>CAOKZL010000468.1:600000-997392 GCA_948472985.1 Iguana delicatissima | reverse complement strand
GCTTGTCCTTATCCATGGCTGGTAAGGGGGGGGTCCATGGGTTTCGGCGTGTACCTATGGCACCCTTTGGTGTAGGATAAAGACTATCCTTGAGGAGGGCCCGGGACTAGCCCTTACTGGCTTGAGCCCGGGGACTCGATTTTGGGCTCACCTTCCAGACAGGGGCCGGCCAAGGTCATGGTCCACTTTCTGGGCTTGACTTTGGGGCCTGGTATCTCGTCCTGTGGCCAGGGGAGATGGTCTGAGGCTGACTCTTGCCCTGGTCCACCCAGGTTGGTGGCCCCCTCCCTCTTTTAGAATAAACATAATTTGCACGCTCAAGTCCAAGTTCATGTTCATGTTCATTACCATGTATGTTAATTAGGCATATTAATAAATTGCCCTTAGTTCAACCCAAGCCCTGTGTGTGGTCTCCTCATTTCGTGGGTGGGTGGCAATCCGACCACCCCCACCCGCGGGTGGTGGTGGGGGATGCCATTTGCCGTCCTCCCGCGAGAGGAGAGCACGGGCTGAAGGGGGCGGGGCGCTAAGGCTCTATTTAGGGCTGCCCTGCCTCCCCTCCAGCCTCTTTCTCGGAATCCCAGCGACCCACCCTCCCACCCTATGGTTTCAGTGTAAGGATTGCTGGTCGCTTTGGGGCCGGGTAGGAATTTTTTCCCCCTTTTACGGTGGTTTTTTCGCCTACCCTACACTGCGCCAAGGGATCTGGGTAATTGGCTGCTTCGGGTGGTGTCATAAATAGGTGGTTAAATAGGTATCCACATTCACTTGCAGGTTCCCTGGCCGGTAAGGGGGGGTCCATGGGTTTCGGCGTGTACCTATGGCACCCTTTGGTGTAGGATAAAGACTATCCTTGAGGAGGGCCCGGGACTAGCCCTTACTGGCTTGAGCCCGGGGGACTCGATTTCGGGCTCACCTTCCAGACAAGGGCCGGCCAAGGTCATGGTCCACTTTCTGGGCTTGACTTTGGGGCCTGGTATCTCGTCCTGCGGCCAGGGGAGATGGTCTGAGGCTGACTCTTGCCCTGGTCCACCCAGGTTGGTGGCCCCCTCCCTCTTTTAGAATAAACATCATTTGCACGCTCAAGTCCAAGTTCAAGTTCATGTTCATTACCATGTATGTTAATTAGGCATATTAATAAATTGCCCTTAGTTCAACCCAAGCCCTGTGTGTGGTCTGCTCATTTCGTGGGTGGGCGGCAATAGTGTTTGGTGTCAAGAAGTAGGTTGTGCCACTAGTGAAAAACAATGATTTTGTGTTAGGTCAGACTCCTCACTTTGCAGTTGATATAATATCACATATCTAAGATCATGAGAGCAACCTGTGGATGAAAAAGCTGATAAATTGTTTGAGGAATTCAAAAGGGCAATGAAAGTGGTGACTTAAGGTATTCATATAACTGTAAATGAGAGTTTATCAGAGTGGGTGGAAAGAGAATGTGTCCCAAGGGACTACATGTTGGTGCATTTTGTAAAGCTCCTCCCCCCAAGACTGCCATCTTTCTGGCAAGCAGCTGGTTATGTGTTATGAATCCAGTGCCCCCACTTTTTGGGGAGTGGCAATGGTCATGGAGAAACCCCAGTGGCACAATGTTGAACCAAATGGATTTTGTCATGACTGACATCAAGTAAATAATTTCTGACTCCTCAGCAATCAGCAATTGCACCATAGGCACTGGCTCAGATCACTGCCTCCTACATTCTGAGCATTCCATTAATGTGACCTCAAGGAAGAGTTCATCAAGAGAAATTGTTTCATGACACTGAAATTAATCTTCAGTAAAAAGCTTTTTTCATTGAAGATTGCAGCAACTTAGCTGCATATAAATGAAGAGTCAGGCCCTACAAAAGACCATGATGCCCTTGTCAACTAACAAAAGGCCATCATCCTATAAGTACAGAATGAGCACATCAGATAGAAGAGAATAAAAAAGATGGTTAGAAGTGTGTTTGTGTATGTGCCTCCAAGTTACTTGTTGATTTATGGTGACCCCATGAATTTCATAAAGTGTTCTTAGGCAAGGAGTACTTAGAAGTATTTTTTTTTTACAGTTCCTTCCTCTGAAATATAGCCTACAGCACAAGATATTCATTGGCAGTCTCCCATCCAAATAACTAACCAGGGCCGACCCTGCTTAGCTTCCAAGATCAGATAGGATCTGGTGCTTTTAGGGTATTCCAGTCACTTAATTGAAGACTAAAGAGGAAATGGATGGAATCTGGTACATGCTGTGCAAAGAAACTTGGGTGAAAACAACAGAAGACTATGCAGAAAGAAAGGAGATTGACAGAAGCTGCAAAGAAGAGGAGGCATTTCAAAAAAAAGAAAAGAAAAAAATCAGAGAAAGAGAGTCATCTGGAGTTTTGCATCCGGCTCCACTGAAAGATCACAATGGAGAAGCGATGACAGTGAGCAAAAATTAAATGTGATTTGTTGAGTATTCTTCAACCACTTATATTTCTTTTCCATTGCAATGGCACAAGCAACTCTTGACAGAATTTGAGGTCTAACCTGTGGTGCTGCTAGAAGGTGGAAAAAAGATGTAGAAAATTAAGAAAGGCATTGCTGCCAATAAAGATGGCAAGAATGCCAAATATCTGGAAGCTGGTGGAGAGAAACTATAGAAAGCTTTACAGAATATTTATATATACTATATTCAGTTAAGAAAATCTCTTTACCCAGGGAAGTTACTTTTATCAGTTCTGCATACCAAGAAGGCTGACGCTGAAACCATCCCTAATTTCAGAGCTATCACACTCTTATAACAGGTCTATAAAGTCTCCACTTTTGTGATCTTGAATAATATACGGAATGATGCCAAATTTCTGAACATGGAATCAGCATATTCTGCAAGGGTATCTCAACAGTGAACCACAGTTATGTAGAATTACAGAGACTACCAAGTATCTTGTACTTGTAGAATACAATAAGACATTCATATTCAATATAGTATCAATGTTGTCTATAAATATGGTGTATTCTCCATGATCCTCTTGAAAAAAAAGATCAACGCAAGTCACACAACTGAGATCTATTTTTTTGAAAAGCTGTGGTGCATCACTGTAAATTGAGGTATGCACTAGGATGACAACATCTCCCAAACTGTTCATAGGCCCCGCAGCCTTGGAGTCTATGTTGAGCTGAACTCACAAGAAGAGGTTAATGTACACAGTGAATAGTTCATTCATTTCCTCTTTATAGATGATTCTATTGGTTTTGCCAGTAGTCTGACAGAACTGCAGAGGCAATCAATTCAGGTACTTCAAACATCACAGGCTATCAGAGTAGACAATACTACAAAGACAAACTGCAACAAGCATTATGCAGTGGGCATAGTCTTAAAGAACATAAAAGAAGATCTTAAAGAAATTAAGAGCAATGTGCACCAAAGCCACCTGTTGTTTTCCTCCATTTGCTTTGATGTGGAGCTTATACAAGTAGAAAGCCAGCCTGTATTCCTTCTGACACATTCAGACAACCTTAGGAGATACAGAACTCCTTTATGCAAAAAGTGAAAAAAATGTTCTTCATCTCTGATTCTACCAGCACTAATATAAAGTTCTGACTTCTGGTACACTATTCAAAAGGGGGAAATATGCCCTCTGTTACCCAGAGGACTATGGAAAGGAGGATGTGCAGAGTGAACCTCCGCGACCATGTTCAGAATGTTATACTTGGGAGTATAACATTCCAGGCATTTACAACTAAGCACAAAGATGAGCAGAACACTAGTAGACAACAGAAGAGCCCCCCCCCACCATAAATGAAGGGAGCATAGAGTGTTCCCTTGGCCTGCCAAAACAGAGATATGAAGATTAGACAAGGTCTTCCTCTTGTTGGATCTGCTCCCACCCTACTTTCTCACCCATAATGCAGCTCCACACATAACTAGTCTTTTTTATTCTGGCCATTCTGTAAAAAGACTACAGATATGTGGATCTACATCACTGACAAGAGTGCAAATGTAACCAACAAGAAAGACACTTGTATCATAGATGGGTTTTTGAATGTCTATTTGTCAGTCATCACTGACATCTTTACAAAAGAGATCACTATAGTGTGCAGTGAGACAATCATCATATACTGAATAGACACGGTTTAGATATGTCCTCAAATATTGCACAAGCAAAAATGAATTCTGAACTCAGTATATATGTTCTGCTTCTTAGTATTCCACACAGTATTTTTATTTTAAGAGAATGTAGAATACTTTGAAATACATTTAAAAGAGCAGCATCACTTAAATGCTAGCTAATTAAATGGCTTGGCTTAAGGGAAGTGGCTAATTTCCTTAATTAATTGAAGCAATTAGTAAATTAACTGAATACACAGCAGAAATGATATTCAGCAAATATGTAATGTTGCTGGAAAATGGGCATATTTTATAGAACACAGGCATCCATATTAAGGCCATATAATCCTTGATGGGATTTTTTTTTTTAACAGTGAACAAATCTACTGTTTCTTGAGTAGCTGGAACTGTATCACAAGGTATAAGGAAGCTTTGGAAAGAACAAAGAACACGAGAGAGCAGCAGATTATTGCACAATGCATTGAAGCAACAACCTTAGGGTTATAGTTTGTTAGTTTGTATAGTTTGTTGTGGGTTTTTCAGGCAATTAGGCTGTGTTCTAGTAATATTTGCTCCTGACATTTTGCTTGCATCTGTGGCTGGCATCTTCAGAGGATCTGGTGGCATGGAGGTAGAATGGAGTATATATACTTGTGTGATCCTCAGGTGGGAAGAATTTGCATTTGTGATGTATTAGTGATGCAGCTCCATTCCACCTCCATGTTTCCAAATCCTCTGAAGATGCCAGCCACAGATGCAGGTGAAATGTCAGGAGCAAATACTACTAAAACATGGCCTCATAGCCCCAAAAACCCACAGCAACCTATGGATTCCGGCTGTGAAAGCCTTTGACTTAAATCTTAGAGTTGTTCGTAAGCACTAGTTTCAGATTGAAAAGATATGTATAGCAGTACTGGTTGGGGGTTCTGAATTTACTAGAGTAGTGTATCTGCTCCAGGTTTTAGTCTTCAGAATTGTTCAGTATGTTGAATTCCAAAATAAGTTCAGCATCTTGACTGCTCTTTTAAACTCTTTAAAGTCTAAAACAAAGAGTGGACTCAGTGTCCCATCGACATCAGAGACACTGGTTGCCACTGAGGGCTACACTCTTTACTCAGTTAAATTCATTCATTTTTAAAAAAATTCTACTCAACATTATTTTAATGCTCAAGCTGATTGCAAAATATTTGCTGAAGAGCGGGATATTACAAGTTAAATTCATTTATTAAATCAAGTTTTTTCAAAGCTTTGTATAAACTAAAAAAGACATCCTCAGTTTGTCAGTTAGTTATTACAAGTTAATTACTTTTAATAAGTGCATATAAAAATTGTAGATGTTAGGTACTGTTTAACAAGAAGAGGCATTCCTCCTTTTCTCTTTAACAGGCAGGAATATCTCTTTTAAAAAGGCACAAATATATACAGTAGAGTCTCGATTATCCGACATAAACGGGCGGGCTGATAGTCGGATAGCCGAAAATGTTGGATAATCCGGAGGCCCGTAGCAGCCGCCATGTTTGGGGGTGTGTCTGGGGCATGTCTGGGGGGCGTGGAAATTCCTACAGCAATGCCCCCAAGCAGCCGTGACATCAGATAATCTGGAATGTCGGATGACCGAAGGACGGATAATCGAGACTCTATTGTATCTTAATGGACACCATCTAAAAGCAAAGTTGGTAAGCTCTTTTCTTTCAGTTCTAAAGCTTCTAATGAAAATAAATGCTGAATTTATATACTGATTCAGTTAATCCTCATATAGTTCATGTCTAAGATTTCTTCCAGTCAGTGAGCTGCCTGCATGTATCTCCATGTGCTTGTCAGACGGCTGACTGCCACTATCAACTGTCTTTTTGGAATGGCACTTTGCTCCGTTTTCACAGCTGGACCTGCATGCACAGGTGTGAGTGGCATAAAAATCAAGCTCTGAGAACTGTTCGGGCTGCACCACTTTGCATTCTGATTCTGGATCCATGATCTATGCACAGAAGCCCTCTTCAATGCTGTAATCGTCCTTGTCTAATTGTGGCAGCTGTCTGCATATTTTCAGACATATTCCTGAAACCTCCAAGGAAAGAAAGATGCTTTAATACATTAAAATTCAGGACCTTCAGGTCTTCCAGCAGTTACCAGATCCTATTTAGTGCCATTCAAAATAAAAGCCCTCAGTGTTGTTGTTCAGTTTCTTAGTCTGACTAATCTAAGCAAGAAGGCATCTGAGTTTAATAATTAACTTTTACTACTTTCCAACAGCTTCTCCAGAGAGCCTGTACACACTTATACTAATTAAAATAGATCTCTACAAATTCACACAAGCAGTCAAGTGTACATTTTCTAATCTCCCCAAGACATTTCTAGTCAATGGAGAAACATTTGTGTATGTGAACTTCAAGTAACTCCTATTTAGCACAAGTAAGCAAATAATCATTTATTTGGCTCCAAGTTCATAGTCAGGTAAAAGCCCTCCATTCAGGTTGAGTGGATGAAATGACAGAGAATAAACTGGGTTATATAAAACAGTTTATGCTATTTTAGTTATTACAGTTAACATAACTTCAAATCCAGATGTGCAAACCAGGGCACCAGGATATAATCCAAGTCCACTTCACACTCGACTACAACACCAATTAGTCACCTGCCGGAGGCGTGTGTGCATGTGCATCAAAACCCTCCTCTAAACTGCAAACCCAAGGATTCCATAGGATGTTGCAAGTGGAATAATAGCGCTATAACAGTCAAGTGCGGAAATGGGCTATAACAGTCTAGTGTGGAAATAGCCAAAGGTGTGCTGCACATGTGTGTGTGGATGCACACACACACACACATGGAGAGGGAGATAGGAAATAGGGAGAGGTGAAGGAGGGGGCACTACTCCGATTGTCACAATTCACACAATGCTTGTACCATAAAAATGATAGACTTGGTCTACAGACGTCTTTCTCGAGCAGGAAAACAAGGCATTGTTTTGTCTTTTCTGGGTGGGCTTTGGTTTGTGAGTTTAGTCCTGGGATAAAGTAACTTAGATTTAGATTGCTCAAAGTAATTTAAATTTAGATTATCCCATGGTGCTGGTAATCATAATTTTCAATCGTATTAATATTAATTAATAACATTAATTACTGATATTAAGGACAATATTAATAATAAATGCATTTTTAAATCCCCATATATCAATAATTTGTACAAACATACCTATAACAAAATCAATTGAGAACATAATACTTCCTTCAACCTTTAAGAAATAAATCCAGTCTTTCTATTAATCTGTGAGGCATATGATCTTCTTTACCCCATGTTATTACACATAAGTTGGGTTGAATGTCTTATGACCAATATCTACTGATACTGACTTGAGACAGAGGAAAATGTCAAAATTTCCACCTCCAAGGAATAACTTGTCTTGCAGCAATTAATAAGGGGTATAACTAATGCGAGGTCATGGTCAGTATTAGTATCCTCATGTTGCTGATGCACAGCTGTGGCTGAGAAATAATATCCATACTATGACTGCCAACAAGTACTGAAATTTGAACCTGGACAACCTGGTTTAACAAGTTCATTCATTTCTGTGTTACTAGAGAAGGAGAGGATTGCTACTGCCTTAAAAACAATCCCTCTTTGTAGCATTCCCTCAGTCCTTCATACTGACCTAATAGGCCAAGCCACAGAAAATCTAATGCAGTAGCAGCCCCTTCCCTTTCTCACCCTTTTTAATTCTTGTATCAACACAAACAGTTACACTGCTGCCAGCGGAAGGAGCTTTGAAGCCCCTGCACAGCACTGGAGGTGATTTATAATATGTTCTCTGTGTATTTCATCTGGGAAGAGCTTGAGAAAGTTATTTTTCTGAATTCAAACTCCCATAATCCCACCAGACAGATAGCTGCTGGTTATGCTATCTGAGGGATTATGGAAATTGTAGGCCAAAAATGTTGCAGTTCCAAGCTCCGTTTCTAGGACATATAAATGGGACTCATAACCAAGTTGGCTTTAGAACACCTTTCAAGCTTTGCAGTTGTTATCCAAGTGCATAGAGTTGAGTAACAGTGTGGTGTTCTCTTGTTGGCAAACCCAGCCTTAGACCTGCCAATCACAATGCAAAGAGGGTGGTTCTCCTCAAACAACCTTTGCTGAATTGTCTTGCAAGCCTCTTGTACACATCAGATTTGTTTAATTTGTAGGGACGGGAAAGTTCAGCTAGAAGTGAAACAGAAAGGCATTCTGCACTTCAAGCACTTCAGAAGTGTTTCTGAGCTTGACTGAGGTGTGTCTTCCTTCCTTTGGTAAATATTCTTTCTTGCAGTACTCAATTTTTGCAAGTTCATGATGTGTCATCAAATTATGACACCATCTTTTCTATACGTAAATGTAAAAGTAAGAGTGAGTATTGTGCAGCTCTCCAGATGTTTCAGACCTAGCCATTACAGCTAATGGTGAGGAATGCTGAGAGTTGCAGTACCGTTATATAACATCTCTAGGACCACACAATTCCTATTTCTGCATTTGAAAAAGCAAAAATATTTTAATAGAGGATTACCTTGTAGGAACAGTCTGCAGCTTTCTTCAAGACCTCCTATTTCCTGCCATCAGCCCCAATTCTACAACTGGTTTGTCTTATCTAAGGCAGATAAGAAACTTGCAGAATTTCTGCATGGTGTCCACAAAAGAGACTTTGTGTAAATGAATGAAATTCTTGTGCGGTTGAAATCTTTAACAGCTTTTCAAATAGAGAACCATTGCTGATCCCAAAACTCCATTAAAAAAAATCTTAACCCCCAATTGTCCTATTAAAAATGATCAGATGGCCAAGAAGAGATTAAAGGACAGCATAGCAAGTTAGGATCTCCTAAACAGTTTTGCCAAAGTCTTAAGCATAAGATTATTAAGACTGACTTGAGATCTGCTCCAAGTCATCCAGCAGAGATGTTTCAAGTGATCAAAAGCTGATAACACTTTGGCCCACAAGAGTAGGTAGACCATTCAACAGCTTACTGTGAACAATTTGCACAATGCTTTGCAGATCAAATTGTTCTGATTTGGATGCTATAGTTGAGACAGTTGCCTCTTCTGGTTCAGCAATAATGCATACCTTTCAGTTTTTACAGCCTGAGGAGATGCACAGGATCCCTGGAGAAGTGAGGCCCACCATGTGCTGAATATTTGCTCTTCCTGGTTTCTAAAAGTGGCTGGGGGAAATGACCTATTGGGTTAAAAGAGTGATGTGCACTTTTTTACAAGAGGCAGCTGCAAGTCCATTACTTAAAAAGCCCTCCTTGAACTTACAGTACTGGATCGTTAGACACTAATTTCTGACTTTCCTGTTTGGAGCAAAGTCTTAGAATATATAGTGGCCTCTCAGCACCCAAGGTTCTGGAGGACAGGAAAATTCTAGATGCATTTTGTTCTGACTTTTGGGCCTGGACAGCTATAGTTGCCTACAGTGGGAACTGGGTAATAACAGTCTGTCTCTGTTGGTTCTGCTGGTCGTCTTAGTAGCTTTTTTGCAGTATCTATTTCCATTGGATTATTTCTTTTGACTGGAACTCAGAAGCACTGTTTTCCTGTGGCTTCGGACTTTATTGAAGGTGTGGACCCCCCAGAAAAAACATTAGCAAAATTAGAGAAAACCCTACCTTCCTCCCACCCCCACCTCACAAGGAATTTTGGGGAAAAGGGTGTATTGAATATTTTCTCTTAAAATGATGAATGAATTGTTTAAGATCAGGTGTTCACATATTTACTGCCAGAAACATTTCTAGAAACTATGTGATAGAGGACTTCCATATAAGGTGGAATAACTACCTTTGACTATTCTTTCCTAAGAAAAACCTATGAAATTCATGGGTCACCATAACTTGACAAGCAGCTTGAAGGCACACACACACACACACATATATTTAGTATCAGATTGTTAACAGTTCTTGGTATTGTTCTGAGTTGTTTCTATGCAGATAGATGTGTCCTTTCTGCTATGGAAAACTAGTGGAAACAAAACATTTTTCTCTTTTTCATTAATGTTGGTGGTTTCTTCTCTATTGTATTTTGGTCAGGGTGGAGTGCTGCTCTTCAAACTAGTAGAACTGGAGAAAATCCAGTACCTTGTAGCTCTGATAATAGCTCTGTATATTCTGAATAAACTGTACTATTAATACATGAGGATTTTAAAAGATGATGATTTTATTCTAAACCAAATTATATATATGAAACAAATTTTATGTTTATAAACTAACAAAGCAGCATTCAATCTGTGAAGGATGCTAATATTGCATTTTTTAAAAAAATTCAAAAAGTTCTGTTTTTCCTGAAAAAAATGGAGAAAAAACTCCTCCCATAATTTCAAAATTTCCAACATTTTTACATGTCTAGTTCTTTCTAGAGGGTTTGCTTTAGAAGGTGGTGCTGGGGGATTCCTGTTTGACACCCTGGGCGTTGTTCTGGGGGCGTTATCATTTGTCATTCAGTGCCTTCAAGTCATTTCTGACTTGTGGTAACCCTATCATGGGAGTTTTCTTGGCATGATTTATTCAGAGGGCCTTTCTGCACTGCACTGTTATAGAATTCTGGGGTTTATAGTTACTAAGGCCCAAGAGCTCTCTGGCTGAGAATTATAAATGCCCCTCCCCAAACTGCAAACCCCAGGATACCATTGGATGTTGAAAGTGGTGCAGAAACAGTGTAGTGCAGAAAGGCCCTGAAAGACTGTGATTTGCCCAAGGTCAACCTGTGGGTTTCCATGGCTGAGCTAAGGTTCCAAGACTAGTTTCCCAGTGTCCCAGTCTAACCCTCAAACCACCACCTTGCTCTTTAATATTTATATGAAATTGCTGAACAAGGGCCTTGAGGTCTGTAGGAAGAGTCTTTCCCTTGGTTCCACTGTCTTCAGAGGTACATTTTGGGTAGTGGGTTCTTCTCATTGGCTGCTTCCAGACTATGGAATTCTCTTGCAAACAAGGTTGGGATAGTCTTCTCCTTGGTTCCTATGCCAGCAGACTAAGACCTTTCTATTCAGACACTGAAGTTGGAATTGCTGCATAGACTTTTTTATATTTTAATTGTTACTTCTGTGGCATTTTACATTGTTTTAATTTGATATTTACTCATATAATTAATTTGAATTATTTTTTCACATGTATGTTTTTACTAGAACCTCTTCTTTAAAATTATGTTGGAAACTGTTATCCCAGCCCTGGAAGGAAGGCAGAGTATGCATCAGATAGATAGATAGATAGATAGATAGATAGATAGATAGATAGATAGATAGATAGATAGATAGAAGTAGATGGAATCCTCATCTTTATTGTAATTTAAATAGGTCTCAGGCAATCAGGTCTGATGGGGCCTCTGGTGATGCCCTTAAGAATTTAACTACTAAGTCCATGCAGTTTTGTAGTAGGAGGATAGAATATAGGTGTGGTGTAGCCTATAGTTAAGAGATTAACCTATGAAATAGCAAGGCTCAGGTCTGAATCTTGCCTCTGCTATTATATACACCTTAAGCATCCTCAGGCAAGCCATTCACTATTGATTTACCTATAGGGTTTTCTTGTACAAATTGAAGTGGCATAGTGCACATGAAGTGCTTTGAACATGTGAAGGCCTAGAACTTGGAGTGTTATTTGAAATAAGCAATTTGTTCTATTTCTTGTTATTTGCAGCTGCTTATTATAGTTATATCCACCAGATTTTGTGTGTCTACCATCATGACCTGCAGGCAGATGATAAACCAGCAGTAAAGAACAATAACAAAGAACCAACTAGCCATGCAAGTTACACAGAAGTTGGGTTCAAATATGGACTTAGATAATATGCTCTGATTCATGGATGGGGCTACTCATAATTAGTTTGGCACTATTATAACCAAAAAGGAATTTTAAGTATGTATTGTATTGTATTGTATTTTAAGGCACTCTGCTCTATTTATCCATATATTTTAACTATTTTATGGTAAAATTTGTTATCTTTGTTCATGCTGGTCTGTGACTGTAATAAATAATAAATAAATAAAAATGGTTGCATCCTTTGTCCGTGATGTATCTTTTTTAAAAGGTTAGGATCTCCCAAAAGCAGAAAATATAAGAAACCTTCATTTTCATTGAAAGTTGAGCAGAAATGTCTGAAGCCACATTACATGGGACAGAAAAAAGCCATCATTATGTCTCATTATCCTCCAAAGCTCTATATTACAGGTAACACTAATTGTAGAGCAGCACTTATGCAAGTTCTTATGATCTTGTGTGAGAAGCCTATACTTGCTCGCTTTAGCCAACATATTTCTGCATTCTTAATCATGACATGAAGCTGCATTTAAATGAAACGTATTATTGAAAGATATTAATCCTGTAATTATTGGCCTATCATCTAAAGCAGAGATGTAAAGGCTTTGGAAGATTTAGGAGAAGAAACCGTTGATTTATAATGAAGAGGCAGGGTATGATGATAACTTCCCAAAGGCAGTTTTTGATTTCATACATTTTTGTACTCACTAATTAGAATAAAAAATTGCAGAATGGGTCTTTACTCCAGTCTGCTGCTCACATAGGACATCAGTAGCTAAAGCCTCTCTGACAGATGGCCATCTAGGCCCTTTCTGCACGAGGCGAGTGAATCACTCCATGCCATTACTTACCGGTTCTTCTCTCTTTGAAGCAACGCGGACTTTCCCTTAAGCCCTTCTGCAGGGCTCGTCTGTTGTTGCAGGGAGAATCGGAGCAGTGCGAGGTCCATAGATCTGCACTGCTGAGGCTGAAAATGGTGGCTTCCTGTTCTTCGTGGGTCTGAACCAACCGCTGATGCTGACCACGCCCACAGCCTGCCCTCCACTGATCACAGGGTCGCATTGGTGTGAGCCTGCGCATCTGCACAAGATAGTGCAAACGAAATGGCACGCTCCAGAAGATTGAAAGCGGGTTTTTCCGGTCTTCATTTAGTGCACTGGAGGACCACCTGGGGGTGTTTTGGATCGGACTAAGGTGCGGAACTAAGGTAAATAGTCTGAACCTAGTCCAATCCAAGGTGCGGATGACCTCCGTGACAGGGCGCCTTGGTGTTTTAACTTCCTCGTGCGGAAAGGGCCCTAACCTCTGTTGAAACATCTCCAGTGAAGGAGAGACCACAATTCCCTTCTTCACTTGCATAATCTTTTGAAGGGAAGCAGGGACAAGGGTGCTAGCTTTGCTCTTCTCTCTTGTCATTCTTGGCATGCTTGAAACATGCAAGGTGACTATTTGCAAATAAAAGCCTCTGATATCCATGGAGGATCTCCTTGAGATTTTAGGGTGCTTTTTTTCCAGCAGTCATTTCACACTACCTAGTTATAGCACTATGACTGCATACCGAGATTTATAGTCTGGCATTAGGGGAACTCTCTGGCTGAGAATACTAAATACCCCTCCCTAAACTACACAGGATTCCATAGGATGGCAGCACGGCAATTAAAGTGGAGTAATAGTGCTGTCATGTGAAAAGGGTGCTGGATTCTAAGGAGAAGAGAGTCTAATTGAGGAGAGTCTCCACAGATAGCAGACACTCTCTTTTGCAAAGAATGATAGAGTGTGACAAGAAAAGCAAGGTGACAAAGTTGGCGTGCTCATCCCTGCTCCGCTTTTGCTCATGAATGGCTGAATAGGGCTACCTTGATTAGTGGATACCCAATTGTTATTTGTTCCTTCAGCACCAATCAGGGTGGTCCAGGTGCTCTTCAGTCAGCTGTGCTGCTTCCATCTTTTCTCTGGAATCAGCATAGAAGCATATATCAAAGAATGCCTCCAAGCAGTGAACCTGCTCTCTCAGTGAGTATGCAGCAGCCCTGTCTGGAGCTAGCTGCATACCACATTCCCAGAGAAACCCCTCCATTTGAAAAGGTGAAGGTAATTGACAGCATGCACCACCACCACTACTATGGACCTTGCACCACAATTATGTCTGCAGACAAACCAGCACTCTGGATTTCTACAAGAGAAGAGCCATGGGTCATACTATCCTAAACATAAAGCTCATAAAAAAGGTAAGGAAAATGTGCCTTGGCTGATCAGATGGGATAAAAATGAGAGAGATAATTTTTTGCTTTGTACTGATGCTGTCCAATTCAGTAGGACTCATGTAGGTAAATGTCCTGCAGAATTGTACCCATAGTTTATATCAGGCAGTACCACCCATCAACCCTTCATCTGATACTATCATAGGCCCTTTACGCACAGCATTTGCCATACAAAAGGGCGCCTGCAGCATCACGCGATCGTGAGGAGCGATCTACACGACACATTCACAATCACACGATGCTCCAGGGGCCAGCAGGCGCCAATCGTGTGGAGCTGAAGCAGCAGGGACATGGGCGCCTCTCACTGGAGGCTGCTCATGCGATCCCCACACCCCAGCAGCGGAAAAAGGTAAGATGTGGAAAGGGCCCTAGACTTTGGCCATTTCCACACTACACTGTTATAGTGCTATTATTTCACTTCAACATCCCATGGAATCCTGGGGTTTGCAGTTTAGGGAAGGGCATTAAGAATTCTCAGCCAGAGAGCTCTTTGGCCTCAGTAAACTACAAACCCCAGAATTCCACAGGATGTTGAAAGTGGAATAATAGCACTATAACAGTGCAGTGTGGAAAAGGCTTTGGTCTTAATTAGTACTGAATCTATCTAATGATAAGTTTAGTAGTAGTTTAGTAGCTTCTTATTTCTTCTCCTCTAACCATGGTATCAACTCATCCTAAGTCCTTAAAAGTTACCTGTTATCCAAAAGGTGTGTGTGTACATTTGTTTGTCTTGGTACCTCCCTAATAGGTAAAAGTATGATGTGTTAATACTTTAAATTCCTAAATAATAAATTATGTTGTCTTGTATGCTGTAAAAGCTGATGGAATATCATTGCCTTCAGCCAGGACAGTTCTGTCATTAGGCAAAATAAGACAGCCGTCTCAGGCAGCAGACCCTGAAAAGAAGCAGTGACAGCCTTCCAGCTGTTTCTCTTGAGCTTCTCAGCCATTCCACTCTCTTGTATGACAGAGAGAAGTGTATACCAAACAACATATAACTTGCATGTGTGTGTGTGCATGTGCGCATACACTTGGCTCCAAGTCACCTGTGGATGTATGAAGATCCTATGAATTTCTTAGGCAAGGGATACCCAGAGGTAATCTGGTCTGTTCCTTCCTCTGAAATATAGCCTGCAGGACCTGGTATTAATTGACAGTCTCCCATTGAAGTACTAACCAGGGCTGAGCTTGCTTACTTTCCAAGGTCAAATAGGATCTGGTGCCCTATAAATACTCAACTTAAACTAGCTAGATGCCTGTGGGTGTGGTGGAGAGTCCAATTACATTGTCAGCTCTAAATTAATGTTCAAGTATGGCCTAAATACCCTAAAAGCGCCAGATTCCATCTGATCTTGGAAGAAGAAAACCCTATGGAATTCATGGGATCACCATAAGTCAACAGACAACTTGAAGGCATGTTCATGCACACATGGCCGATCCAGCCAGCTTCCGCACATGGAATAGAGAGAGGTTTCTTTGTTTGTCTGTCTATTTTTCCACTTTTATCTCATCATGGAACCCAAGGCAGTTTACAACTAGGTTTAAATTAGGCAGTTTAAAACAAGGTAGAGCAAAAAAACTGGTGATAGAATGTTAAAGCATAATTAAAGAAGCTATCATATTAATGTTAAAAAGTATAAAATAAAGACATACAGTGAAGATAAAAATATAGCACAGACCTTCATAGACTCCCCACAACCAATTTAGCATCAAATGCTTGTTTAAGTTAAAAGGTCTTTACTACCAGTGAAAGGACAGTGGGGGGGGGGCCAGCCTGGCCTCCCATGGAAAGGATTTTCACAGCTTGAGAGCAGACATTCAAAACCTTGTTACCTGTGTCTTCATTAGATACGATTGTAACAGTGGTAGGACTGTGAAAAAGCCTTTCCCAAGAATCTTAAGAGTTGAGTAGATTGATATAGGGACATACATTCTTTCAGATTGTTTGGTTCTAAGCCATATAGGGCTTTTAAAGTCATAACCCGCACTTTAGTTTGTGCTCCGAAACAAACCAGTAGCCATTTTGCTCCTTATCTGGCAGCAAAATGTCTTGAACCATCCATACTGTACTTTCTATGGCTTGTTCCTCTGCTCTTCTTTTTCTTATGTTTTTGTGAGTCTTTACCCTTCCTTGTCCACCATGTTTCAGTGCTATGATTCAGTCCTCTCTCTCTGCCCCCTTATTCTCACAGTTTTGCCGTATGAGTCTTACCTATGGTCTAGCCATGGCAGTGGGTTAATTGGGTATGATTAACTGAAGGGCAGTACATTTAATATCTCTGACACTGAGAAGACAAGCAAAGTTAGTTATACTGACTAGGTAACTACAACATAACAGCCTCTGTTTTTGTTTTGTGCCTTCAAGTCAGCTCCAAGTTATGGAGATCCTATCATAGTATTTTCTTTTTTTTCCCTTGAGTTTTTTTAATTAATTGTTTGCTCAGAATTACCATTCTTGTTGAGCCACCCCTCCAAACAAGAATGGAACAAATGTAATTCTTTAGCGTTCTCAATATTTCTTAGTACACACAAGAGTAAAAAAAAAACAATAAAAAAGAAAAAGAGACTCTCCCTCTAAATTTAAACTAATGTTATGCACTCGAAAATATTTTCTTTCTAACAATGACCATATATAACACTAAATATATCTCTTTTTTCTCCAGAATAATCATGTGCTGATCGCAAATTTATACTCAAAAGTACAATCACTATATGTGTGGTTAATAACATATATATAAGGAAAGAGATTTTTTCATCCGATAATTACAGAAACAAAAATCTCGTAACCATGGATAGCTACATGACTACCCTGCCAACTCCCAAACTCTGAAGTTCTCACTTATAGACTCTAATAATTTACTCTAATAATTTATAATCATATCAGACAGTTTTCCCTCCTAAGTCATGGTTAGTCCCTGATGACGTTTGTAAGTAATCCGTTAGCAGTTGCCAACTCTTCAACAATTTGCTGTTTGGTTTATTTCTTATTCTTGATAAGACTTATTCAGAGGTATGCTGTCCTCCTAAACTGAGAGAGTGTGACTTCCCTAATATCACCTGGTGGGTTTTCCAGGCTGAGTGGGAATTTGAACCCTGGTCCTCTGAAATCCTAGTCCAACACTCAAACCACTACACTGCACTGACTGTATGTAGCTCCTACATAATTCTCTACACTCAGCTCACCTTGTATAATGCAAAGATTGCTTTGTATAATGCAAATGAAATCCCTTGCACTAAGCTGAAGATTGTTCAAGACTAAAGTGGCTAAATAAGCATCACTAGAGAAAGGCAAGATACTCCATAGAAAATGAACTGAAACAAAGCAATTTTTGTCTGAGGAGTACTACTGAGCTAATAGCTGGCTAATGACTTTTTGACTACCCTGTCCAAGACCATCATTCAAATTCATAAGCAACCTCTGGGGGTTCATAGCTAATTTGACTGAGGCTGCTCAGGAAATGCTCAGTTTTTGAAATTATTCTCATCCTCATTTTCAAGCAAGCAGAATTTATATACCGTAATCTCTGTGCATCTTATTGTTTAGTAGTCAGCAATGATTATATGAAAATTTGGCAGCAAAAGTACAAATCAATGTACTCTTTCATTAGTACTGTACCTTACTGCCTTCTTTGAACAGGAATCAAGTGGTATCCAAAAGACAAAATAGACAAAGTTTAGACAAAATAGAGGCAAATACCTTTAAAATGCAACAAAACTGCTCAAAAGAGAACAGGAGAGATTAAAATGCTAACTATGACTATTCAAATACTAAGCATTCCCAAGAGTTCTTGAACCCAAGAAGCTTGCAAAAAGAATATAGTCTTCCTTAGAAAGCTGTTTTCTCATTTGATGAGACCTAGACAAATGGGTTCGTCATTGGACCTACTTTATTTGGGTCAACAGACAACAGACAAGGTAAACAGCAGCTGTCTCTGGAATCTCTTACTGAGCAAAACAGAGAAAAAGAGGTTAGTTTGCCTCATCAGCTTCCTCCAGCATGTTAAGAAAGCACAGATGTGTAAGTTTGGCCACCCAAGTGGAAATCATGAGAAAAGTGAATACTAGTGGGGGGAAAATCAATTCCCGGATACATTTTGTAAGAAGCTTCTTAGTGGTCTCTAGAAGGTTCAGAATGTTTTGGTATACTTATGCAAGGCTTAACTGATCTGGTTGTTTCATTTAACATGTACATATTGTTAAATTTAGATTAAAAGTTTGCTGAAACCTGATGAACGGTTTGTTTTGCTTCATTTTCAGTACTGTCGGAACCTATGCCTATTCTTTCTGCCTCTGGTACCAAATTTTCTGTTAATGAAGTAGATGCATTCCTGGGGGTTATTTCTTTAACCGAGGTCTACCTGTAAAGTCTTTTCCTTCCCCCAGAACAGTGGGAATCACCTACAGCAAAGGCATCACAGGAAAGCTGTGTTTTCTGACCAGGATAGCAGCCCTTCCCACATCAGGTGGCAGGGTAATTCTATTCATCCATCTATCTATTCATCTGTCCATCCACCCACCATTTCCCTTACGCTCACTCTTATCCCAGACTAGAAAAAAATTCTGGCTACTTATGTAGTATCAGTGGCACAACTCCACACTTAACCATTTTGCTCCCTCTGTCCCACAGGTAATAAACCTATACACACACACACACACACACACACACGTATGTGTGTGTGTGTGTGTGTCTGGCTTGGGAGTTATGTGCAAAGCCAGTGCAGATTCTTAAAATGAATAGACATCTTTGTTCAGCATTAAAGAAAGTGTATAGGAAACCTTTTAAACTGAAGATAAAGTACAGGATGCAGGGAAATACTATCTGAACTTACTCCCTCAAAACACCAACCTCACATTTTCAAACAGTAAGAAATCTTTCCCCTGAGGTGGGATGAGACCAAGGGTGGAAAATTGGATTGTTCTTGTGGTCTGGATTATCCCCCTAACCAGTCCCATGGGCCAAATGACATTAGTGGTGGGAACTTCTTCTGAAACAGTCTTTCCTCCAAAGCTCTGTCCTAGACATCAGCCGGCCCATTTTCACTTTCTCCTAGCAAGGGAAGGCTTGGAAGGAGAGCTGAGAAGATCACCTCCTCCAGGTCTGGTAGACTCGGCTTTGTCTGCTAAAGGCTGTGTGGCCTCCTCTCCTTTTGGAAGAGCTTCACCCAAGATTTCAGCAACTGGGAAGGCCAGATTCACAAGGCAAATTTGCCCATGGGCTGGAGGGTCCCTATCCCTGCTCTGCAAAATATAAAATCAAACATGTATTTATTTAGATATTTATATTCTATCCAATGGCATAACATTTCTGAATGGCTTCCAAAAAAAAGATTTAAGCAGTTTAAAATTTAAAAGAATTGAAATAATTTGAACGATCTTCAACATATTAAATAACTGAATAATCCCAAAGTTGAACTTAAAATATTAAAATAGTATAAACGCAAATTAGTGTGTACATTTGTATGTGTGCGTTTAAATTATATTACTTATACTATACATGACACTTCCCTTTTTGTGCAAATGGGCCATGAATGTATATATTCCATAAAAACTATGTACTGTACTACAAAGAAAAATACTGTAATTGGGAAACGGAGTCAAACACCTTCCCTGAACTGGCTCTCCATTCTCTCAGGTAAAGTTAAAGTTTGTATTTGTGTTAATTTGTTTTTTTAAAAGTTAAATGCCTCAGCGGTAGTAATGAAACAGAGCTGTTGAACTTCAAATACGATAGTAAGACATGAATGACTCAGCATCATTTTAATCCATTTGTACCCAAGTGGCTTGTAAACAAGTTGCTTTCATAATATAATTTAGGTTGGCCTCAATTACATTCTTGTAAGTAGAGCAAACATGTTGAGTCTTTTCTGAATAAAGTTGGCAAAGCAGCCTGGTCTGGCATGTTGCACTCCAGCAGAGAAATAGTCTAAGCAGATTCCAGTTCACTGAGCACAATATACTCACCAGCTCAGCAGAAGTGTCAGAGGCTGCCACACTTTCAGAGAAATCCAGGAGTTCTCTTAGTTCAGGATCTTTCTGCGCTACAGTGTTACAGTGCTATTATTCCATTTTCAACATCCTATGAAAAATCCCTGGGGTTTGCAGTTTATGCCACTTGGGTATGGGGGCATTTAGAATTCTCAGCCAGAGTACTCTTTGGTCATAAAACTACAAACCCCAGAATTCCTCAGGATCTTGAAAGTGGAATAATACCACTAGAACAATATAGTGCAGAAACGGGCTAAGAGGCAGTGGAGTGCAAAGATGAAAGAAGAGAGCAGAAATATAATAACAATCAATACAACCAAAGGTTCTGAATTAATAGAAAGTAAGGCAAATAGAACTATTTTTCACAAACCCTAATCTTTTCCATGTTTACTGAGATGTCATCCTAGCTTGTCCGTGTGCATATAAGCCTTCAAAGACACCTGTCAACTTAGGCAACCCATCTATTTCATAGGGTTTTCTGAGGCAGGGATACCAGAGCTGGTATCACAGTGCACTGTGGATACCCTCTATTACCTATAGTGAAGGGGTTAAGTCCAATGCCACTTGAATAGGTAATAAGCGAATTGAATTGTGCTTCTGAGTAAATAGCAGATGTCTGTCTATCTGAAATTTTAGAAATAGCCTTGCAACATCCAGAGGTCTGGAACTAAATGGGAGTAAGCATACTCCCTCATTTTGGCTGTAACCATTAATTTGTATCACTCTAAGTAACCTTGTAAACTAACCCTTTTGTTCTCTTCTGTACACGTGTGTGCTAAGTTAATGATGTAATGGAAAGTTAACCAAAGATCTTTTTCTCCAGTGATGGGCGGGCTAAGTGAATGATTGATTGCTGACATAGAATGCAAAGGATATAATGATGTCTACCTCAATTAATCGACACAACAGCTCTGAATTAACTGTTGCCCCTTGCGCAAGGTATTGTAATAAAGCTGGCTTTTTGATTTTTCCCTGACTGGTTTTCGTCACTTTGGTCCCGCTACATTTCTGGTGCGTTGGCCGGGAAACGGGGAAGGGACTATTCTGTCTCCCTTGACGGACGTTTGGACGTTCGGGATTGCGGCCCCCCTTGACAAAACCCAGGGCGCCCTCGACCTTTTGTCGAAGAGGTTTGGTTAGGGGAGCGGTGGCATCCCTGGCGACAGCGATCCAGTCAAAGGACCTCGGGTTACAGCTGGTAATGAGCCTCCCATCCATGGCCCTTTGGTGAGTAGTAGACCCCCCTCGTGTTTGGAGGGAAGGGGGAAAGTTACATGACTCCTCGAGGTTTCGGCTGAGTACCTCTTAGCGGTGAAGAGGGAAACCCCGAAAACTTTTGGTATGGCGGAATAATAAATGAGACGTCTCAGTTGTGGTTTAATGGGCCAGATGGGAGGTTGTTTGTCTGAATGAAAGATGTGTGTGTGAAATGCTTGCAGCATGCAATAGTCCTGCGTCATGCCATGACCGTCTGGGTGGCCAAGTCAGTGCTGGAGTGACTGGAGTGAAAACCCTTTGTGTGTGGGCGGCATGAGACCCCTTACTCGTGCGTCAAATCCATTCCTATTGTGTCTTGTCTGGAATTTGGGAGGAAATGGGAGGGGGAGAAATCGTAACTCCCTTAGAGTGTACGATAAAAGAATTTCAAGAAGAATTTAAAGGAGGATTCAGTGGAAACTTACTATTGCCATTGTAGTGTAAAGTGTAAAGAAGAAAAAATGGTTTGTTTCCTCTCTCAGTGTTCGAAGCCATTTCCTGAAGCCCCTCCTTCTTGGGCTCTCTGTTGTTTTTAAGCCAGAGAAGTTAACTCAGCCAGAGGCTGGGAAATGGCAGAAATAAAAGTCAGTGCAAAAGAAAAACCTCAGGATAGTGAGGAAGCAATGCAGAGTCTCATTGTTTTCTCTTAGGTGTAATAAAAAGCCTGATTTTGCAATTCAGGCAGGGGGAATTTTGAGGTTGGATCCAAAGGGGCTTCAGAGAGCCATTACTATGTTAATGTTACAATTAACTGGAAAGGGATCCTTTGTTCCATGCCAAGAGACAGTGGGAGCAACTCTCGGCATGACAGGAAATAAGGGGTTTTTCTAGGGGGATTTAGTCTGACCCCCATGATGGAGATTTAGGCTCCGGCAGACAGAGGTTTTGGGAGAGCAGAAATAAATTTATAGAGAGTTAATGGAAAAAGAAAATAATAAGCCCTTAAGGTGTTGCATGGAGACATGCCAGGAGTTGGAAAAGATTCTCCTCTCAGCAGAGCTCAGCGCAGAGTCTATTGTTTTAAAAAAAGAAAAGAAGCTGCATTTGAAAGGAAAGAAGGAAAGGAAGGAACTCTGCACACACCAGCAATTCCCCCTTGCCCCTCCTTTTGAAAGAGGAAAGAAAGGAAAAGCAAAAACAAACTGACAGCCCTCTTTGAAAACCCATGAAGGCTCCTTTTAAGATCAACGCAAGGGGGACAGGTAGTTTCTCCCCTTTAATGATAGAAGCAAAGTCTGTTTCCTAGTAAATTCTATGCCTTAGAAAAGGGGAGAAAGGAGACTTCACTGAATATTTAATGAGCTGTCAGTTTGCAAATTCCCATCCATTCACCATCACTTGAGACTGTGTATGCAGTGGTGGACAAGACTTAGAAGAAATTTGGAAGAGGTTCAACAGTGCCAGCAGCAGAAGTCCAAGTGGCCCCTGGCCAACAGAGGCACTGGTGCTGCTACCAGTGAGTTCAGAGTTATCAATACACACCCTTCACCATGTCAGACCTACTAGTAATAGAACTTTGCTCCAGAATCATGGCCTCACATGTCTCTAACTGGCAGGACTGTCAATAGTTGCTTTTGACCTTGTTGACTACTGAGGAGTGGAGGAGAATAAATCCAACATGAGGAAAGGCGAGCCAGCCGGGAGGGCACCAGAGAAGAGGCAGAGTTCCCCTAGCTGATCCAGGGTGGTATTGAAATAATCTTGACCAGATACTCAGACGCTCACTGATTATCAAGTTGGTGGAAACAGTGATAGAAGGGATGAAGAGAGCTGTTGGAGACTCCAAAGAGGCAGGAGGAAGAGGCAAGTGAAGAGAAAAGAGACAGAGGCCTGAGATTGGGAAAGTTCAGGAATGATGGACATTCTTGAGTACCTGAGAAGTTTCCCCCAAGAACCCTTGGGAATTCCAATGCAAAAGAACAGAGAGGTAGAGCCCCACAGAGGCCTTGGAGCGGCAGCTCTTTAGGAGACAACCACGTGGCCCATTAACCGGATCCTGTCTGCATGCCTGTTTGCCTGTCCTACCCCTGAGGGGACAGATGGGGAGCAATAATACCAGCAATAAGGAGTGAAAGCCGCTGCTAGCATTAAGAGGCTTGGAGGAGAAGCGATGTGAAACAGCAGCCCCCCCCAGCTGAGGTGCCAGTCAAGGAGGGAGGGCAGATGGCGGGGCGAATGGAAGCGGCGGATGCAGCGGAGGCTGAGAGGATGCAGCCGACAATAAGTAGCAGGAACAGAGGAGTCAGTTTCGGAAAGGGGGGGTTCACCCCTCCCTTCCTAGTTCGTCTGATGTTTGGAATTTTAGAACCAGGCAAGAAGAAAAAGGAAATAAAATGCAGCCAAAAGTTCAGGAGCTGCAAGGGGCTGACGAAGGGCAGAAAGGAGCAGCTCAGCAGCCTACGGCCATACCACCCTGAACACGCCCGAGACGTCTGATTCCGGAAGCTAAGCAGGGTCGGGCCTGGTTAGTACTTGGATGGGAGACCGCTTATGAATGCTGGGAGTTGTAAGTTTTTGTAAATCAAAATGAGTAGAGGTTGGAAGATGAGAAGGTGGTAGGAAAACCCAGAAGAGGAAGAGGGTCTCTGGAGCGTGCCAATGTGCCCAGTGTGGGCAGAGAGGCATAGATGAGAAAAATCTGGACAGATGGTGAAGACAGTCAGAGAAGGATGTGGATAAGTGGTGGATATGTGGAAGAAGACAGCAGGGACCAAATGAGAGGTGATGTATGGTGGGAATCCTTTGTGGAAGATGACAGCAGAACTCCATGAATAATGGCATTGGTCTAAGCAGTTAAGAGGAAAAGTTTTGTTCTTCGCCCCATAAACTGCAAAGGGCAAGGGCTCGGAGTTGTGACATTCTGGTGAGAAACGTTGCAGCAGAAGTATGGAGAATACGGAAAGGGCCGAGTCAGAACTGCAAAGCAACGCCCTTACCAGTTCCCGATAAGATGGAAAACTGGAGGCTCCCTGGTGCAGTCCCAGCGGGATGGAGGAGGTGATGGAGCACCCCTAAGCTGGGGATTGTGGGTTCGAATGCCACCAGGGTCGCCACTACGAGCAAGCTGGGAGAAAAGGTGACGGAGCACTCCGTGAGTTCGGGAGAGAGAAAATAAGGGAGCATTTCTGAGAGGCGATAGAGCGCCTCTCCAGTTTGGAAGTGGAGTTGCAGTTAAGGGACTCTGGCTGAAGAAGGCAGAGGAGGAAAATAGATGCACGCTGTGAGACAGCTAGACTCCGACAACAGCCCTGAAAAAGCCCACGCCATCATACAGGCTCAAACAACAGACCTGCATTTGTCCACCAGATCATCAAAGATTAAATTACTGTGCTAAGGAGTCCCCGGAGGAGTCACATTGTACTGTAATACTCTAGAATTTAAGGAAACTGGAGAAGATGAAACAAAATCCTGGAGACTCGGTAGTTCAACGTGTATGGTCCAAATAACAGCCCTGGCTATGTTTTTGGGTCTGGATGCCAGCAGGACAAGCAGCATGATACCACATTAATCTTCTGAGCCCATTTTATAGAAACCTTTCATTCTCATTCCATGTGCAGCCCACAACAGAGAAACCAGGAGTGTTTTTGTTTTTTCCCAGAGCCCCATCATGATGGGGAAAGAAGATGCAATATATACTTCACAGAGTCATGAAGTTGTCACCTTTCAGCAAAAGTCCTTTTGGATGGATTAGGGAACATAACTCTACAGAAAAGGGTTAGTGTGTTAGGGAAAGCTCTGAGTACGACAAGGGAGAAAATGTTAAAATAGGGTCTTTTCCTACAAGCACAGGCACACCCTCTCAAACCAGGAGACATGGGTGGGGACCTATCAGGTAGTAGTGACAACCCCCACTGTGGGAAAGGTGGCCAAGATGCTAGACTAGGGACACATGCATGATCAGATCTTGAATGTGGAAAACAATAGATTGAGACAGGTATAGGAAGGGCAGGAAGTTTGGTTTACCTATTTTATCACTAGGGATTGGAAGATATGTGTATATGGCAAATAGGCATGCCCAGGGAAATGTCTCAATGTTAACTTCTTTCCACTTACAGCATAGGCTTTACTGAGTTGTGTGGGAAAAGGGGGGTTGGTCCTCCATAGTCAGTGCTGGAAAGCAACCAGTTTTTACAATGGCAAATGGGTATATGGTCAACTTCTAGGATGAAATGATTTGGCCACTGAGGGAATCAATTTTTCACTTGGTGCACAAACTGATATAATTTGGCTGGCCAAATGAAAAGGATTCACAAGAAGCAACAGGTACATGACAACACATGATCCCCATGGAGGGAATTGGTTTTCATGTAAAGCAGGTGCGTTGTTGGCTGTCAGCTCAGCATGAAAAAGTCATCTCTTCAGTTGTGAAGGGGTACTAGTATTTTGGTAAAATATAACCTGTTGTCATTATGTAAATAAGTTGAATGCAAAGAGGGAAAATGTGTTTTGAAGTATGCAATATAGGAAGAACATTCAACATTCTAGTGGTCTGCAGGCATGTGGACAAGATTATTGGGTTCCTTAAGTAAGTATGGGTAAAACAACTGTATGCAGAAGTACTTTGCACTAACATAATGGCTTTCCTAAATCTGCCAGTCTTTACTCTGCATGTTAAAAGTGTTGTTTTTTAATCCGTAATGCTCAAGTCAATGGAAGAAGGAAGTTGATGTGTATGCCTAACTGGTGGTTGCAGAAAAGGGGAGTCAGAAGAATTCTGGGCTAGGTGATACCTTTGACGCTCCGGAAGCCGCCAAAGTGTACACCAGACCCAGCAACTCCTGAGGAGAGAAGAATTCCTTGGCCTAGATTTGACAGACTGGCACACCGGAAGCTGCCAGGCAGCGTACATCAGATCCAGCAACTGCTGTGGAGTTGAAGATTGGCCAGATTTCTGCTGGGGTTACCGGACGCTAACCTCTCTACGCACAAATCAGACCCCCTCCGTTATTGGGAACAGCGTGTAGCTATGTGTGTTAGTGAATCCTAATGCTGCTATGTATGCTGCTGCTATGTATCACTTGTGCTATAACGAAATAGGGAATAGTACATGCTTGAAATTGCAAAGTTTTGAATTTAGCATGAAGGGGGGAATGAAGGGGTTAAGTCCAATGCCACTTGAATAGGAAAAATAAGCGAATTGAATTGTGCTTCTGAGTAAATAGCAGATGTCTGTCTTATCTCAAATTTTAGAAATAGCCTTGCAACATCCAGAGGTCTGGGAACTAAATGGGAGTAAGCATACTCCCTCATTTTGGCTGTAACCATTAATTTGTATCACTCTAAGTAACCTTGTAAACTAACCCTTTTGTTCTCTTCTGTACACGTGTGTGCTAAGTTAATGATGTAATGGAAAGTTAACCAAAGATCTTTTTCTCCAGTGATGGGCGGGCTAAGTGAATGATTGATTGCTGACATAGAATGCAAAAGGTATATAGTGATGCTACCTCAATTAATCGACACAACAGCTCTGAATTAACTGTTGCCCCTTGCGCAAGGTATTGTAATAAAGCTGGCTTTTTGATTTTTCCCTGAAACCTGGTTTTCGCCACTTTCTTGGCCGCTACAATAGTACCTGGTATTCATTGGTGATGTCCCCTCCAAGTACTAACCAGGGCTGACCCTGCTTAGCTTCCAAGATCACCTAGCACTTGGTGCCTTTAGGGTATTTAGGCCCTTCCTTGCCACTACTAGAGAAACTGGTTTGCAAATGAAACCTTAGAGACTTGTAATATTTGTAACGTAACCTTGGCCCAGACCCTCCAACATTTCATAGATGAAAACTGGGACAGGCAAGGCCAAATAATATCAGAATGTAGTCAAGATGGCAAAAGTTATTAATAAGATAGAACACTTAAACTAGGAGAGGCTGCAACAGTTTGCTCTATCTGAAGCCCTTTCCGCACTACACTGTTACAGTGCTATTACTCCCAACCTCTTATGGAATCTTGGGGTTTGCAGTTTCGAGAGGGTCACTTAGGATTCTCAGCCAGAGAACTCTTTGGCTTTGGTAAACTACAAATCTCAGAATTCCACAGCATGTTGAAAGTGGAATAACAGCACTATAACAGTGTAATGAGGAAATGGCCTGATTCTACTCAAAAGAGCAAGATTTGTATTTTGAACTCAGTTTTCGGCAGCTAAGGTAAGCTGAGGACAAAAAGGGAAAATAGAAGGAGGAGAGAGAAACTGGGACATTTTAAGATCAGTTGAAAAAATGGGACAACAGAGGATTAATCAGGACTGTGCCTGCCAAATTGGGACAGTTGATAAGTACAGTGGGTTAGAATAGGGATAGGTAAAGTACTGCCCTGAGGCAGCTTGTGGTCCCCAATATTATTTTTGTGACCCTCAAAAAGATGAACTTCCTCTGCTGCAATCCTCTGAGACTTACAGTTCTCGGGGGTCCTCTGCACTATTTAATTTTTAGAGCCTATTTTCAACCAAAACCAAAACAAACAAACAAAAAAAAAGGGACTTCTAGTCATTTCCGCTTTGGGCTTTGTTTTTGTTTTCTACATCTTTGGCAGTCTGCGTGCAGAGCAGGAAAGTGGTCTTGAGTCGAACAGAAAATGAGATGTAGCTTTTTGTTATGGCCATACTTGCTTTGGGCTTGATTGTCAACATTCCTGGTAACCAAGAGTGGTTATTCTTCATTGGTTGTTGAAGAGGGGGAGTTGCCACCGTTTACCTTTTTAAAGATCTTTGTGTGGTTTTGTAAACCTCTTCCTCCAGTAAATGGATACCTCCCTTTTGTTTCTTATTGTTTGGCTCTGGTTTAAGCTTGCTGTTCAAGGGAATTATATTAGTTTGTTATGAATGCCAGTCTTATCCATTTTCCTTTCAGTGTATGGAGCAATGTATGAAGAAATGCAGGGGACAGCTGGGTTGAGATATAATCAACAAAGCAGATTTCTGCCATTTAATTTATGATTGTTATATTTTTGTTGACAAAGAAAAAGGTGCTTTTGAGGCCACCTTCTTCAGTTGTCAAAATATCTTGACCAGTCTTAGGAATCCTGTACCTTGCCATGGGGTAATGTGTGTGCACAGAAAGTGCTCTGCCTCAGGTACCAAAACACCTTGGGTCAGTCCTGTCTGACTCACAGCATCAGAGTAATTAAAGTGACAAGATAAGAGGATGTATCTGGTAAATTTGGGATACCTAGGCTGGATACCTAGGCTGGGGCCATGGCAGATAATAGTGGTATCACAGTGCACTGTGGATACTCCTCTATTGTCCTTGTTTGTTTGGTACCTCTTCAACCCAGCCAGGTTCAGCTTATCTAGATAGAGATGGAAGATCCAAAGGCATCTTCTGACCATTCTGTGGGTCAACACTTGTCATAGGTCATAGAACAATATTACCTGCATCCACCCAGAAGCACCCTATTTTTTACACCATGTAAGGCAGTAAGGAGAGATATCAATTACACAGTTGAACCAGTTGCAAAAGGAATATGGTTAGGTGAGATTAGGATAATGGGTAGACAACAGACATGAAGCCTGGAAAGATTAAAAGATGTTGTGGCACTGTGTAGTATTCCTCTGTGATTATTAAACAGAGGTGAGTCAGGTTCATCAGTAATTACTTCTTAGAATGAAAGTCTGATTTACATCCCAGCCCTAAAACCCTGATATAGAAAGAAGACACAACATTTCAATGCTACTAAGGTGCTTAGAACTGTGTTTTCATTTTTCTTATTCTTATGGAAAGGCAAGTCTACAAAGCAACTGAACTTAATGTCAGTATTCTCCCTTGCCCATACAGAACAAAGGCAGAGATCTCACTATATGTGGGTCACACAATGACAACACTATGTGGAATTGTAATTTTAGAAAATATTCATATAAGATGGATGAAGCATAGTTTCAAGCTAAAGACCAGTGTAACTTAAAGAGAACAAATGTGGGGAAAGAACTAAAACTATGACTGCAGTGAATAAAATATATAATTTTCAAGGCCTGCTGAACTTACAAGGTCAAAAAGATTATATGAATGTATGAAAATGTAATCCATCAGAAACAATGAACATGGAAATGTTGTCAGATGCACCTTTTCAAACAGCAAAACCTAAACCTCAATATTCATTCAGTATTTCAGTATAGCTCGTTAAAGAAAAACACATTTCTGTTAGATAAATATTTGAAAAGGTTCTATTTCTTGAAAGCAAAGTGCAGAACACAGTTTGACAGGTTAAAAAAGTATGTTTCATTTAGGGTTCAAAGCAGATAGTATTCAAATACCTGAATCAAAGGATGGAGGTTGAGGATGGAAG
The DNA here is from genome assembly GCA_948472985.1 of Iguana delicatissima. Taxonomy (NCBI): domain Eukaryota; kingdom Metazoa; phylum Chordata; class Lepidosauria; order Squamata; family Iguanidae; genus Iguana; species Iguana delicatissima. The sequence continues at coordinate 967,769 of CAOKZL010000468.1, read as the reverse complement.
GGACAGACTGAATTATTTCAGTCAAATCCCAGAACTAATTAATTCAAAAACCCCAAAACAAACAGAATAATATATGTGAAATAAACTTTAAGAAACTGATGGCAACACCAACTTTCTACTAATATTCCTTTCTCACTTTTATGTATCTTACATAAATACATCCCATTACAAGATTATGTAGTACTTGATTAAAAATCAGCAGCACTTCCAAAATCAGTTCCTTTAGCAGAGGGAGATGATCTGGTTGTATCCGAACTATACAGAGAACAGATGGAGTGACCTCACCAGTTTATTTCCCATTCATCAAATCATTAGCTTTCAGGTGTGAACCTTGTGTAGAAATTAAAGTTGTTGTGTTGTTTTTTGTTCTCCATTGCTCCATTGTTGTTTCATTAGAGGAAAAAAAAACTGTGCATATAGTACATTAAACATATAGCTGAAAAATGCAAGTGTAAGTCCAACCAATGCCTGAGTTTGTCTGTCTATCTGTTTGGTTACTTGCGATCTTGGAATTCTCTACTTTCCTTGCACAACAACCCTGGTCCTTTGAAAATCCACCTTTCTCATGCTACCTCTGTCCAACAGGGTGATTTAGAGGCCAGTAGGAGATAGATGACAGATGAGAAGTGTCCTGCTTTGTGACAAAATGGGTGAAAAGCACCTGGTTATGTGACTACAAGAAGACAAACAATGAAGGCATCTGCAAAGATCTTCCAGGGGTGCTCTGGAAGTCCTGGAAGCTGATCTCATAATTGTGCATCTGGCTGTAGTCACCGGCTGAGGTCTCAGTTGTGCAGTGTCCTTCATTGGGCACCAAATGGTGGTGGAGGGTGGACGTTTTCTGGAGGAGAAAGGTGACTCCTGCGGCAGGGGAGATTGTAGCTTTGCCATGCAAGAACTTTATAATATGTCTCCTGATGCAGGATCTTGGCCATAAAATTTTAATAGCCTGCTGAACACATGAGGTCCAAAAGATAATACAAATACATTATAACCCATCAGGAACCTGAAAATGCTTTCAATTGCATCTTTTTAAAGATTAAAGAAGTGAAGAATGCTTGCATGCCACGGGGGGGGGGGAGAGTACTGGACTAAAAGCTCTTCTCGCTGATTAACTATTTTCATGTGCGCATCAAGGAAACCAAATTTTTACATGCAGGAGTACTTAAATGTGCAATTCCTTCACATGCAACATGAAATAGTTCAGCTGTAAAAGGATTATGCAATGTGCTTTCCTGCATGTTTGCCCAGCTGACAATCAGCTTTTACAGATATACAGTGGTCATAGTTCATAGTCAACTATCAACACTTCTCTTAAACAAGAGAAATCCCATTGTCAACAACCAGATTATGACTACTGCATCTTTTAAACAAATATAACGTAGCTGGCCTCATTTATACTGATAATCCTCTATAACCTTTGATCCATTAATCAGATTTGAATGAAACTTGTTCTTCTCGTTAGTTAGGATTCCAAACCTTGAAAACACTTGAATCAATTTCTGTTTTAGAACTGGAATACTTTGGGTACTAGCCTGTATCTTATTACTGCAGGCTGATTGGTGAAACCTTGTAGTCTTAAAGCTGATTAACTAAATAGACACTATACAGCACACATTTAGGTGCACCCAAACACATATATTACTACCATAAAAGGCAGGCTTAGCTTTTTTCCATTTTCAGTGTTCAGCAAAGCTAGTTACTTGTTTCCTTGCTACTGACAAAGTAAAAAGAAATCAAAGTGGAGGTATGCAGGGAATGGGGTACAGCTGTGCAGAGAAGAATTGGATCTGTTCTCAAGAGCTCCTATTCTCCGTGAGATGTTGTGATTTGGGACAGAGCTGAAAAGAAACACTATTTGTCCCTCACCCAAAAGACTAGGTGTGGTCAGAAGGGACAGCAAGTTTAGTTCCCTAACCAGCTTTGAATCGACACCCTCCTTTACTTTCACCCCTGTATATGAATTGCTGTATTTCAATACAATGAGAATAAAGATGAACACGGATGGTGATATAGCTATATAACCAAAGGGACATTAAATGGCCTTGCCATTACTGATAGGGACATAAGCCACCTCTATCTTTAATGTGTCATGGAGGAGAGAATTTTAGTAGGAGAAGCTTGCTATCTCTTCTGCAATTCCACACAGTTATTAAAAGTACAAGAGCCTTGTCCTCCTTGTTCCCATTTATTTATTGCACAAAATATTGAAGGAAAGAAAAAGAAAGGGGGAAAATTACAGTGACTAAGCCGTCACCCACCAGTCTGTGGCAAGTTTTTAGCACAGAAAAAAAACCTTATGGCCAACAAGCAGAAATATTGTGCTGGTCCTTGGTATATTAGAAGAAAAAAATGCTGATCCTACCCATCAGAAGCACTGTTCTGAAACAAAATTAGTTTGACAGATGACTTGATTACTCCCCCCCCAAAAAGTACGATTTAGTATACCTAACTTATGTTTGAGATATGTATATAGAGAATTATATTGCCAGTAGTAGACTGCATTACCCTGACTTTTGGGGGTCCCCTTGGGGGACACCTTGATGCACTCCAAAAATACAAAGATTGGGGAATTTTAGGGGAGCACATGCTTTAGCAATGCAAAGGGCAGGGCAACGAGATAGGACCTTGAACCCAGTTTTTATGGAGTCAGACCACACTGAAACCAGCTAAACATTCAATCATGATGTTTTATTAGCAAATATTTTCACATACACACAGAGAGGCAATCGCTCATGCAAGCACACAAGGACTATAGAGATGAAAAGAGTGAAAATTGATAGGGGAAAAGCAGAGGGAATATGGAAGGGGTGATACTGCACCTGATCCAGAAGTCTTCAGCCGGGGAAAAAGAAAAGCAGAGAGAAAAACTCAGCGCAGGGAGGGGGCTGAGAGGAGTCTCAACTAACAGAATGATGGTCTGCTAGTCTAGCATGGGAGAGCTCTGAAATGGAGTCTCAAAAAGGGGGTCTAGTTATAGGGCAAAACATGCCTTGGGGCAGACCCTTTCCCGGAAAGGATAATGGTTGTGTGATAGCTGCCTGATGGCCCATTGATGGCCATATCATGTAACTGGACCTTGCTTTGGTATGTCTCGCTTGTTTCAAGCATTCTGGGGGAATCAGGCAATCTCCCCAAAGTATTTTTGTAGCTGATGGCCCATTACCTGTGCGGACATGCTTTTCCAAGGTTTTCTGTGGAGACATGACAGGGGGAAGTTTCTGATCTTTGATCTTTGTTTGATCACTAGCCTGACTGTCTGCGTGCCATCCCAGTCATCTCTGGCTCAGATGATTTTTTATATTAAAATTATACACCTCGGGACGGAGTCTGCTAATAGGGGTTACAACTGACATCTTTAGAATGTCACTAAATAAATACTGTTGAGTCTACTATACACAAAACAAGAGTTTTTGCTGTCTAAGTTGAAGGCTAAAATACATAGATACAGCAAGTATAGAAACCAAAGCTGCAAATCTGTTGGTTGCGGAAATTAGAGCTATATTAATTTGTCTTTCCACTCATTCCTAAAACTCAGAAACTATTATCTTTATCAGCCATCAGTACATATACATAAATGCAGTCAGCCTTCCACATTTGCAAGGGTTAGGGGCACAGGCCCTCACAAAAGTGGAAAAATTACACCACTCTTCAGCCACAAAAGGTCTCCGAGCAAGTCACAAAATTGTTAATTTGACAATTCCCTGTCCTCAGACTTACAAGCTAAATAACACAAAACACACCAGGAAAAAGGGATGGCAGACAGACACACATAATCTCTCAAATAACTGTATTTTCTGAAGTATTATATTTTTCTTGAGTGTATTCATTTCTTCAGTCGTGAAGACAGTACCATATATACTGCTCCTGCTATTAATTTACTATTTAGTAATTTCTGTTCTGAATTATATAAAGGCAAAGAGATTCCTGAGCACGACTTCCCCACCTTCCATGTTTAGATTATTCACAACAGAAGGTTTAGTTGCACATTTGCAGACGAAAGAGATTACAAATTATGAATATGATTACTGAGAAAACAAAGGCTCCAGGTGGGTTTCTAGTTCAATGATATTAAGCTTTTGCAGATCTTCTGATTCATAGACTACGCTCTTTCTGTGCTGCCATGGCTCCATCCTATAGACTCCTGGAGTTTGTTGTCTTGGAATTCTTTCTGAGAGAGTTCTGTGCTGAAGTTCAAGGGAATACACTAGAAAATTCTAAGTACCTCACCAAGCTACAATTGGTTGGAATGATGCCAGCTGAAGTGGTATCAAATGGTTATCGTTATGCAGGATGAACACAGAATTTATCAAGCACTGTCTGTTGATAACCTCCTTAGTACAAGGAGAGACCTGATCCATCTGCTATTTATTTTCTGCATGCTGGAAAAGTCATTGAAAAAATATACTGGCTATTTTTCTTTTCTACATTGGCTAAATTTGGTCTTCCTCAAGAATTTTTACAATAGATTCTAATTCATTTTTCATTGAAACTATTGACATTAGTCAATTGATAGGGATTTTTGTACTGCTTGTCCTTGAGAGAGGTACTAGATAAGGATGTTTACTTTCCTCTTTGATATATGATTTATGATTGGAATCTGGCCTGGTCTATTAGGTAAAATACTAATATTCATGGCTTTAAAATTTAAAATAATTATTTATGCTGATGATCTTTTACTGTTTATCTGTTTATCAGTATTTGGTTCCAAAATTAATGCAGGTGATCAGTGTTTTGGGAGATCTATCTGACCAATCAGTTAAATATTCAAAATATAACTGATGCCAGTGTGAGATAATAGATCACAGAGCGGATTTGTTGTTTGGCCATTTCAGTGGTCCCTGGATGTTTTTTACTTATTTGGGGATAATTCCTAGGGATACCCAAAGAATGATTCAAAGGATTCTGTTAAATGTGATTAATTGTGATTTCATTCTATTTGAATAAATTAATTATTGGATTTGGATGGATTGGCACCTTTAAATTTGGTTCTCAGGGAAGCTGTCCTCTTTCTCATGTGGCCATCTTTAATTTGTGTGTTTGCAGACAACACACAGAAACACCAGCACTTACCACTGTGTGAGCCCCTTTGTCAGGCTTTAGACAGGTTCTGTTCCTGGTTGTAGCATGCCAGGACAAATGTATGAATGATCTCAGCAGGCAAAAGTCCCGTTGTTTCTGCTATTTGCCACCAAGTGGGCTTCTACTTATGGCAATCTATTAAAGGAGACACCTCTAAGATACCATGTCATCAATACCTCTGCTCAGGATTTGTAGACTAAGGACTATGTCTTCAACTTTATCCTAAGTAGTCTGTTCACCACTTGAATCAAGAGCTGGATTGCATTTACTGTAGGAAAAAAAACCTGAATCTAATCTTAGATGATGCACTGTTGGTTTCTGGTGACAGTTTCTGGTGACATAAAAGCTTTTTATTGGAGGAATTATGCTTGATATAAGCATGGAAGTGCTTGTTTTCCTCGTTAATGTTACCATCAATATCATGAGGATTACCTTTGATCAGAAACGCTACACTTTCACAAAACTTTTTTCTGAGGCATCTGATTTAATAAAAAAAAATGCACATGTGCAAAGATCATCACAAAAATATTTACAGACTGTTGAGGAACAGAACATGTTGGTTAAAAAATAAGGAATGGTCTTTTTGTTTTTATAAACAAAGATTGCAAAGCTATCTGTTTTTAGAGAAAAGTTGTTCAGCATATGTCATGAGTAGCTAAACAAACATTTTCCAGTTTCTGTTCTGTTGCATTTTGCAAAATCCCACCAACATCTTGCCCAAGTGCTTAAATGGGTTGTGAGATTTTTTTTCCCTGCATAGAAATTCATGTCTATTCTGATATGTACTTTCCTCAATGAATGCATGTTACGCATAAATCGTTTCTATTGCACAAAGGGTGCCTCTTCTCATTTTTGAAATATAGGCACTTTTTCCTTGTTGTAAGTTGCCATCAAGTCAGCTTCAATTTATGGTGACATTATCTATGGCTGAGATACTTCCAAGACACCTTGTCAGACCTGTCCAAGTCCTGCAAATGCAGGCCTGTGGTTTCCTTGATTGAATCTATCCACTTGTAATGTGTTCTTCCCCTCTTCCTGCTGCCTCCCACTTTACTAAGCATTATCATCTTTTCTAATCAGTCATGTTGTCTCAGGAAATGCACAAAGTACAATAGCCTCAGCCAAGGCCATTTCCATACTAGGCTGTTATAGTGCTATTATTCTAGTTTCAACATCCTATGGAATCCTGGGGTTTGCAGTTTAGGGAGGGGCCTCAAAGGCTGAGAAGCACTGCTTCTCAACCTTTTGGCTAAGATCAAAAGAAAATGGAATAACAGCACTATTGAACAGCCTAGTGCGGCAATGGCCCTAGTAATTTTAGCTTCTAGGGAGAGTTCAGACTGGATTTGTTCTAAGGGTCATTTATTGTTCATTTGGACAGTCCATGGTATCCATATAGGTCTCCTCAAGCACTCTATTTCAAATTAGTTGATTCTCTTTATGTCAGCTTTTTTCACTGTTCAGATTTCATAACCATGCATAGAAATGCATCCTTGTACTTGTGCATAATTTCAAAAAGTAAAAGAATGCTCATTATTTTCTCCCAATGATAGGAAATTGAGAAATATGCATATTTTCATTAACAGTCTTGGCAATCACAACTTGGATGAAGTCAGTCAAGCAGTATCATGGGACTGGTGTGAGACAGATATAATTTTAGATTAAACCGTTCTTCCCATTTGCATCAGGACTGAGGTAGTCTCCCTTTGACCTGAATGAGATCTCACTGCAACCAGTACCTACTGCCTATTGAAATGTTGATGTGAATTATAAGTACTTGTGCAAAGAATTATAAAAATCTGAAAAATATGAGAAATAATTGTCTGTTTTTTTAAAAATCAGAACAATATTGTCTGGTTTTAATTCCAGTTTCTTTATTTCCTTTTCTTTATTTTTAACCAATCATGCAAACCTGATGGTTTCTTTAATGTAAAATGTGAAGGTGTTTGGTTTGGTTTTTTAAATGTTTAGAGGCCTGCCTCATAATTTGAGACCATAAAGTTTAGTTTACTTGGCTGGTGTATCTATTTTACTCTGACTACAACTCCCATTGTGCCAACTACTAGCTATGCTAACTTGTGCTGATAGGAGCTGTAGACGAAAAAATTGAATGGGCACAGACTGGGCTGAGACAGTCTAGCCCTGACCATGTACCGTTTCACACTACACAAGCACAATATGATTTCATTTTAACTGCCATGACAACATCCTTTGAAATCCTGAGTTGTGCAATGTAGAAAAGAGTATTTAGCATTCACAGTTCGGTTGCTCCTCTGTTGCCTGACCAAATTATAAATACCAGAACTCCACTGAATGCAGCAATGGCAGTTAAACTGGAATCATAGCACTATACTTGTGTACTGTGAAGAGGCGCATTAGAGAAAGGAAATACTGTCTGGAAATGTTATATACACTGTTCTGAGTTTCTTAGAGGAAGAGCGGGATGTATAACTGAAATAAACATATAAAATAGTGGGTATTTAGCTAGTTTCATATACCAGGCTAATCAAGACTTTGTCAACCAGTTATTATATTATTTAACCAGTGGAATTCATATAAGATGACTAGAACAATCACAGACTTAGTGTCACCCATCTGCATTTTTGCTGAAGGGTCAATTGCTTTATTTCTGCAAAGTCAGAGCAAGTGTTTTACAAAGAACACAGACTTCACTCTCACATGCACTTTCACTGGAAGTCCAAGGTTGTTATATCACTCTTATCTCTGAAACAAAATGCTTTGAAGCCAAAGTTATTATGTTCATTTCAATACCACTCTGTACTTTGTCAGGACATGCTGAGGCAAAGATACTACTATTCTGATATGGTAGTGTTTATTTGCCCTCAGGTTCACTGATGTAAAAGAAGCAAAGTAGTGCCTCTTAACCACCAGTCTACATGTTCCCTTAAGAACAAATCTAACAATGATTTCTCTGAGACAAATCTTACCAGAATATCACTTGTCATTCAGGAGCAGAAGCAGAAAGCCAGTACAAACATCGATGAAATGTTGGGTTTGGCAGTGGTTTTTTTATGCACGCATATGTATGTGTTTGAGTGATTTTGAGTCTCCCTTTGCATTACAACCGGTTAAAATTTTGTACTCACACCAAGTGACTTGGAATCCAAACAGCTTCTGCATTAATTATGGCTCCTAATTTGCTCCCATTATGGGCTATAACTGCTGAGGCACCATGAGTCAGGGGAAAAAAAAAATCTTTACACTCCATTGTCTCTTAATCTTGGTATGAATTGCTGAGTTGAATTCAATACCTGCACACCTACAAGTGATTCATTCCATCTTAAATCTTTATCAACAGAGTTGAACTGTAGTGAACATGCTTATAACATTTGATTATATATGTGGACTTTATGTTTTCTTCTCTGTCTCCAACTTTGATACCACCTGCCCCAGGAATGGGCAAGCCATCGCTTTCCAGATGTTTTTGGACTACATCTACCACTAGGCCTATGCAGCACAGCCAATAGTGAGGGATGATAGAAATCATCGTTTACAACATCTGGAGGGCCACAAGTTGCCCAGACTCTGACTTAGCTCAATGTATCATTCTGGAGAACTGAAAAACTTACACACATTCTGTGGCATTTTGGTTGGTCTTGCAAAGGTATCACTCAACTACGGTTTGGGGTCTGATAGAGCAATATGGCTAGCTTTTTTTCCCTTCATATCTTGGGAATGTATTTTAGTGGACCAAACAGTAGTATCAAAGCACTGAAACACAAGGGCCATTTCTGCGCTAGCCAGTTATAGCACTATTATTCAACTTTCAACATCCTATGGAATCCTCCCTAAACTGCAAATCCCAGGATTCCATAGAATGTTGAAAGTGGAATAATAGCGCTATAACAGTCTAGTGTGGAAATAGCCAAGGAGTTCATTTACCTGCAAGTTTGCTGCAGACCTCTATCACTTACCTCAGAAAAATTCATTGACTACAAAGGAGCTATTCCAGAATGGACATCTATTTTCATAGTATATTCAGATGACTGTAGACAGATGCTAGCCTACTTACAGTGCTCATAAAAAGATCCTTGTATGATATAAATATTCCCAAATTGGCTGTCAGAGTGATAGAGGGAAAAGGTTTCCAGTTCTAGAGTACAGCAAGGCAAAAAAACAGAGCTTGACAAAGTTAATTTTTTGGATTATAACTACTAGAATCACTCAGCTACCATGGTTAGATTTTGGCAAATGTAATCCCCCAAAGTAACCTTTATGAACACTGTTGCAGTGGAAGAGATGATATCTGTGTTTCTGTTGCTTTATCTTTCTTTTTAGTGCAACGGGAATACAAACAGAGGACAGGCACGTACATATGTTAATAGATAAAGCACAATGAAGATACAAGGGAACACCAGACAAATTACAGAAAATAATGTGCAGCAGAAATGTATCTCCCAGGATAGCTATGGTCTGAGGAAACCAGAATAGTTCATCAGCAGAATAGTTCTTGCAGCTAATAGGTTGGAGATAGACAAGAATTAGCAAACCTGAGTAACAAAGAGATACCTGAGAGCCAGCGTGATATAGTGGTTTCAAGAGTTGGACTACGACCCTGACGAAGCAGGGTTCAATTACCCACTCAGCCATGGAAACACACAGAGTGATCTTGGGTGTGTCACATACTTTCAGTCCCAAAAAACTTTGTGATAGGTTCACCTGAGGGTTGCTGTAAGTCAGAAATGACTAGAAGGCACAACGACCTCTGCTAATTTGTTTCCATTTAATAAGATAACTCCATTCTTTTGGTATGGCTGTTGGCCAGCCAAAAGAGAGCCCAATTAAGTTGCACCAGTCTTTAGTGATTTCCAATGTTGCTGCTGCCAATAGCAGGGAAAGAAGGCCTTCACGCTGAAGAATGTTATTAGACTTTCAGAATATTGACAACAACAGAGGAGCAGCACAAAAATTAACTTTTTGCATGAGGACTTTTGATTTAAGTACTTCAAGCCAAAAGTTCAGAGCTTTTGGACAAAATAACCCCACATGGTTCAATGAACCTCACTCTGTGCATCTGCACCAATACAAGGAGTCCAAAGAGTTACTAATATACCAAAGATTGAGGGTGGTGAGATATTATCTGTTCATTACTTTGTACACTAGTTCCCTAGGATTATCAGTTTAAATACAGGGATGACCCAAATTTTATTCCAGTGATTCAGAAATAGCAATATTAAAGTCAGCTTCACATACCTGTTTCATAACACTTGTTACTATGGTAGACTAGCCCGAGCCCAAGGCTACAATTTAATAGTAATAATATCAGCTATCAAGATATACTAACATCTCCACGTGGTTAATATTAAAAATCATTCCACATGTCTGACCAGGTCACCAAGCAAGCACGTAGGCAGGCACGGCCGAATGGCCGCATTTAAGAAAATCCAGGTCTGGCCAGTAAACTAATCTGTCACGTAGCCCCAAGGAACCCTCCAGACACACCTAGTCATCAAGCACACAAAAAGTCCTCAGTCCCGAGATGCCTGCTTGACAGGATTAGCACTCTTGACAATCAGCCTGTCAAGTGAGGGCAATCTACATACTGCCAGAGCCTTTGTCCGACTCTGGCAGAGTCAATCAAAATCAAACAAAACTCATCAAGCTGGAGATGTCTGTCATCAAGGGCTTTGTCTTAGCCCTTCTCTCTATTGTTCTCCCTGGGAAAGGGCTAGCCTCCAGGTACGATTTCCCCTATAAGAACCCCTGATTTTGAGCGCTTCCTCGGATCGTTCTCAGCTTCCTTCCCGCCTTGCTGTCGCTTCATTTGCCGAGCCTTCCCCTCAGCTTCCACCTGCTGAGAATCACTGCTCCCGACTCTCTGGCTCTTTTTCGGATTCCCAGACTTCAGGATCAGGTGTAATATTTCCCCCAATCCTCCTCTTCAAATCCCCTATCAATTTTCCTCCCTTTATTTTTCTTAGGTCTGTGTGAGTGAGTGTTTATGTGCCTAGTGACTTAGGTTTTAAATAAAGAAAATAATTATATCTTCATTTTGTCTGGGTTTTGACTCGGCCTAACTCCGTAGAAGTTGGGTACAAGGTCTCACAGGGTTACCCTACCTCTCGTGTGTGCTGGGCGCATACTTGGTGCAACTTGGAAACCCCCTTTATATCAGGGTCAGACTAGGTGTCCTTTGAAGGATCCCCAGGAACTCAGGCAGTGACCGGGACCCCCGAAAACTCGGGCAACGTATCTGGTGACCGGGGCCTCCCTGAACTCAAAACAACTGATTTGGCGACTGGGACCTCCCTGAACCCAAAATAACTGAATTCTAAGTACACCCAAACTGAAAATCCCAGGGTTCCTTAGGATAATGCCATGACCCCCAGGACCCTCAGAAAATTAGGGTAACATACTGACTAGATTATATGTATATTCAATTAATCATTGCCAGTAAATGTTTGATGCTAGCCTTTTGTAATGATTATTGGGCAAAACACAGAGCTATTCAAATCCTGTAATTGATCTCAAGCATCCGTTCTTTTGGAAGAAGGCTCTGGCAAAGTTAACCAAGTATCATTTTCATCATTAAAGCTCTCAGGGATGATAGAGGAGCCTCTGTGAAATAGGTATCTTATGCTATACAGCACAAACACCTAACTTGTTAAACTTTCTTCTGAAAAGACCTACTGAGGGTCAAGACAAAGACAAACAGGAGGTGGTTGAGGTGCCAACCACTTAGACCAAAGCCTTCAAATTTGTGGAGTGATTGTCAAAAAAGTGTCCTTAGTTTCATATAACAGTTTTGTACATTGGTTGAAATGGAGACAAATTTTTGTCAAGGCTATACAAACCATTGAATGTTGATCACCATGCACACCTATAAAGTATCTCTCTTATTGTTGATATTTGGACCATTTGCTTCAGTTGGAGGGCAATAGAATAAAATTTCAGGCTAGATACCACTATATCTCCTAACTTCAGAGAAACGCTAATGAACTGTGTCTGAAAATTTAACATCTTCCCACCCCCACATAAATAGTGTTCTTGATTTCTACTGTAAAACTATATTGCTGATTTCTGGCATGAGCAGAATGATAAGAAAGAAGTAGGAGAACCTCAGCAGAATTTGGATCCCGACTGCTATAATTCTTCCTAGTATTGAGAATTTCATAGCAAATTATTTTTAATGTTTTCGATGTACTTGTTTTATCACTGGAATATAATTATGGTATGAGAGCTTTCAACAAAATAATGCTTGGGTACTTAGAGCCTGAGAAGCCCAAGTCTACACCAGTTTGAGTGTGAAGAGCAAGTTGAACATGATTTCAGATTTTGAAGCAAAGAGCTTGGACTCTGCAGTCTGAACAAAAACAGAAGAGATTTTATATGCTTTCAAGAGCCGAGGTGAATGGGTACGGATCAGACAAAAACAACAAAATATCAGCTAAAAGATTTATAATCTGGAAACAATTATAGAGATATCCTTGATATTTGTATTGGTTCTGACTAATGCTACAATGGAATTAAATATGTTTGTTCAACCCTGTCGAAGGCCTTAAGGGCATCTAAGGAAAACACCACTAGGTGTTCTTTTAGGGTGTTGAGTAACACTGAGGGTATTTTTTTTAGCATTTCAAATTTTGGCATAAGGCCCACCAGGTTCACTGCTACATAATCAGACTTAATGAGTTCAATATTTTAGGAAGTATTGCTATTAGGATTCAAAATCTCAGACTAATAGGATTTAAGATCTCAGACTTATAGGTCTGACTCTGTAAAAGGTAAAGGTTTTGGAATGGTTATAAATTCTGAGTCTTCTGGGGTTTTGGGATATTCCCTGTCCTCTATCATTTACCTGAAAAGGAAGAACAGATAGATAATTACAGACTGAAAAACTGGAAAATTCCCCTGGATACACACCTAGACCTCGGGATTTTCCTGAGTTTAAATTTTATACAACATAAAATCACTTTCTTTTAAGTGCTATAGGCATCAGAGAGGGGACATAAATTTAGAATTACTAAATTAAGGAATATAAAGAAATAATCAATGTTGATCTTGGGATCAATTTCTGAGAGGAAGAGATTGAAATAGAAATCACAAAATTCATTATTTATATCATTTCATGAAGTCAATCAAGTGCCTTTATTGTTTCTGATACTTGCAGTTTTAGATCTAGCAGGTTTTTGTGTTAATGCTCTAACATTTTAAATTCCTCTTGTCTTGCTCATAGAATATTCTCCACAGATACATATGAAGGAAATTAGAATTCTGCCCAGCTTTGGGTATGGATTCTGATTCAGTATTTTTTCAGGACCAGTTGAATGGCACATTGCAGCCACCCAATTGTGTTCTTAACTAAGTGCTTAATTTTTTTTTTTTAGGAGTAAGTTCTTTATCTCTAATCTCTTCGTCTTCACTGCCACCTCAATATGAGTAATTGAATGACTTGACGTCCATCTCCATTCTGATCAATGACTGAGCCAAGATATGGACAATCTTGAACTATTTCAGTGTCTTTATTGTCTACTTCATCATCTACTTTAAAGTTATGTAAATTATCTGTGGTACCTTTTCCCCTACAAATAGTCCCAGTTTTTGAGAATTTCTTTGGATCACTTCTGGTCATCCCAACAGACTGTTTCTCCATCCGTTGAGTAATCCCCTCAGCCCTCTCTGTGCTGAGCGCCACTTCTTTGCTGTTTTCCCGGACCAAGGACTTCAGGAAAAGGTGCAGTATTACCCCAGCTACAATCCCTTCAATATTTCCCCTATCCAGTTTCCAGTTTACTCTCTTTTGCTTCTTAATAGGTCTTGAGTGAGTGAGTGTGTGAGTGATTGCGTTGGTGCATGAGACTTTTATTCAATAAAATCATTTATTAGACATCTTCGTTTGGTTTTTGGCTTAGCCTAACCCTGTAAAAACTGGGTAAAAAGACCCCGCTAGATTACCTTGCCTCTCACATTGCTATTGCTTGTGCTCTGGCTAGTTTCCATTCCCTAACACAAGGAGCACATTAAGGCGTCCCCCAAGGGACCCCAGAAATCAGGGTAACACCTTCCTCTGAGTCTAATTCTGCTTTAAATATGGTATGTTCAGCATACAGGTTAAATAGATAGGGTGATAAAAGACAGCTGTGCCTGAGCTCCTTGCCAATTGGAAACCATTCCATTTTTCCATATTCTGTCCTGATGGTAGCCTCGTATCTTGAGTACAGGTTATGCTTCAGGACAGTTAAATGCTGTAGCACACCCATTTCTCTAGTGATCTACACCAGTGGTTCTCAACCTGTGGGTCCCCAGATGTTTGTGGACTTCAGCTCCCAGAAGCCCCAGCCACTATTGTCAATGCTCAGGGCTTCTGGGAGCTGAAGTCCAAAACATCTGGGGACCCACAGGTTGAGAACCACTGATCTACACAATATATGGCAAAAGTCTTTGTTGTAGCATTTTGAGCATTGCTTGCATTGGATATTTAAGCAATGGTCCTGTAGTTACTGCAACCCAGGTGTACCCTTTCTTTGGGATTAGAATATATATTGAGAATCCATGGGTCATTCTTTTATATTCTATACTGTGAGCAGATTTTTGTTGGAACTTGTGTGGATTCTGCCTCTGTAATTTGACAGTTCAGTTGGTATGTCATCTTTACCTGGTGACTTATTTCTCTCAAGTTCACTGAGTATAGCTCCACTTCACTTTCTAAAAATGCAGGTTCATCTTCAAATGGTACTTCCTTGAATGAATCTGTCATCCTTTCACCTCTTTTATATAGTTTTTCAAGGTATTGTTTCTACCATCTTTTTATTTCTTCTTGATCATGTACAGTGGGCCCTCCTTACTCGCAACCGCTGCATGTGCAAGTTCCAATTCATGTGAGATGTCACATCTTGTACTTAAAATGGCAGTGACATATGTGTGGACACACTGAAGCATCCGTATGCGTGTCACTGCCACTGCATATAATAGGATGTGAACATTCCTGATTTCCTGTATTCACAGGGGTTCCTTTTTGTCTGTGCTTAACTGCTTCAGATGTTTCATCGGTCATCCAATGAGGCTTTTCTTTCTTTTTGGCTGCAGATAGTATCTGTTTGCATTCTTCCCTCACAATGTCCCTGGCTCCAAATTCTTCTGGCTCTTGGTCAATTAGGCTTAATAGTGTGAATCTTTTATCTTCATTTTGAAAACCCTATGACAAGACAATACAAAACAAAGTAAGTAAACCTTGGTTTTAAGCTTTCATAGGTGAAACCATGGAAAACAAGTCCATTTTGGACAGTAGCTAGCCATGCACTCAGGCTATCTACTTTTTTGTGTTCTATTCATGCCAGCTATCAAACTTCTGGATGTAAAGATGAAAAACACAGCTGTTTGCTTATAAATCTAAATTTGATAATGGGCTTATTTGGATCATTTCTTAGAAAAAAATAGGTTCTCTAACATATAATTGGGATGGAGGGTGCATGTTGGGGACAGAAGACAGTCTTGCTGCAGTTTGCAGATTTTATTTACTCATTTTAAAGCGCAAAATTAGACAAACTGGCATTCAACTGTTAAGCTAATACTGAGCTAGGAAATATTAAAATGTTTGGCTTATGCTCCTGAAATGTTGAGACCCTCCAACAGCATGATAGATACGTGTTTTTAAACACTTTTTCTCTGTCTCATGAAGTATGGAGAAAGACCAAGTGGTGCGCTACCACATCTACAGATACAATGAGGGTCTTTCATACTATACCATTGTAGTGTTATGATTTCACTCTAACTGCTATGATAACATCCTGTGAAATCTTAGGTTTTGTTGGCTGGTGAGGCACTAAAACTCTCTGGCTGAGAATTCTATATGCTCCTCCCTAAACCGCAAATCTCAGGATTCCACAGGATGGAACCATGACATTTAAAGTGAAGGCACAATGCTATAATTGCACAGTGTGAAAGGGCCCAGAATATCAGTCTCTGCCCCAATATAGCTGTGGCCCTGAAGGATATCTGTGCCCCTTGGATTGATAGAGATTGTCCAAGAGAGACAATAGTGGAAACATTGCTTCTGAAGCAAGAAATGTTCTATCTTGAACAGAGTGGTTCCAGAGTCAACAGCCACTCATTTTCTTTGTGGTCTCCATGGGTCATACATGTGGGTTCTGCATATTCATCATGCCTCCTCCAGAAAATTCAAGAGCTTGGCAGAATTTTGCCAGGAGCCCATTTCCCACTTACCTTTGTGCATGCTCAGAAGGCACAAATCTCACATTTTCTGCTCACTTTTCCCTGCATCTGCCACAGGGCCAAGCAGCAGCACTAGGAAAGCTTGTGGAGATCTCTTCAGCTCTTCCTGAGCTAGATGAATGTTTGCTTGATTACTTTTTATTCCCTCTTTTCTCAATATTATCATTCATGGAGTTTTGTGGGGTTTGTTTCTTTGTATCCTCCAGTGCTTTCTTGGCAACTCAGGGGCTAATGGGATATATAAGACCCCATTTAAGAAATATTCCAGCTCTGGGAATAAACCATCCTCTCTATGGATGGTCATTTGCTGCCAATGCATGTATTTTCTTTTGCAAGCTTCTATTCAGTGCTCCTTTCTCCTGTGCAAATATACAATGGTCTAAAATGTCTCTGCTTTTAGAGCAGAGATTGGGAAACTGAGATCGACCAGCTGTTGTTAGACTACAACTCCCATCATTGCTGATGAGAACTGGAGCCCAACAACATCTGGAGGCTACAGTTTCCATATTCATGCTTTTTATTTACTAGCTGGCTAATTAGTTACATTTATATCCTGTTTTTCCCCAAGGGGCTCAAAGCAACATACATGGTTCTTCACTTGCTAACTTCCTTCCTCACAACACTGAAGAACACTGAAAAGAAACATTAAGTGTATAAATCCAGTGTTCAGCTAGGAAAGAAAGGAAATGTTAAGTGTTAAGGTTTATTAGCTATTCCAAAGAAAAATCCTAAAGAATGTAACATTTTAGTTTCGTGAATAATAACTGATTATCACATGAACAAATTATTATTTGAGATATGAAGAGACTTTTATGTTTTCTTGGTGTATAAATACAATGTCATGACAGATGTTTTTAATTAAAATTATATATATATAAAAGGAATTGCTAGAGGGCCTCTCTGGCTGGGAATTCTGAATTGTTGTTGCTGCTGCTGTGTGCCTTCAAATCATTTCCATCTTGTAGCAACCCCAAGGTAAACCTGTCATAGGGTTTTCTGAGGCTGAGAGTATGTGATGCGCCCAAGATCACCCACTGGATTTCCATGGCCAAGCAGGGAATCGAACTCTGTTCTGCAGAGTCCTACTCCAGTGCTTAAACCATGACACTACGTGGGTTCTCAAGAATTCTAAATAATTCTCCTGAAACTGAAAATGACACGATGCTATAGGCTGCAACCATGGCAGCTCAAGTGGAATCATAGTGCCAATATTCTACAATGTCAAAGACACTTTGGAGCACTTAAGTCCCCATTGAACAATCTAACCATTACACCATTCTGGCTCTATAGAGAAGGATAAAGTGCCAGTCAGTGATGGTTGTTGGCTGCTGTGCCAGTCCACTCTGGGCTTTAACCTGAACTTTCAGGGACCTATCAAAGGGGCTGTCTCATGGTCCTAAAGGAGATTCATCAACCTGGAGAGCAAATCTAAAGCTCAAACTAAAACCCAAAGCCTTTCCATAGACATGGAAGCCACCAGTCAGTACTGGTCCCAGTTGAACTCAAAGAACATGTAATGGAGTCAGGAAGCTTTCAGGGTTTGGTGGAAAGGTGTCTTTTAATATTAAGGATGCACCGGGAGGTGGGAACACTCCTTTCCTGTCCTGCCAATCCCTAGTTTGCTCCCTGGACTTTCCACACAAGGGCCTTGACTGGGCTGACTGATAGGATAAGGGTTTTATTTTCTTCTGATCATTCCCCTCTCCCCCACTTGTGCTTGAAAATCATCCTCTGATCATTGTATAGAATGTGCAGCATGCCTGACCCGTCCCAGGCAATATCTGGGCATTTTAATGCAAATCATTTTAATGTGGGTTAAACTTGAAAGAGAGAGACAGGGCCCTTTTTGATAGCGCTATGTCGGGAAACTAGAGGCAAGATGTTACCAGCAGGGTTTCAGAAGCAGACTGCATATTCATGTCATTATTGCACATTTTGCTTGATGGCTAAAGTGAAGCAGTCATCTGACATGCATCACAACTGTGCTGGATTTGTCTTATTTACTGTCTTGCTGTGACTTGGGGCAGCTGAAAGTCATGCCTTCTGTTTGGACAGTGAGTCAAGCAATGGCTAGAGAATAAATAGCTTCTTTACTCAGTTTTCCTGACCCATTAGGAGGAACTGAATCCCCATATATACAATTGCAGAGAACCTTTGTATTATGGAAATGTGGACTGTATAGGAGCAAGGCTGTCTCGTTCAAAGTTTGTTCTCAAGCACTGAGCAGTCTGAGTGGTGTTTCCACTCCTAGCTCCCAGCCCTCTTATTTATTTCCTACCCCTTCCTTTTTATCATCTCCAGTCTCTCTTCTTCCAGCATAGAAAAGGCACAAATCATAGGCATGGTAAGATAGTTGCTATGTACAAAACACATTTGCAAATATTTGGGTGCAAGGTGGAACAATCTAGGTTCAAAACCTCCCTCAGCTATGATGTTCACTGGGTTATCTTAGACCAATCCTCAATTCTCAGCCTATTCTGCCACATAAGGTTGTTGTTCTTATGAGGTTAAAATGAGTCAGTGTTTACAGGTCAAATCTATTACAGTCCACAAACCAGGTGGGTGTCATGCACATTGTCCTTGGTTCCTGAGAAGAAAGGAAGGATGTAAATACAATAAATCTGTAACAATAAAAGAGAATTATCTCCTTGTCTCTTTTACAACTCACAAAGAGTTTGTGCTAGATGCTTCAAGATGTAACAGTGTCTTCTAGCTTGTCATCCAAATTCCAGTGCTGACTTTCAACTAGGAAGTTGCAAACTGAGGGCATGTTAGAAGCAAAAAAAAAAGGGGGGGCTGCCAAAAACGTTAAAAAATTGAAGGTGACAGGTCAACATTTGATAGAACAATTTGGGCTGTCATATAAATTGCAGTCTCAAAAGTCAAAACTTTAAACAGGGGACTTCCTAAAACCCAAAGGGAACCTGCTATAACTCATCAGGAAATTGTGATAAATGATCTCAAGTCAAAATTCCAAAGGCAGACTTCCTAGGAACAACTGAGGGACTACTATATTCATTGGGAGTGCCCTCAGAGTAGATGAATGCATTCATACATATTTGAGTATACATGACTATTAGGGATCCTGTGACCTTGGCAATAGTACACCTTAGGAAAATTGGAATCAATAAACTACATTCACACAGAACTCTCTAAACGGAGAATTTTATCAAACACACAACAATCAAGATATATACAATAACTGCACTGGGGAATAGCAAATACTAAGGTAGAGCTTCCTAAATGACACAATGCATGCAAAATGCAAGCAAGTGCCCAGTTAGAGTACCATTTGGTTTAGCACTGGGAAATACTAACTCACATGAGCAACCTTGGAAGGCTAAGAGGGTTTGGAATTAAAAAATGTGGAGTTGCTAAGAGAAGATGGTAGATAGAAAGAGGTTTTTAAAAGACAATAAAATCTTCTTCTTCTTCTTCTTCTTCTTCTTCTTCTTCTTCTTCTTCTTCTTCTTCTCCCCCTAATATACATACCCAACCAAGAAATAGGGGGCACTTTGAGGGGGCTTCAATGTGCAAGGAAAGATAAATTTTAGAGGTTACAAAAGTTACTGCGATGGACCCTGGGGGAATGGTATCCTGAATGGTAAAGAGCTGCCCAGCAACAGGTTGCCAGGCAACCAAAATGACCACTCCAGAGAGAAACCCAGCCCATTAGTGTGAAGGAGGGGCTGGTATCCTGAGAGGTAATGCATAAATAGCAGGCATGCTGAATAGGAAAGTCAGACTTCCAGAAAAGGGGGCCAAAAGTTGGTCCTTCAGTCAGAGAGTTTTTCCATCAACCAACGGGGAGGGGGTTAAATGAAAGGGGTGTGTTTTCTCAGTCAGAGCCTAGAGAGGAGAGCTGAAGAAAAATTAACCCCATTTGAATCTGGTTAGAAAGAGACTGACCTGGATGTGGAAACTGAACCTGTGGCAAAAGAATAGCCAGAGGGCTGTGTAAGTTAGAGATCTGTGCTTTTATGCTGATGTAAAAAAGTAAGAAACTGTTTATATACATTCTGAAGAACTGGTTGAGCTTGGACATACATATGAAAACCACTACTTTATTCTGTTTGTTATTTTAATAAAGATTATAGTATATTTTTATAAGTTTTGACTCAGCTGAATAACTTCCAGTGGTTCTAACCAAACAGAAACAAGCTACCATAGGTCAGTAAATCATTCTAAATAAAAACTGAAAGGCTTTACCCTTTTCACAGGAAGGTGGTGTTTAAAGGGAAAGGCAGAGCTGTATAAAGTGGCAAGGTGCTTTAGCAGACTGGGCTGGGGGAGAAGCTGCCATACCAGTCTGTGAGGAGAAGAAGCAGGCCTTGTCACAGTTACCTCTTCTTGATCCTATTGGACCTTCATTGGGAGAAGCTAGGGGACTTTGACAGACCTCACTGGAACAGTGCATAGAACAAGGAGAACAAGCTAAGTAAGATCTTGTGTGCAAATCAAAACTTTTAGGTAGAAATTGAGCTAATGAGATTCTACAGCCAAAATCCTGGATTCTGGATATGTGAAGGAGTGATTTCAGCTTAAAAGGAGCAAGATCTAGGTTAATGTCAGTCTTGCTGACATCACTGAGAGGAGCAAAGCTTAGGAAGTGATTTCAGCAAGAGGCTTATAGAAGCATCATCTCAGTGTTCTTGGTTAAAGCTTCAAGTAGATCCCACTCTGAGAACAATGTGCATGTTGAATATGAGTTTTTTTTGTTTTGTTTTTTAAAAAGGACCACGTGTGAGAAAGAAAAGTGTGAGATCAGGAAGTTCTCCAGAACAAAGGAAACTGTTAAAACAAAGGGTGTCCTTCTAGACTTCCTGAGAGACATTGCCCAATATTTCATTTAGCAAAAGGTAGTAATGCCTCTGACAAGCATCTATGGAAAGATATCACAGAAATATTGAGCTAATTATACTTGCCTCAAAGCTGACCTTTCCTATCAGTGTCATTTTCTGTCCACAAAGCATTGTTTGCCGACTATGGGATAACATGCTGAGAAAGAAAGCCTGGAGTTAGTCAGTATTTCAACAACTTAATCAGTATTCTTGACTCCCTGGTGGTGCATTAATGAAATTACATTATTTCAGAAGTGAGTGCTGACTATAAGATTTGACTAGGAGGGACCTTTCTAGCTAAACGATTTCTGTCCTTAGCCAAACAATCAAAGGTGCTTCCATGTAGACATGTATATACATACACTGGCATATATGTACTTTGGCAAAGGTGTTGTACAAATATGGCCTCCTTGGGCTATAGATCATGATAGTAGATGCTTCAAAATTTGATAGTGTTTTTGGATGATAATGCCATCTATCACCTCCCACCATCCAGCATCCCAATGCCGTCTGAACTTACCTACAGTCCTCACAGTGGGCTATTTCTGTTGTAATGCAAAATATTGTGAATGTATTGCTCTTGAATGGGCAACTGAACAAACAATTGAGACTCATTAGTCTTAACTGGGCCAGAATTTACAAAAGACCAGTTCCTTCTGGAGATGAAACCTGCTAGAACTGGATTGTGGAACTGGATTAATAGAGCTGTCTGCAGATTTGGATTCTCTTCAAGGGCATGGCTGTGGGTATTGTCAAGATGCAGCCATCATTACACCACCGTTCGAAAAAATACAAGCTGAACAGGTAAGCAACCAACACAAGACAGAACAATCAGTTTCCCAAACAGTGTTAAGCTACCAACAACTCAAGACTATCCAAAAGTTTCTTCTACCAAGGTACAAGGAAGCTGGGGATTAGAGCTTTGGGAAGGTAGGCTGTGCCATCATCCCTGCTAATCAAAAAGCCCTTCTGGTTTGACACTGAAATCCTATGCTCTACCACATCACAGAACAGATCAGGGATTGGAGAGAGAGTATTGGGTAGAATATAACCATTTTCTATCTTTTTACTCATAGTGACAGGCTCCTCATGTATAAGTGCAGAAAAGGGGAAGGAAACTATATGCAGAAAAAAAGTTTTGCTGAAGAAAACAAAGTAGTTTATAAAAATGATCTAACATCCCTTGGCAATTCTAATTCTTTTGTTAGTAAACCAGTGAATCTGTTCATGTGCTTGAGCTGAATACATCAGATCTGCATAAAGTACAAGGCTTTTTTCTTCTTTTAACTTATTTGGATAATCAAAAAATAAAATACATTTAATAAGAAAAATGATCTCAGCTACATAATGTCAAAGAACAGAAAAATATACAGAGGGCTGGCTTACAGTCACTGTTAAATAGCATTAATTTTTTTTTACCTTCCTTGCCTATTGCACCCCATCAATAAGTATCTTGTTATTTCCTGTCAGCTTTACCAAATTAATTTATTAATCATCTTTTGAATCTTATGTCCTTTTAAGTGACCGTGACTGCGAACAACTACATTTATTTCCACCCTTGCTACATGCCCTTAACTAGTTTCTTCCTCCTCTTCTTGCACTTCCTTTTGTATTCTAATGTAACAGAACATAATTGCTCTCTGAGTTCTACAGTGAGGTAATAAGGGAATCTAAAAGCTGACTGTTTCCTGGTTATACAGTGGCACTGTGGAAATTTCCTCAAGTTGCCACACTCCCAATATATTCAGTTACCACCCCTCATCCTGAAATGGTCTTGCTGGCTGGAGATGATGGGAATTGCAGTCCAGTACTTTTAGAAGATGCCAGGTTGGAGAGAGACTGCTCATGAGATAATATTTTTCAGTAGGTTGGGACTTTGGGGTGGGGTTTACATTTGAATCCCATCCTTTTCTGCAAGCCACTGAGAGAAGTTTTGAAATGTATCACATGCTCACTCACTGATGTTGTCATGATTCAGCATGAAAACTTCCCCAAAGGTATTTCTAACATGTCTCTTTTTCTCTATTGCAATGTTTGTCTACAGAGGCTTTCTACATAGAAGTTGCATTCTTTGTGCCTTACATTTATTTTCATGGGCGTCTTGATGCTCCCTGCTCCTTCCCATGCCACTGTTCTGTCTCTTGCCATTCTTTCCTACACATATCATCCTGACAGCAGAACTCAAGGGGATCTGTCATTTGCCTCCTTTTCTCACTCACAGTTTTGCTCTTTTCAGCATTGCTTACCTGTTAGTCAAATCCAATATGGGTGCTAGGTGAGTGACAGCATATGGAGCTTGTATTTTTTCAAACGGTGTTTTAAATTTCTGGGGCACAGAGGTATAGATGTAGATGTGTGAAAGAGGTATATCCCCAGGCCTACCATTACTAGACGAAGCAAGGCACAGAACCAGTCCTGTCATTAGAGGAAGGAGACGAAGGAACTGGCAAAACTGCCTCTGAGTGTGCCTTGCCTAAGAAAACCCTATGAAATTTAAAGAGTTGCCCTAAGTGAACAGGTGACTTGAAGGCACGTGCACATGCCCACAGATGCTGGCAGGCAGAATGGCAGTCTCCCAGGTATTCCCCCAGGCTTTTCCTCTCTCTTGGAGAACAAAACTATGAATGCTACACAGTCTATCTTTCATCTCCTAAACCGGCTTGCTGCCTTCATGGTGAGATGGAAGCCCAAGTCTCATTGCTAGTGAACAAGGAAGTTTCAACAGCCAATCCAGTCAGCTTCTGCACCTGGAACAGAAGGGTAGAGAGCCATGTAATCCTTTGCCTCAGGGACAAAAATGCATTTTGCTTACCCAAGCTGAGGCAATCAATTCAGGCAGTTGATTCAGGGTTTCATAGAAGAGCAGGAAATTATTACATACTGAATGTATTGTTGCTGTTGTATTCTGAACTGCCACAAAAGGGGAGAGGTACTTGTAGGATGTTTTGCCTGAAGTAAATAAATAATTTGACTGACCTTAGATTCTACACCCTTTACTTGGGGTGTGTGACACGGTTTCCACCATTTGCTGCTTCACCTCACGCTGCAGAATGTCTTGGGCCACCGGATTTGCATTGTCCTCACCACAGAGACCACAACCCAGTGTATCAGTTGTCCAGAGCTGCTTCCTATAACTGTCTCAGAACCTTCAGATCAAACACTGTTTCAGGGATGAGGAAAGTATGGGCCTCCAGATGTTGTCGGACAGTATCTCTCATTAACCATAGCCAGCTTAGACAACAATGAAGGATCACGGGGGGTACAGTCCAACAACATCTAGGTTTCCAGGTCAGGAGCAGCCCAGATCCTGTGACTGCAAATCTCAAATTTGAGAGCCAAGGATGGCTACTGGTGATGTCATTAAGCAGAATCCATAAAGCATTGATCACAGTTGCTCAGATCAAATGACCATTTGTCTGCTTTCCTCTGCTAATTCCTAGTCAGAAGAACAAGACAGAGGAGAGGAAGTAACTAGTGGACACCCTGGAATGCCTACAGTCAAGCAGGGAGAAACCATCTTTTAAAGGCAGCATTCTCACACTGAGATTCCTCCTTTCAACCTGGGGGTTAGAGAAAATGAGTGAGGCCCTGAGACTTGACAACTCTATCTGGAAGTGACATGTGTTTTTCAACCCTCCACTGCTTCTACATGTGTCTGAAATGTGAATGCTGAGATTGTAATTTCAACAGCTATTATTTGAAGAGCCCCCCCAACAGTCATTTTGGTTATATACCCAGTGGCCATGCTGATGTTGATAATGCGCAACACCACACTTCTTTGGTAACATCATAGGTTCTTGCACAAATTGGATAGTTACTGGTGACATATATGCTTTACAGTCCCAAGCTGGCACCCTCAGACTTTCACTTGTTCAGCTGGATGAAGGGAAGCCCTCCGGGATGGCACTTTGAAGATGTAGGTGAAGTGGAAGATGCTATTAGACAGTGGACCAGGGAGTACCCAAAAGAGTTTTTCCAAATTGGATTAGATGAGTGGGTTCCAAGGTGGTGCAAATGCATTGCTACTGTGGAGACTATTTTGAATAGTACGATGTTGTAGACAAAGAGTTGCATTACACATGAATGTAGTTGCATGTGTCTCATGTTGTTAATAAAAGAGTTACGACCTGACAAGCATTACTTTCAGTCAACTTTATATTTCAGTGTGGATTTGAGCTGAAGTCACCATAGTCCCAGTGGATTCTAGTTCTAAT
The DNA here is from genome assembly GCA_948472985.1 of Iguana delicatissima. Taxonomy (NCBI): domain Eukaryota; kingdom Metazoa; phylum Chordata; class Lepidosauria; order Squamata; family Iguanidae; genus Iguana; species Iguana delicatissima. The sequence goes on along the minus strand of CAOKZL010000468.1, from coordinate 942,439 downwards.
TACACCAAATTGCTTGATTGGAGGCCAGAGCCAGAGTGGATCTTGGCAGGCCCATGACAAAACCGGCAGATTAGGGATAGAACCTTATAGATAGTGCCTCAGATCCTGCGTCAAGTAGGCACAGCATAATGCTTCTCCTTGGGGACTATCCTGCCAAATCAGGACAGTTGGAAGGTTTGTGTTTGCGCAGATTGGCTACAATTATATCTTTCCTTCCAGGAAACACTCCTGGGACTGGCAGCCAATGGCTCAGGGATTGGGACTGCTTTAGGGACCACCACTAATAAGTAACACTGCTTTGTGCCTTGTAAAAAACCTCCCCCATCCTCTGCAGCTGTCAAACCCACTGATGGGTCACCGCTGCTCTTGCTTTCCAGTCAGGAGGGGAGGGAGCAGGGAGGCAACTCAAGCAATGAAGAACCAGTTCAGTTTACCTCAGAGGGGAAAGAAAATGAGAGTGTGCTGAAAGATGGAGTGTACCCTCCTATCCCTCCCACCCACTTGGAGTCCTTCCTTCCTTCCTTCCTTCCTTCCTTCCTTCCTTCCTTCCTTCCTTCCTTCCTTCCTTCCTTCCTTCCTTCCTTCCTTCCTTCCTCTCTCCTCCCCACTGGTAAGCAACAGGAGTGGCACCCCCACCAAGAGCTTTGTAGTTGAAGAGGTTAGTCCTTGCATAAAGGGCTCTACAATCACACCTTGCACATCATCCAAAACCAGACATAGGTGCACATAAACCACATTTAGTTCTGTGAATGTCACTAACAGGATTTCAGCCTCTATGCAAAGGCCAAGACAGCCTTGAAGATATAGGCCAGCCTTCCTCAACAAGGTATCCTCTGGATATTTTAAACAACAGCTCCCATTGTCCCAGGCCCTTAACCATGCTGGACCATGCTAGTCTGAAACACCCAGAGAGTCCCAAACCCTCAAAGATGAAAACCAAGACAAACATGACCAAGCAATATCAGAATATGGTTGAGATGGCAACCATTATTAATAAGGAAGAACACACAAGCCAGCGGCAGTGTGGTTTTGCCTCAGCCTACTAGAAAGGGCAAGACTCTGTCCCCTTCTCTCTTCTTCCACTGCTGAGTTAATTGAGTGCAAACCATTTTTGCACTTTAAATTCAGTTCCCACCAATGAAAGTGAGCTGGAGATGAAGGGGGAAAGTGGAAGGAAGAAAGAGCAACTGGCACATTTTAAAACCAGCTGAAAAGTGGGGAAACAGAGGAGTAATTGGGACTGCCCCTGCCAAATCCAGACAACTGAGGGTATGGAGTCCCATAGTGCGGAGAACTGGCCCAGAAACCAGATGTTGCAGCCCCAGTGCAGAGATGTGTTATAAAATGGTGGACAGGACTGAGACAATTGCATGAAGAGATGCAGTGGAAGAGAGCATTTACCACTTCATCCCTACGCCACCTTGGTGGTCATATGAATCTTGTTTGTTCTTTGAAAATGGGAAATGAAGCTGGTTGGAGATAATATAGTGAGCTGTGGGCAGAACCTCAGGGGACAGGGATTTTTTTGGCCTGCCAGGCTACAATATTGGTTATTTTAAAGAATATGGTTTTGCTTTTTTGGACTAGTAAAATAATTGCTAGTAAATTGTGTGGTAATTCTGCCATCCCATGGTAGTTTTGCTTCTCCTTCAAAAAAATGAGAACATCGACGTAAACACTCCCACATTGCCCTCTGCTGGCATGTCAAAGCCTAAAAATTTTCTCTAGTTAGAGTTGTTAACAGTCATGCCTGACTTATGCACTCCTATGAGAAAGAAAGAAAGAAAGAAAGAAAGAAAGAAAGAAAGAAAGAGAAGGAAGGAAGGAAGGAAGGAAGGAAGGAAGGAAGGAAGGAAGGAAGGAAGGAAGGAAGGAAGAAAGAAAGAAAGAAAGAAAGAAAGAAAGAAAGAAAGAAAGAAAGAAAGAGGAAGGAAAGGGAAGAAAGGAAGAAAATTATTTTGTTTACCTTAGCAACAGCAAACAGCGAAATGTTTCCTGGCTCTATGATTTTGTAAAATGTAAACACAACAGTTTACTTACATTTCTAAAAATACATAGACTTTATGCACCAGAAGAGGAAAGGAGAAGGACAGCAGTAGTAGTAGTGATGGTAGTGGTTGCGGTCAATGCTCTGAGCATTTTGTTCATCATCACAAAATGTGCATTTTTACAAGTTCAAACTCTGTGATTGAGTGCCAGTACAGTATAGTGGTTAAGACTACAATCATATGCACCAATTTTATAATAACAATTATAAAATGTTTTTATACATGAAATCATATACACCAGTGGTTCTCAACCTGTGGGTCCCCAGATGTTTTTGGACTTCAGCTCCCAGAAGCCCTGAGCATTGACCATAGTGGCTGGGGCTTCTGGGAGCTGAAGTCCACAAACATCTGGGGACCCACAGGTTGAGAACCACTGATATACACAGATGATCATGAGGAGGAAGATTTTACCAGTGAGTAAGCACCATTGATTTCAGTCACACTTACTTCTGAGTAGACACTCTTCCAGCAAGAACCTTAAGGCAGAAGCTGTGAGTGAGTGAAGCACGGATGAGAAGGTTGACCAGATTGCCTTCTCATGCCATGCATAAACTCCTTCGGTGAGATAAGGCAATTTACCCAGGCTCAAGGCTGCATCTGCTATATCAGAGAATCAAGACTGACCAACTTTTCAGGGTTGTCAGTATAATTGACTTAATATACATAAAGTGTTTTGGACACTCAGAAATATTACTATCCTCTTCCTCCTCCTCCTCTACATTTATTTTGCTAGATCCCATTCCACAGACTAGCAATGTCAAAGCCGTTTGCATAAGTCAAAATGTCTGACTGTCAGAGCAAGACCACACCCTTTTCTGGATGAGTTCTTCATTGTGAAATAGCAATGCAGGGGAAATATGTTTGTTTTTTTTAGCATTTATTTCTATACCGCCTATCAACTAGTGTTATCTAAGCGGTTTACAATGTATTTTAGCTAATTGCCCCCAACAAGCTGGGTACTCATTTTACCGACCTGCGAAAGGATGGAAGGCTGAGTCAACCTTGGAACCTGGCAGGATCAAACTCACAACCTTGTGGTTGCAGTACTGGCATTTAACCACTGCGCCACCAGGGCAAGCTCATCATCTATCAGGTACAGAGAAAATAGACAGAAACTAAGTAGGCCAAGTTTTTACATTTCAGTTTAAAGTTTCCAAAACCCACAGCGGAGAGAAGATGTAGGCAACAACTTCTCTTTATTGTTGTTTTGTTTTATTTGGATCCTCCTGTCAGCTGCAATCTAAAAGTATGATCCATGCCAAAAGTTACTAGTCATGATGATTATATATCTCCTGGGACAGTATGAAAGGACACGTCCCTGCTCTTGTCATGCTTTAGTTTTCATTCTGGAGAGGAAAGCTGTAGGTTAGTGACTGAGTATATGCTTTGCAGAAGCATCCCAGAAGGTCCCATGTCCAATCCGCACATCACAAAGAATTGGAGAAGAACCCTGTTGAATTGGGGGCCTTCCACACTACAGAAATATGGTCCTAAGATTCCACTTTAACTGCCATAGCTGAATCCTACAGAATCCTGGGGTTTGTAGTCTGGTGACGCATGAGAAGAGCTTTCTGTCTGAGAATTCTAAGTGCTTCTCTCTAAACTACAAACTCCAGGATTCCATAGTAAGCAGTCTTGTGGATGTGGAATCATAGAGTTATACAGCAGACGCTTCACATCTGCAGGTGTTAGGTTCCAAGACCTCTTGTAAATAGTAAAAAAAATGAGTGATCATGTCCTAGATTGGTGGTGACATGCACATGGATGCTTCAATGTGTTCACATTGCTGATGCTTTAGGTACAGGAGCAATGCTCTGTGATCACTCAAATTCTCAGATCCAGAGGTTTGTATGTATTGAGGCTCCACTGTACTTGTATAGTATGGAGGGGTCCCACACCAAAGGCTTAGGTGGTCCAACATCCTGTTTCCCATCGTAGCCAACTAAATGTGTAGGGGGCGTCCAAATCAGGAATTCCATGCAATAGCAGATTTCCAGAATTGTACCTTGTTTTCCAGCAAGTGATGTTCAATAAAATCATTCATCTGATCTTGGTGGTAGCATATAGTCATCATAACAAATTGCCATTGATAGCTTTATCTTTAATCAATACGTCTAGTCCTCTTTTAAAGCCATTCAAGTTACTGACCAACACATGGAAGTGAATTTGATTCCCTACTTATATGTTGTGAACTGATACTGAATCTCCCACATTCAGCTTCATTAGATGGCTCTCATTTCTACTATTATAAGACAAGAAGAAACTCTAAATAATTTGTCTGTCTCTGTATCATGTTACCCACTTACTTGTCTACTAAACTAAAAAGTTTCAAACATTTCCTCGTAGCTCCGGTCCCCCTGATCATTATGGTAGCACTTTTTTACTTTCTTTATCCTGGTCTACACTAAATTTAGAAGTGTGGTGATCAGAATTTTATACAATATTCCAAGTGTGGTCAGTTCCTCAATTTGTAAAGAGGTTACAATGTTATTTTCTGGCCTTTTCTGATGGTGCCTAACATAAACTCTTATCTTTTTTGCAGTTCTCACATATTGTGTGAATTTCACTGTTGAGCCATGGCCCCTAATTAGGCCATTTTCACACTAGCTTGTTATAGTGTGATGATTCCACTTTCAACATCTTCTGGAATCCTGGGATTTGCAGTTTCGAGAGAGGCCGGCTGGCCCCCCCCGAAACTGCAAACCTCAGGATTCCAGAGGATGTTGAAAGTGGAATTATCGCGCTATAACAGGCTAGTGCGGAAATGACTTCTGTCACTGTTAGTTAGACCTCACTTTGTCCAGTCTCAACATGCGTCGCTTTGCACTTACATTGAATCACCTTTTAACATCCATTAACCCAGTTTGGAGTGATCTTGTTGAAGCTTGTTACAGTCTCTTTTTGTTTTTACCATGTTAAATAAGTTGATGTCATCTGCAGACCTGGCCACCTCATGTAATCTGTAATGCCTGGGAACTTATGAACAAATTAAAAAGTACCAATCTCAATAACAACTTTGGAGGAACCACCCTGTTTATATCTTCCCATTGCAAGATTATCCATGCATTCCTACTCTTTGCTTTCTGTCCTGTAACCAATCACCTATCCATGATCGCTTGGCTTGTTCAGGAGGATTTAGTAAGGGACTTTGTCTATAGCCTTTTGAAAATTGAGAAAATAAGATCTACTAGATCATCCATCTATAAGTTTGCTAATACTCTCAAAGAACTTTCACTAAAAGATAAAATTTACCTTTGCAGAAGCCATGTTTTCTTCTTCAACAAAACTTGGCTGGACAATTTTTATATCTAAAAATGATTTCCAACAATTTGTTGTTGGTTGTGTGTCTTCAAGTTGTTTCCGACTTATGGTGACCCTAAGACAAACCTATCATGGGGTTTTCTGGGGCTGAGAGTGTGTGACATGCCAAAGGTCACCCAGTGGGTTTCCATGGCTAAGTGAGGAATCAAACCCTGGTCTGCAGGGTCATAGTCATATGCTCAAACCACTACACTGTGGTGGCTCATATAATTTGGCAGGCAACTTGAATCATAGAATCATAGACTCATAGAGTTGGAAGAGACCACAGGGGCAATCCAGTCCAACCCCCTGCTCTGCAGGAACCCACATCAGAGCACTCCCAACAGATAGCCATCCAGCCTCTGCTTAAAAACCTCCAAAGAAGGAGAATCCACCACACTCCAAGGCAGCATATTCCACTGCCATACAGCTCTGACCATCAGGAAGTTCTTCCTGAGGTTCAAGTTGAATCTTCTTTCCTGCAGCTTGAATCCACTGCTCCTTGTCCTTGTCTCTGGAGCAGCTGAAACCAAGCCCCCTCCGTCCTCGACATGACATCCCTTCAAATATTTAAACATGGCTATCATGTTTAAGTCCCCTCTTAGCCTTCTCTTCTGCAGACTAAACATACCCAGCTCCCTAAGCCACTCTTCACAGGGCATGGCTTCTAGATCCTTCACCATTTTGGTCGCCCTCCTCTGGACACACTCAGCTTGCCACTATCTTTCTTGAAATGAGTGTTCCAGATGAGATCTAACCAAAGTAGAATAGAGTGGTACCATTTCTTCCCTTGATCTAGACACCATACTGCTATTGATGCAACCAAGAATCGTGTTGGCTTTCTTGGGTGCTGCATCACACTGCTGACTCATGTTCAGCTTGTGGTCCACCAAGACTCCTAGATCCCTTTCACGTGTACTGTTGTCCAGCCATGTGTCCCCCATCCTATATTTGTGCATTCAGTTTTTTCTGCTTAAGTGTAGGACCTTACATTTCTCTCTGCTGAAATTCATTTTGTTAGCTTTGGCCCAGCTCTCCAATCTGTCAAGGTCATTTTGAATTTTGATCCTGTCTTCTGGTATATTAGCAAGGAGTATGAAGGAGTATGTTGTTGGTGTTTCATGCCTTCAAGTCATTCCCAACTTATGGCAACCCTAAGGCAAACCTATCATGGGGTTTTCTGGGGCTGCCTCATCTAAAAAATTGAGTTAACTAATCTATAACTTTTTGCAACTCCTCTCCACAAACTGCTTTTCAAAAAGTGATGTTACGTTGACTAAATTCTACTCCTTCTGTAACAAAGGCTAACCTTATGAGCAATTCACATACATTTTAGAACAGGGGTGAGCAACTGAATGAAATTCAAGGGGCTGCATTAATTCTCCAGGAGTCTTGGACAGATGGACCCCCATCCCACTGCCACAAAAAATTGCCCCCAAATGATCTCTAGGAGGCATGTGGAGCATTTTTACTGAGTTTTAGGGCCCACCACCACCATTTTAATCCCTGAAGAGGCTTTTTTAACAACAGAAATTGAATGGAAGTAACTTCTTGTTTTTAAAAAGATCCTCTTTGTGCATTTGGGGGCAATTTTTTGACCTCTGGAAGGCACATAAATATCTTTAAAGTGCCACATGGAGCTTATAAACTGCCCTCTACCCCTACTTTTGGAAGACAGGGAATTCAGCATGTTAGTTCTTCAAAAACTCAGGAGATGTCCTGTAGACCCAGTGATTTCTTAATTTGTAATTTGTCAATAAGGCCTAGAACTTCATCACCATCATCAAATGTTCCCCATATATGATTTTTCCTTGCTAAGCTGTAGAATGGATTGACTGTTGTGACTGAAATGAAGTGCTTTACATTCATGTGTGGCTTTGGCATTGTTTCTGCCAAAACCAATTTGTGCTGCTGTCCTGGGCTGAGCTTGTCTCCTTCTCCCATATTTTTTGCTTAAATTTCCATTCAATCCTAGTCAGCTTAGCCAAAGAAAATGGATTGTGGGACTCTCAAGAAGTTGACAGTTGCTCACTCCTGCTCTAGAGGACACACTGAGAATTCTGTCTGGCATCATGCTCATCCTTTGTTTATGGGAGGAAAGGGTACAAAATGACCTCAGTGATATCACAATGGCTGTGTGTTGCTTGATGCCGGTAGTATGTAGAAAGGGCCTAATGAAGAGTGACATTGCAATTGTTGGGTGATGGTGGCATTGCTAAGGAGTCTGTAGAATTGGCAGTAGTAGCAGCTGCTGTTTTACCTCTTAGCTCTCTTCTTTCTATTGTTAACATCACGATCATGATCATGATCATGATCATTATTTATTTGTATAATGCTTTTTTCCTGGGCTTGGACTCAAAGTGGCATACAGATTTAAAAAGACATACAAAAGTCAAAACATAATTAAACTATTGAAAGGATTTAAACAATGGTAAAATACATAATTAAACGTCAATTATTAATCAAATAATATAATACCCAGCATATTTATGTACTGTATACTCATACATCAAATGCCTATCTAAATAAAAGCATCTTTATCTGATTACAGAAGGACAGTAGAGAGGGTGTCAACATTTTTTTTCACATAGAATTTCCCAGTTAGTTAAGCTTATGTACATTTAAGTGTAGTGGCAGCCATTTTAGGATTGCCAGCCTGCCCAATATAATCGTGTGTACACTTATTTGGGAATCAAGTAAAAGGAGAAAATAACAAAATTTGGAGACACATTTTGAGTAGTCATACATAAAACTATTCTATATATCTTATGAACTTATAAACTTATCTTCATCCCAATAAAAACTCATGGTTGCTCTATGTTTTTAACCTCTGTTACTATCAGCAAGCAGTTCAGATGTATTAATCACTAAAATATTTGTTGTTGAGTCATTAATTTTTTTTGTTACTGGGTCAAAGGAATCCAGGCTGACTAACACAATTAAAAATAGTCACAATCACCATTTTTTCCCTGAGAGAGCCAATCCCATGTTTCATCCTTTCTATAGGAAACACATTTGATGGCTACACCCACATTAATCATCCTAAGAGGCTATAACAAAGTAATTCAAAAATTATAAGCAGTCTAATTTGATTGGATACCGTTAAGTATCTGAAAAAAACAGAGGGTGAAATGATGACATTAGGTTTTTAGCATGTTAAAAAGTTATAACATTATTTAGTTTTAGGCAATGTGAGTATGATATTATGAAATATGATATTATTTTTTACTGTTACACTGTTTCTTTTATAAATATAGTTATGTATGGTTGCAGTTTATGTTTAAACCGATAAGGACTTTAAGATTTTTTAATAACTAATATTTTTTAAAAAAATTATAGTATATTATTACAGTACATATTACATGTTATTTGATTTATGACTTTATAACTTTGTTTTCTAAGGATTATATAGTTAAGGATTTGATAATATTAATGGATTTAGTTATATTATTATACCAAACATTAAATATACTACGTTATTGAATAAAAAGTAAGTTCTGTTAAGTTTACATAGCTTAACTTAAATGTTTAGAATATAAGAGTAACAATGTTTTAAGATGAAATATACTCTCTAAAGGAAGGTTACGTAAAATTAATATGTTAGGAGCTGTTTGCAATAAGTGCGGGAACTAATTTTTAATTATGTGTAATTTCTTTTGCTTTAGTTTAGTCTTAGTAGGTTACCATTTTGTAGAAGTACTTTGTATGGTTTTGTATTTTAGTTTGTCTCGGTTTTTTGACTGGTGTGTTGGTTTGTGCTATTTTGTAATGTTGTGTTGATTGCATATAATAATAATTTAAAAAAGAAAAATTATAAGCCATCTGTTTTCAGGCAGTAAGAACTGGTGGTAGTAGGGGGAGGGAATGTGTTATTGAAACAATCTGTCCTCTCGTGGAGGACAGAGTGTCAAATTCTGAGGACAAGGTTTCAGATTACTCAGTGCTGTGGCATCCAGCATTTTCAGTGAGGTTTTGTTTTCAACTATGTTCAAATTTGTTACAGCAACAGTTGCAGTTCAGTCTTGACCAGTCTCTTGTCCTAATGATTCTTGGCTTCTGTTCTCACCCTCAATTGCAGCCAGAGCCCAGTTCTGACAAAAATGAAAGAAGGGAAAATCTAGTGAAAAAACACACTGACCTCTCCATGACAAGGGATGAAGACTTCCCTGAGGGAAGATAAGACTCTTTTGCCAAGCAAGAGCAGAGCAGGCAAAACAGAAACCGCAACTATCAATGCTGGCCCAAGACATTTTGTCACCTGAGACTAAGAATCAGATTAAGATGGTGTCACCTCCTCATTCCATAAATACAAACTGAATGGATTGGTAACCAGAGGAAAAGCAAAAGAATCCACCACCCCACCTAAGGCAGCAGACTAGCTTAAGGGGTTTGGCATATGGTATGTGGCACACATTTCTCTACTCTCCAAGGGAGGGGAAGACTGGGCACCTTTTCACACTACATGCTTATAGCACTTACGATTCCATTTTACCTGTCATGGCACCATCCTATGAAATCCTGGGGGTTGTAGTTTGGTGAAGCACTGAGACTTTTTAGCTGAGAGTTCTAAATAGCCCCCTCCAAAAAAACCCCTACAACTCTGAGAGCCAGTGCAGTGTAGTGGTTTGAGCGTTGGACTACAACTCTGGAGACCGAGGTTCAGTTCCTTGCTCAGGCATGGACACCCACTGGGTGACGTTAGGTGCATCACATTCTTTCAGCCCCCAGAAAACCCCATGATAGTTCACCTTAGGATTGCATAAGTAAGAAACAACACAACAATAAACCACACCTGTAGTTCTAGACTGCTGTGGTCAACAAATCATAAATCGGTTCATAATCCCTCAAATGCCAGAATACAGATGTAAAATGGTTCTTGTGTTCTGTCAAGACTAGATTAACAAATACCTCATGGAAACACAAAGAAAGCAAGGTGTTGCTCTACAAGCAAGGGATTTTATTGGCTAATTGAGCCATTGAAGTTAGGAATCCAATTCTGTTACCTCAGTTTATTTCTTCACTTATGTCAATGGCTCTCTGAAACTATGTGAACTTTGGGCACAGTCCAGGAAAGAGAACTGATAGATTCACAGCATTGTCATGCTTTCAGCCACACCTACTCAATACCAAATGATGACTCACTTTTTGAATTGCTTGTGAGTGTAAAACAGGGCCTTGTGAAAAAGGAAAAGGGAACAACTGTTCTGAAACTAAAAGGGAAGACAAACCCCTGTATGCCTGTGATGGTTTATTCTGAAAATGGGTTAAAAAATGGAGGAACAAATGAATTAGAAATGAGAAGAGAGCACACTCATTGCCTATTGTAGTGGCTGAATCTTTTCCTTTTTTTATATTTTTGAGTTTGCATTGCATTGTACAATAAAATAAAAATGGAAGCACAATTCATCCACACATCAAGACACATTTATTTTTAGAGTACGCAAAATTAAGGATTGAGCCTGCCTGACTTAAGATCTTTGGGGGAGGGCTTTCTTTCCATCCTGCGCCATCCCAGATGTGTTTGGCGAGGACATGTGAAAGGGCCTTCTCAGTGGCTTCTCCCAAGAATTTCCTCCTACAGAGGACTCAGTTGGCCTGCTGTTTCCTTCCTTTCCACTAGTGGGCAGAGACCTTTTTATTTAGGCACACTTTTGGCTCTTAATTTACTGTGGCAGGAGGGTCTTTTTATGAGGTGTGTTATCCTTTAACACTTTTGTTGTTTTTCCAATTTATGGTGACCCTAAGGGGAAGCTATCATTATTTTTGGGGGGCTGAGCATGTATGATGTGCCTAAGGTCATCCAGTGGGTTTCCATGGTTGAACAAGGCATCGAAGCCTAATCTTTAGGGTTGTTACCCCCAAAATGTGAGTGACTCAGGGGTCCACCTGCAACACCAGTACCTCTGTTCAAAGGTGGGGAGTTATTAGCTCAAATTAGGAGGCCTGCAAGAGGGGGATAACCTAGTAAGATATTCCACCAATATTTATGGTGTCCTAGCAGAAAAGGACCGGTCAGAGTTTCCAAATAAGCTAAAACGTGTTTTATTGAAGAGTTCAATCACGCAAGCAAAAGGTCTAAGCATACATACACTTGCTGTAGAGCTAACTCAATGATAAAGGGAGGAAAGTTGCTGATAGAAGAGTTTTAGGGAATGGGTGATAATTACCAATCTGGAGAGCAGTGAACAAAGTAGTGATGTGGCTTAGACTTGTGCCTTAGGACAGTATTCATTTGGGAATCGGAGTAATAGTGTGGCGTTCAGCAAGTGAGATACTGCGTCTGACTGCTCAAAACAGAGGGTTTTTATACCCAAAATCTTTCTGGAGGACAAGGGTGTGTATGGTTGTCTGGCCAAGCAAACAATGGGGGTTACAATATGGACAATGGGGTCTGGACAGTGTTAACGGCCTTAGTGTTAGGTGACACAGAATTAATGGCTATACCAATAGGTCTGTAATGGTGGACAGGTAAAAGAACAATGCAGGGAAATGTCCAGGTATCAGGAAGAAGGGCTGAAACAATTAGTGTTTTGATGAGAACTTCTTGTTGCTGTTGTGTGGTATCAGAGATGTTACAGCTTCAGCTTCAGCTCTGGAATTACCTGGTGATTAGCCTGACAATGATCTTGAATATGCCTAGAGGGGATCTTCCAACCTACTTTGCAATCACACGTGTTCCACCAGTAACTTTCCTCTGCCCAGCCTGTCCTTACAGTCATCGCAGGATCCATTTGGTATCAGTGCCAATTAAAGTATTTTGCCAATTAAACTATATCTGATCGGTGAGGTGTGCAGGTCGATAACAGGGTTGTAGTCCAATGCTTAAACTGCTACACTGTGCTGGCTCTCATTAGCACTTTTGCTATGTTTGAATGCATTTTAAAACTTTTTACTTTATTGTATTTTATTGAATTGTTTGTTCAGGTTCTTTTTAAAAAAAACTTTTCTATTAAACAGATTTTAGCTGCAATTTGTTGTAAGCTGCCTTAGGTCTTGTACTTGAAGAAAGGTGAGGTATTAGATAGATAGATAGATAGATAGATAGATAGATAGATAGATAGGATTACCTATTTGTAGAGTCCATCATTTGTTGCCATTAGAACTTGAAGAAGGTACCTTTTGGACTACTGCTCCCACAATCTCCCATCCAATCTGGCCAGGGGCCATTCTGGGATCTGTAGTCTAAAAGAAGTAGCTTTGCCAAGCTTATGATTAGGACTTGAGCCCCAATAAGAGAAACTGCTGGGTTTTTCTTTCAAATTTGCTGTTGGGATTGAGAATAAAAAAAGGCAGAGAAAAGAGACATCCAGAAAGAATGTACGTTGATCAGGGATTAGACTGGATGATGTTTGGGGTCCTTCCTAACTCTAACAATTCTATGAATTCTGGACTTGGCGTTTTGTCAGAAGAAGCCCAGTCAAAGCTTATTGTTCAGGCTGAGTTAGAAAGGAAACCTTCATTTGAGAGTTGGTAACTCTGTTGCATCTTGACATGGATAATGAAGGACTGATCTAGTAGCACATTCAGTATAAAGATTACAAGGTGCCTTTGGGCACAGAAGAACCTTTAATGAAATGATTCATTTCATCACATCATCATTTCTCAAGGCACACAGTTTGAGAATTAACAGACTCAGCCTTGCAGTTGGGCATCTCGGATAGTATTCTACCTCAGCTACATAGCTAACTACACTTAGTTAAGTAGATTTACTCATCTGTAACTGTTCATGATCACTACTTGTCCCTCCCTCCACACACACAACTGGGCATGAGCTCTATTGGGAGAAGGAGGTCCCTTCTGCTGGCAGTAGGAGCACTGGTGAATGACATTTGGGGGGCAGGGTCTGTCCAGGAGAGCTTACTTAGTTATTAATGTACGTAGCTGATATTAAATACTGGCTATCATGATTTTAGCTGAAATGATGCAACAATGTAATGGGTGCACAAGACCATGTCCAGTATTTAACTTGTTATGTACAACCTCTCAGTTTGTAATAACGAGATAGAAATAGCAGTCTATGTGAAATAAATTGCTACATGAAGAGATCTCTAAGCCAAACACATTAAAATTGTTACATATGTGAGCATCCCTGATATCCTTGGAGGAAGAGGATATTCACATCCTTAATTCTGAATTTCATTCTTTCGTCTCCGCTCTGGAAACGAGTATAAAAATAATGCACTCTCTCTCTCAAGTACTGATATATGGAACACAGCTAAGCATGGCTCTCCATAAAATTGCTTTCATTCAATAATACTTACAGGGATCAAAATAATGCTTCAGTCTTTCATCTTCAGTCACTTGAAAAACACATTTTCTAAGAGTTCTTGATTCATCAGCATTGAAATAGACATTTTTAGAATCTTAGTAATCTTTGTAATTCAAACTTCTTAGAAAGGGAGAGTTCCCAGTGATGACAAAGAAGCAGGAAGAAGACAAAGAATGTTTGAAGACCATTGGCAAGAGAGAATAAAAAAGATGAAACGGGGGAGGGAAAAGGATAGAAAAGGGCCATGAAGAGTGGAGGAAGTTTGAAGTGTGCAAATATTTGGTTGCTGTGGTGTACTCTTTTTAAAAAATATACAAGGTGAAGAGCACTTGAAAAGGGAGGGTAAGTGAAGTGACAATGAAAAAGATGGAAAAGATGCACGTAGGCTCCAGCTTGCAATGTATAATCTCTTGATAGGATGCAAGTTCTTTTAAAAAGATGAAAAAATATAACCACCTGACTGACCAGAGCAGCATCTGATCAGAATGATAAAAGAGACTTTACATGCATTAGGTGTGTGTGCATGTGTGTTTGCACACGCGCCTTCAAGTCACCTGTTGACTTGCGACAACTCCATGAATGTGACAGGATTTTCTTAGGCAAGAAATACTCAGAGGTGGGTTTTGCCAGTTCCTTCCTCTTAAATATAGCCTACAGCACCTGTTATTCATTGGTGGTCTACCATCCAAGTACTGACCAGAGCTGACTTTGCTTATCATCCAAGAGCAGACAGAATCTGGTATCTTTAGGGTATTTAGGCTGCCCTCATTATGCTTCTGGACTTGTAGAATCATCAAACTGTCTGGTTAAGTTACATTTTTGACTGCAGCTTCCAGAACAACTCATTGGTCATTGCTGGCTAAGGGAATCTGGGATTTGTAGTCCAAAAAGTAGCTTTCACAAGATCTGCCCTGACACACAGGTCATCTCACACACAGAATTGTACTTCTTGTCACATCACCACATACATTTCTTCCAACAATTATTTCTGTGGCACTGCTACAAAATAACAGTAGTGCACTTGCTGTGGGAGAGGCCAAGTTATTTTGCTGCCTAAGGTAGAGAGCAAATTGTGTTCCTACAAGGTTATTTTGATGCATGAAGCAGAAAAACCTGCCACTTTTTCTATGAACAGTAAATATATATTAATAACACAATAGGAGAGCCAGCGTGGTGTAGTGGTTTGAGTGACCCAGGAGATCAGGTTTCAGTTTCCCACTCTGCCATATTAAAGGTTCCCAGTCTTTTGTGAAAGTCACCACTGATTTTTCTCCTATCAGCATTGTTAGTTTGTCCAACAGTTTTGGCAACCAGTCCTCTTTCACTGCAATCTCATATTCTTCCAGTTCTGTACATAAAATAGTTGTGCTATATATTGTAATATCTTGTCATATTGGTTTGCTGCCCCTTTGTGAGACTCCAAATCTGCTCCCTGAGTTATTACCTCGTCCTTGCTGATGGTAAGATTCACCCTGTTCCTGCTTTAAAAATGTTCCAGAGTTGTGCCCCTGCATGATCCCTCTCCATGACACCAGCTCTGGCAACCTCACAGAATCTGAACAATAAAAACTGCAGCAGTAATGAAATATGTTTTCCCCATGAGAGCCTTTTTTTTAGTGGCAAAGAAGTTCCCAGAGTGTGAGCATAATTACTGGCACAGATATAAAGTCTGTAAAGCACATGTTATCTATTCTGCATGATTTAACATCTAAAAATAAATAGTGAGCACTGTCTATACGGCTTAGATCCAGACTATGTAAAAAGGACTATACCTCTCCATATGAGCCTATCTGAGTCTTCCAATCTTCAGGGGAGAGTTTTCTCTTGGCCCCACTCACTCATAGAACCATCTGGTGAAGGCAAGGGAAAGAGCCTTCTCAGATACTACTCCTAGGCCATTTCCGCACTAGACTGTTATAGTGCTATTATTCCACTTTCAACATCCTATGGAATCTTGGGGTTTGCAGTTTAGGGAGGGGTCTCAAAGGCCCCAGGATTCCATAGAATGTTGAAAGTGGAATAATAGCACAGTAACAGTCTAGTGCAGAAATGGCCCTAGTTATGCAATTCCCTCCTTATGGGAGGTTTGGTCAGCCCCATCTCTGCTCTCTTTTCACTAACAGGCAAAGACCTCTTTGTTCAGGCTGTCAGCTTTTAATAAATGATACCAGAAGAATCTATTAATGTGGTGTGCTGTAATTTTTTTTCTTTACTATGCTTTGAATGTGTTTTTAAGTGTTTTAAATATTGTAACTGGATTGCCTTTTTAAAAAAAAAAACCCTTTTGTATTCTATATTGTTTTAGCTGTATGTTATTTTAACTTACACTGTAAGCTGCCTTGGGTCCCATATTGGGAGAAAGATAGGATATAATTAAATAATTAATTGAATAGAAATAACTAAAATAAATGGTAATGCAATGATTTTCCAGTTCTGTATTTCAAAGTGAATGTAAAACAATAATGTGGATGGAATTTTAACTCAGACTGGGAAGCAATCTACCCCTCCAGAATATCAGGATGAGTTCCCAAGGGAATGGTTAGCAACTACAGCTCTTTGGAGAAATTAAGGAGGCCTGCCAGGATTCTAAGGGCCAATGTAATATACTAGTTTGAAGGTTGGACTACAACTCTGGAGACCAGAGTTTGACTCCCCACTCAGCCATGGGAATCCACTGGGTGACCTTGAGCATGTCACACACTCTCAGCCCCAGAAAACCCTATGATAGGGTCGCCTTAGGATCACCATAAGTTGGAAACAATTTGAAAGCACACAACAATACAACCAAGATTCTGCAGTGGCGTAGCGTGGCACGAGCAAAAGAGGGACAGGTGTGGAGGGGCGGGGGAAGGATGATGGTGGGCAGGGTGGGGCAACGGCATGCAGGGCGGGAAGATGGCATGCAGGGCAGGGCGATGGGGCAGGGGGCAGGGCAGGGGTGACAACGTGCAGGGGAGGGGCAATAGCACATGGGGCAATGGCATGCAGGGGGCAGGCAAGGAGTGGCGGTGCCCTCCAAAAAGTGCTGCCCCCCCTTGCTCCCCTGTCACTAGGCCACTGAGATGCTGCCCACACTGCTTCTTAATTTCTCTTTGTCTGAACGTATATTCATGATAGGAGTGTGTTTTGACCTCCTCTAAACCTTTCTTATACCATATTATGAAGAAAGGGGGGCAGCTGTGGCCCTCCAGATGTTTGGGCATACAACTCCTATTAGCCCTAATCAGCATAAGCAATGATAAAGTATCATACACTCAACTGTCCCAGGTTATCAGAGACAGTCCCAGTTGATCCTCTGCAGTTTCACTTTCTTCACTGCTTTAAAATTTCTCAGTTTCTCTCTCCTCTTCCCACTTTGCTCCTTTTGCCCTCAGTTTACTTCAGTTGTTGCAAACGGAATTCAAAATATGAAAGTAGTTTGCACTCAGTTAACTCAGCAGGGAGGGGAGGAGAGGAGGGGGTGGAATCTTGCCCTTTTCTGGAGGCTTGGACCTCCTGCTGCGAACTCTCTTAATTTTATGTTCTTCCTCATTAATAACTTTGTCCATCTTGACTATATTCTGGATGTTGCTGGCAACACATGTATTTACTGATTTTATTGTGAAATATCTGATAAGCTTCTAGGTAAATCCAAGCTTCTCCAGAAAGAGTTAACAAATTGTATTTTTGTGTGCTCAGCAAGTCCAGTGAGTCACACAGATACGTCACAGGGTATCCACTTACACGTCACGAGGTGTAGATTAGATGCCTACCAGTGTCCAAACGAGCCAGGTTGCAGCATAGACTATATATGTGGAGTCTTTGATTGTGGCCTGCTGCTGTCTAGTAGCCCAGACAAAGGTGATCCTGTTTTGGGCCATTCAAAGAAACACAACCTTTTGTCTATCTGCTCAACCCTGAATATATTGGATCCAGGGCCATTTCTGCACTATACTCTTATAGTGTGATTATTTCACTTTCAACATCCCATGGAATCCTGGGGTTTGCAGTTTAGGGAGAGGCCAGTCAGCCTCTCCCTAAATTTCAAATCCGAGGATTCCATAGGATGTTGAAAGTGGAATAATCGCACTATAAGAGAGTAGTGCGGAAATGGCCCAGGTAAAGGCACGTGTAGTGCCAACATAGTGTGGTAGTTTAAGCACTGGAGTGGAGGTCTGGAGACCAGGGCTCAAATCTCAATTCAGCCATGGAAACCCACTGGCTGACTTTGGGCAAGTCAGATTCGCTCAGCCTCAGAGGAAAGCAAAGGCAAACCCCTTCTGAACAAATACTGCCAAGAAAACCCTGTGATAAGGTTAGGCCTTAGGGTCAGCATAAGTCAGAAATGACTTAAAGGCACGCAACAAACAGCTGTGTGCAAATGTGGTGGGAGAAATCAGATTTTCCAACTCTTCCTCCCCACAACAGCCCTCTCCAATTTCCTGAAAAAGTTACATAGGGCTCCACCTATAGAAGGTATCTCTGTCAGTTTTTCAGAAACCTCTCAGTTCTCTCTGTAGCAATTAGCAAAGTTCTCCAACCCTCTGCGTAGCATGGTGTAGGGGAACCAGAAGGGGCTACTATGGGGAGAAGGTGGATAGAGTGAAGAAACCTACTTTCTTCTTCCTGGTTCTTTCCATTTCACCTTTCCTCACTGCATGGCCAAGGGCAACAACCTGCTAGCAAAGAAAAGACAACAACCTCCAACTGGAGAAAGAAAGGCCACAACTTTATTGGCTTCAAGCATGGACAAGGTTGGTGTAAGCATGGGCATGGATCCGGGCATTGATCAACGCCCCTGTTGACCAATGAACCCAACTGTCCGGCCCATAACCAGATGGCATATAACCGACCATGGTCCTACTGCCACCAGAGGGTGCCCACTGCATGCCCACCTGAGCTGGGCAGCTCACCACACCCCCTGACCCCAATGGAGACCCGACCGTCCCCTAGCATGTGGCAAAGGTACCCGCTATCCCGGATCCACTGACCATTCAACCGCCAAAGAGGTCGGTAGGCCACCCTGCCTGCCTTCGCCAACCCTATCCCTGCCACCAATAAAGCCAGGATACCAATGTCCTCCCCTGCAGCAATGGGGATGAGAATGCCTGTCCACATTCACTGCCCATCTGTCTCCTATCTGCAGCACATGGGCCCGATAAGCCCCAGCTCAGGTCGGATGTAGCCCACAAACACTCCAGATTTCCACCTCCTGATCCTCTTGATGATCGTGGTGGGGAGGCCACAGGCAGCCGCCTCCGTGGCTGTTCCAACGCAGAAGGAGTGGCTCCCAAACTCTGAGGACGGGAGCCCAGCATGACGTAGAACTGCCCACAAAACTGCAATGAACTGAAACCTGGGCAGCAAGGAGCAATCTGGTGAATGAGCAGGGGGCTGGTGCCAGCAGGCCGCTTCTTGAGGAACTTCTGTATCACCCAGACAGGGCAAAGGGCCTCCCCGTGTAGAGGGTGCAGGTGGATGAGAGCATCCTTGGCTTGCTGGTCAGACTTGGACTGCCTGACCAGTAATATCACCTTGTCTGCCAAGAAGGAGATGTCTTCCACCCGCAACGCCCTGTCAGACATGCCCCTTCTGGATCTGGCCACCAGCTCCCCAACACGCAAGGCCCTGAAGAAGGCCACCACAAAGGCCATCTTGAATAGTCTGGCCTCGAATCACAAATGACAGATGGCTGGAAGTTGCTGGGTTATCCTCTTTAGCAGATGGAAGGACAAAGGCCTCCTGCCGTCCTTCACCTGTGGCTGCATCCGCCTCCAACGCTCGACAGTTTTCCTAACGATTAAGCCAGCGCACGGGTCAGGAAGTCTGTTAGCCTTGCTGAAGAAGGAGATCCCCGCCAACTGGACAGTCATGGAGCGTGGAGCCATGCCGCTGTCCTTCAGATGAGCCAGGAAGTGCAGCACCTGTGTCTCTGGAACCGGCCATTTGTCAGCATAGCCTACCAAGGCCTGGAAGCTCCGAAACCTGTGTATTGCCCTGAGGTAGCCCTTGCACATTGCTGGAGCTATGGAATGCATAACTCCTTGGACTATGGAGTGTTCTCAAGCTGCCACAGGTCCTCTGGGAACAGCTCTGGCATGGGATCTGCTGCTGGCACCAGCAATCGAAACCTGTCCTCCTGGAAGCGAGACAGAGAGTCTGCGATCCCATTATCTAAGCCTGGAACATAACGAGCTGAGAAGGATATGTTAGCAGCTAAACACTCTAGTACAAAGCGCCTGACCAGCCCCATGACCTGGCTGCACTTAGAAGACTGCCTGTTGATGACTGCCACCACTGTCTTGTTGTCACACCAGAAGCAAACTCTCTTGTTAGGAAACGGTCTGTCCAAATGCAAACAGCAATGAGGATAGGGAAAAATTCCAAGATGGTGAGATCCCTGAGTATCACTTCCTGCCCCTAGTGGGACAGCCACCTAGCCGTGCACCAGTGGCACTGAAAATAGACCCCAAAACCCAAGCTCCCTGCCACATCAGACTGGACTTGAAGTCAGGCACCCAGCTTTATAGCCTCCTGCCACACTGATATGCCATTAAAGTTGTCTAAAAAACTGAGCCAAACCTTTAGGTCTTCCTTGATTCCCTGTGTGATGCAAATGCGGTGATGCAGAGCCCAGACCCCCACCGTAATCCTGGCTAGGCGCATGTGAAAGACTCTACCCGGTGCCACCACCTTGCACACAAAACTGAGGTGCCCCAACAAGGATTGCATCTCCTTGAGGGTGACCTTCTTGCAACCCACCATCCTGCCTAACCGCTGCCGCAGGGCCTGGAGCTTTTCCTGGGACAAACAGGATACTCTCTTAATGGTGTCGAGCAGAATACCGAGGTAAACCAGTGAAGTGGTAGGCCCCTCGGTCTTCTCCTGTGCCAACGAGATGCCCAGTTCCACCACTACTGCCTGAAATGTACCCAACAGCCTGGTGCAATCATCCCCGCAAGCCCTACTTATCATGAGAAAATTGTCAAGGTAGCGAGTGATGAAGGGGCACCCGGACCTGGAATGGACTATCCACTCAATGAATGTGCTGAAAGCCTCAAAGGCTGCACAGCTGACGGAGCATCCCATTGGCGTGGCTTTGTCGTAATACCATGCACCCGCAACTTGAATCCCAGTAAGCACTGGTCCTTCGGATGAACCGGGAGGAGCCAGAAGGCTGATTGGATGTTGCACTTTGCCAGAATTGCCTCGAGACCACATGCCCTGATTAGCCTAACTGCTTGATCAAAGGAAGCATACCACACTGACAAGAACTCAGGCGGAATGGTGTTGTTGACTGACGCCCCTTTAGGGTAGGACAAGTGGTGGATGAATCAAAACTCACCGGGTGCCTTCTTGGGGGACCACTCCTAGCGGGGAGACACTGATGTTGGAAAAAGGGGATATGGGAAAGGGCCCAGCTACCCTCCTAGCCTGGCACTCCTTCTCAATTTTGGCTGTGACCACATGAGGAAGCTCCTGAGCCAACTTAAGGTTGCCGGCATCAAACACTAAGTGTGGACTGGCTGCCGGGATCCTGAAGCCATGGGAGAAGCCCTCTCGTAGGAACTTGGCAGCCTGCCAGTTGGGGTACGCATCCAAAAAGGGAAGGAGTGCCGTGATACACACAGGGGTGTGACCCATAGACTCCTTACTGCTTAGGGGGTCCAGAGCCACTGGCATTGCCCCCATCCCACTTACCCCTGGATGGCAAGGGAGCATGGCCAGGCCGGAGACCCAGCTGGCCTCCTCCTGGCTGGGGACAAGAGGACCTGGGGTGTGGTCCAAGGCAGGATTCGCAGACGTGGTCGTACCTGCAGTGAGCCCTGATGTACTTCTCTTGATTACATTCCCAACAGACCAGATTTCTGGCATCCTTTTCATTGAAAAACCTTGGGGCCCTCAGCTCTGCCTTTGATGTGAGGACCTACAATGACCAACCAGGGTTTGCCATTGATGAGGTCCCATCAAGTATGATCATTCTGGGAGGCCCTCTTTCTGAAGGCAGCATCGTATTCAATAGCCGCTGAGTTGCCCGTTAGAGTGCGCGCTTTCAGGACATTTCCCAGGTGATTGGTGAGGTGCCAACCCTGGAGAGGATATGCTGCCTGGACCACCCCCATGAAAACTGTGTAGCCCACAAGCCAGTGTCAAAAGGCCACTTAACCAAGACCGAGTTGTCCTCCCTACTGTGATGCCTATGAGTCTTGGGAGTGTGTCCCTCCTCAAACTCCGGCTTGAGGAGCGAGAAAACATCCACAAAATAACCATCAAGGATGTGCTCCCTGGTCTTTTTGCTCAAATGGATTCCCGGAGGGTCCTCATAGTCCCCCCGGGACCCCTCCTGCTGCCCTGATCCCATCCAAGCAGAACTGGGGTCAAGGGGACCCACCCCATCCCTTTGACGCCTGAGAATGGCCCATCCAGGAAGCCCAGGCACTGAGGCCGTGGCCTTCCAGTAATCCTTGGGATGTGCTGCTCTCCTTCCTGACTCACCCCCAGATGTCACACTGTCAGCGTCGCTCCTGCTGCACCTCCTGTGTCTTTTGCTCTTACCCTTACGGTTTCTACGCCTTCTGTGGCTCGCCAGGCTGACCTCCGAACTGGTAGAGCTGTCTGTGCTGCTGCTGGAAGAAGAAGACTGCCTTCTCCTAACCCTGGAGCCACCCTCCTGTTGCTGCTGGGGAGGCCCAGATATCAGCTCCTTAAGAGCTACTGCTGGTCTAGACTCCAGTAGCTCCATTTTTTCAGCCAGTTTCTCCAGAGACTGAGCGCTGCCTACCAAGACTGAATTGCCAGGAGACGAGGCTGGCTGGAGCGAAGGAACCCCCTCCCAGCAGTGGGAGTTGCCTTGCGGCGGCCCGAGAACCCCAATTCAACCCAGGATTTCTGGGCACAGCCTGCCTGGCCCCGGGTTCTGGGGAGGGAAGTGGTGTTTGGTGTAGCAGCTTTTGGGAGGGGGGCATGGCACCAGTGGGAAAAGGCAGCCCAGACCGTGGAAGAATGAGGCTGGGCAAGACAGAGGACAGACTGAGGATAATCCGAGGGGAGACCGGAGGCGAGAGGCCGAGGGCGAGGTACCTGGCCAGACCAGCGACGGCCAAGGCCCTGCAGCCCAGATCCAGAAAGGTAGCCCAGGAATGGCCACTGCGTGATTTCCGCAAAAACAGATCTGGCACAGCCGACCATGTGGCATGCCTCACCCTCTGACTCCCAACTGCGGCCCCCACTGCCACCCCTCCGCTGCTGACACTGCTGTCGCCTACTCCCTCCTTGGTCGACATTGTCGCTACCGGTTCTGCGTTGTTTCCGCCGCCACCCCACTGCTGCCAAACACCGACTGCCGAAAGCCCGGAGACCTGCCAGGTAAGTACCCAGTGAGCAGACCTGAGTGAAGCCAGGATGCCCTCACACAGGCCCACCCTTCTGGCCAATGAGCTTGAAGCAGGCCACTTTGAACTCATTGGCTGTTGGACTGAATGTTTGCGCATATGCAATTGTGCATGCACAAACATGGCTGCCGCCATCTCCCTTGGAGGGACGCCGAAATGGAGGATGCCACGCCCCAGCCCGCAAAGGCACCAAATGGCGAGTCATTCGTTGCTATTCCAGTTACATATGCCTAAATGCAGATCCAGCCTATTGCATGGATATGGAGATCAGTGATTTCAGTAGAATTCCTCCCTTCTAACACATAAGTTCTCAGCAGACAGTGCACAGATTAAATAAGAAAAATAAGTAATGCCTATGGACAAGCTGCTGCAACTTTTGAAGAAGTATTTTATGGGAGAAAAGCAATATCTTTTAGCTATTTCCATAACCCTTTGCCTCCCCCACCCCCAGAAAACCAAATTAAGATTTAAAATATTTAAAAGATTCTAGACAGTTGACATCGAAGTGCTGCTCACACATGGAAGTGGCTTTGAACCTCTCACTGTGGCCCTTTCTGCACCTTACCTTATCACCCTGCGGTTGTGATCCTGGCGGTGCCTTTGGTGGGAAGAGAGCATGACAGGAACACTCCCCTCCGCACCAGACCAGCTCCCTGTAGAAGGAAGCATGAGAGACATGCCTCTTCCTTCTGCAGTGCAGCCAGACTCTTTCTCATGCCGTGCTGGGGGAGGAAACGCCCCCATTGTGCTTCTGATCCTTCCTCATGTGGGAGCACTGCACAATCAGGGGTCATTGATGGAGAAAATCCGTCAATGATTTGCCCCACAATCACACTGGCTGGCAATGCGAGAAGGATAGGACCATGATGTCATCTTGCAGAAACGTCATCACAGTCTTGCTCCTCTTGCATCCCTGTGCTGAGGCACCATGTCCATTTGGAAAGGGCCTATGTCTCAGCCTAATGTTCTGCACAGTTCTGTTTCTGAAGATAAAGAGGGTGATTCTGTATGCTGATCCCATCTGATCAGTCAAAGAATGTTAAAACAACAGCAAGAAAATGCAGTAATTTTTGTGTTTTTTTTCTGAAAAAGCTAAATAATCAGCACTGGGCTGATTGCAGAGCAACTAATAGCTCATACAGACAGATGGATCTTAGCCTCTCTATAATACACACATAATATGTAATAAATAAACAAGAAGAAATTATAATAAGTAAAATATAGAATCCATGCAAGAGTGATGTATTTTCTGGGTTGCAGCAGGTATGTATCACAGGGAGAAATGACTATATATGTGTGTATGTGTGCGTGCACACACATGTGTATGTGTGTGTATATACGCGTACATGCACGATTTTAAACATACTGTTATGGGTTTGGGGCTCGTCTGACTGACCTTTGTAGAACATCTTATAGGCCAGTATCTCCAAACACAAAAATATTCAAGAGCCCAGTGGCAACTTCATACCCGCCAATATTTTACAGATGAAAACTGGGACACAAGGTGCCAAGCAACATCAGATGGAAAAAATTATTAATGAGGAATAACACACAAGCTCAGGAATGCTCTGCAGTTTGCTTTTGCCTGAGCCTGCTGAGAAGAACAAGATTCTGCCCCTCCCCTCCCCTCCTCTCCTCTCCTCTCCCCTCCCCTCCCCTCCCCTCTCCCACCTGTTGAGTGCAAACTTCTTTTGCACTTTGAATTCACTTTGCAACAATTTTAGCAAGCTGAGGACAAAGGGAAAAGGTGGGAGTAGGAGAAAGAAACATGAACATTTTAAAAGCAGCTGAAAAAGTAGGATGACAGGTGGTTCTTCAGGACTATCGCTGCTAAATTGCGATAGTTGGAGGGTATGTCATGGGACTCTTCAGCCTAAACCCATTTGTTAGTCCCACTGAATCAATGGAAATAAGGTAAAGGGGGTTGGACACCATGGCCCTTGTGGGGCCTTTCTACAGTACGCTGTTATAGTGCTATTACTCCACTTTCAACATCCTGTGGAATTGTGAGGTTCATGGTTTACTGACATTAAAAACTTTCTGGCTGAGAATTTCAAATACCCCTCCCGAAACTGCAAACCCCAGGATTCCATGGGATGTTGAAAGTGGAATAATAGCACTATAACAGTGTAGTGCGGAAAGGCCTATGGCCTCTTCCAACTCTATGATTCCGTGATTATGTAAGCTCCATTGATTCAGTGGGCCAGCTCTCACTGGAACAGACAACTGGATTTACCAAAAACTGATAAACATGGCTACCACCTCAGCTACTATTACAAAAAGATTCAGGATCCTTTCTAGTGCTGTAACTCTTGATTCTGAGATCTCATTAAATCAAGCAATCAATGTAGTTGACTAAGTCAACACCTCCCAGAAGACCTAACAACAGGCAGCTGATGACAAATAACATTCTGGTCAGAGCTTAGAAGGCAATAAAAAGAATATATTTATGCCTTTTTATATTGATTGATTGATTGATTGATTGGTAAGGAGGGGTCATTCAGGATGCTTCAGAATGCTGTTAAGAAGTCTTTTGATATTTTTAAAAGGTATTTTTAAAATTAGGCTAAAAGCAATGATTACCAAGAAGCAATTTTATTCTCTACTCACAAGAGAAATAAAGAGTAAAGGATAACATTTGGTAAAGTAATGCTAACATGCTTGTTTATGTGCTCAGAAATATTTCTGGGCTCTGATTCTGCCAATGTTTCAATGGTAAAGTTAGGTGGGCCAAGAAGGCATAAATGATGAGCAAAGATGACTCATCTTTTCCTATCCCCCCCCCTCGCCCACTCTTCCAGAAAGTGTCTTTATTCTCTCTTTCCCCACTCCCCGAGGAATGTCTTAACTCAGAGATCTGTGAGAAAAACAGAAGCAAGCAAAATTTTTGTATGTAGTGGAGAAGCTATGCTGACACCTGAAACAATAGATTCAAAAATTAATTCAGTAATATCAAACTTTTAAAATTTGAAAATTTAATTCATTAACAAAAACATTAACATTAGGAATTGTTTGATTATAATTAATTAACTCATTGATTGAAACATTGGCATTGGGCTAGCTCATGGGATTTATAATGGTTGACCTCAGGGAAGCACTTTCCGTTACTGGTTCCTTCATAGAATCATAGAATCATAGAAATGTAGAGTTCAAAAAGCGTCTTTTTATTTTTTGAAAGTTGCCTTCCTCCACTGTGCAATTTTTCTCCACATTAACAATAAAGCCCATAATACTGCTGACTAGGAATGGTCAGAGTCCAACATGACTAGGCACTGTAAGGTTGTGAAAGGCTGTTCCACAGCGTGGTATCTCATCTTAAAACCTCTTCAGCTCAGTTTGTCATGCATCTATACTTCTTTTTTCTTTCATCTCCACCAACATGGACACTTCGCTCACTCCTGAAATGGTTTGTTCGTTAAAAGTTCAATAGATAGTGTTTATTTCAGTTAGAGCAGTGGTTCTCAAACTATGGGGCATGAATCTAAGCAGGGGCACAATAGTTTTTCGAGGGAGTTGCAAGTAAAATCAGCTTGCAAGTAGACCAAATGTGAAAAATGGATTCAGCCTCCACAATATCCATTCTCTTGAGCAGGCAGCTTCAGGCAGTGCAACTGGGCATGCCCACAACTGATCATATAGGCTCAGTTAGGAATTCTACTGGAACATTCAGTTTTGCAAGTGAGGGGGGAAAAAATAAAACTATTAAGCGCGAGTGGCTTCAGTCACCACTACTGCATGGACACACAAGTATGCTGGTACATGCTCAGTAGCAGTGCAGACTGGGAAACTTGTTCAACGAGTGTTTTGCAGCTGCCCCACTGGTTACCAGCTGGATGAGATGATGTCATCGGCCCTTTTCGCATGGCATTTGCCATGCAAAAGGGCCCCTGGAGTGTTGTGTGACTGTGAGGAGTGGTCCACACGACACACTCACAATCGCGCGACGCTCCAGGGGCTGACAGGCACCAATCACACACTATTTCATTTTCAGCTTTGAGCTGAAAATGGTGTGCAATCACGCATCGCTCCAGGGCCCCGCATGCACTTGCCGTGCGTGCAGTGCTCCAGAGCTGTGGCACTTGTGCTTCCTGCTCCAGTGCAGCCTGGGAAAATCCCAGGCTGCACTGTGGAAGGAAGAGGAGGGGCTCTCGTGCGAGCAGGCAGCAGCTGCAAAGCTGAAGGAACCGGGATGGGAGAGCTTCTCGCTAGAGGCTGCTCGCGTGATCCCCGCACCCCCGCTCTGCAAAAAGGTGAGTTGCAGCAAGGGCCTGTGACAGGACACACATAGGCAGAACAGCACTGCAAGAAGGCAAGTGTAAATCTCAGTCACTTGTTGAGCATGGTGGTGGAAAGGGAGGAGCAAGGGTGGAGGGGATTAGGGCAACAAGATGGAGGGGGCATGACATCTGCATGTAGATATAAAGGGGATCACGGGGTAAAAAGTTTGAGAACCACTGAGTTAGAGGGTATTGATTCACTACAAGTACAGCCATAAGTAGATAACTACAAAGACTGGTCAGTGAATCAAGAGTGGAGAATTTTTAATCTTTAATTTTTGCGAGTCTGAGCATATGCAGAACTTTTTTCTTTTTCTTTCTTTCTTTTTTTTTGCACAACTGAATGTAATATAATTGGTTTTCCTTATTTAACTTCGAAAACCCCATATGTTTAGAATTTACTACATCATCCAAAAAAAAATGTGTAGTTTTCAGGGGGTATCCTTCCATATCCTTGTAAACACTTCTTAATTATTCAAGTATGAGTATGTAAATAAGTGAACAATTGCCTTTTTAAACTTTGTCCTTGAGCAATATGCCTAGGTGATTTTTTAAAAATTAAACATAAATGTTAAAACATAGAACACACGCAAAGATTAAAATATAGAACACACACATACAAAACCATACATCAAATTAAAAATACAAAGCAATATGAAAAGAATACCGCTAACTCTCATATAATTAAACTACAACTCAAAATGTAACTAAAATAAACTAACCAAATTAAAACTACAACTATTTAAAATTTGGTTCCTGCCCTTGTTGCAAACAGCTCCTACTAAATAAACGTACTCAACTTAAAATCACTACTTGAATTCTGTTTTAACTCTGTTGCTCAATATGTTTTATAGCTTTTACCAAATACCTAGAAAGAAATCATTATTAGTATAATTCTATTATTCTAGTGTTAAACAGTTCTAAGTTCCAAGTTACATATATGTGTGTGTGTATGTGTGTGTGTGTGTGTATACACACACACATAACATTACAAATAAGATCATAGTGTTTCAGGATAATTAATTCTGTAAATTGGTGATAGATTTTAACACACATTCTTTAAACTTTACTTATGGTGTACATGAATATTAGAGTAGCAACAACTTAAAGACATTTATTATTTTCATGCTATCTTTCTCATGATAACACTAAAAATAAGTATTTAACCGTAAAAAAAAATGCAAGTTCAAAATTCTAAAATCATCAATTCACCCTCATTTTATGTAGTCAATTAAAAATTTCTATTCCAAAACAAAGTCTTCTTCAGTATGACCCTTCAATCTGGCTGTAATATTGTCCATTTCCACTATTGCTATCAACCTATTAAACCACTCAGCCACTGGTCGGATCTCCATTTTCTTCCAATACTTTGCATAGACTAACTTGCTGCCAATAACATATATCAAAGCAGTTTCTGTTGTTTTTTTCAATGCTGATTTCTTCTCCCCAGATTCCCAGTAAAAATAATTCAGGTTTCTTACAAATTTGACATTTCAGAATTCTTTTTTATCATATTCTGTATTTCATCCAAAACTGTTTACCCTTGTGACATGTCCAACACATATAATACAAGGATCCAGTATGATCTTGACACCAACAACTATTCTTCATGTCTCTATATATCTTTGAAAGTCTCTCTGTTGTAAGATACCAACATAGCATAATTTTATAGTAATTTTCTTGAAGATCATAGCAAAGTATATTTTTAATTTATTTTGTCCATCATCTTTCCTGTTGATGTATAGGTATATTATATCCAAAATTCTTTGCCCAGTTAATCATATATTCTTTGACTTGTTCATCTTCCATCTCCATCTTCAATAGAAATTTCTATAACTTATCAATCAGATGTTTGTTGTCAGTGCATAGCAATAATTCAAAATCTCTTTTACTCTTTTCAAAATCTTGTCTGTGTGAGAGCCATTGTATATTACCAACCTTCTTGTAATTGCTATATTGATTTCATTTCATAATCCTGATCCATCTTCTTTAATAAATAATTATATATTAACTGGCATTGATTGGTTCTAATTTCTGTTCTGTAAAAAGCTTCTTGCAGAGAGATCCAAAAGGGTGTTCTTGGGCACAATCTCAGTTTAAGCTTTATTAAAGTCTTAATAAGGCATGTATAATACAATGGTTATTAAAGGCCAGATTGACCTTAACTTTATATACCATAAGAACACATGCCATCCAAATCTTTAGTCATGTCCTTCTAAATTCAAATGCTTGTTGTCTTTTGATGTTATTCATTTTTTAATCGAAGTCATACAGGAAGCTACAAAGTAAATTTTTAGCTTTGGTAATCCAAGACTTCCCTCTTCTTTTGAATCTTGTAGGACCTTAAATCTTATTCTAGTTTTGTTTTTTGTTTGTTTTTGCCTTCTCAAACAAATTTCAATAAATCTTTTTGATTTGAATGATGCTTCTTTAGTCAAAACTGGGATTATTTGGGGGAAAATCTTCAGAAGGACATTCAACTTTATTGCTGAAATTTTTCCCAGCAGAGATAAATTCACTTTTTGCCATTTTTCCAAGTCATTCTTAACCTGTCTCCAAATCTTGATATAATTTTTTTCATATAGTTAATACTTAAATATTTAACTTTCTTTTCAATTTTGAAACCAGTCTTTAACCGTAATTCATTATCATGTGTCTTCATATTTTTCATCAGCAGTTTGATCTTTTCTTTTCTTTCTTTCTTCAAACTAGCTAGATTTCCAAATTCTTTTTTCTCGGAATTTCAATGTTACATCTATTAGATTTTGAAGCATAAACACCAAATTATCAGTGAAAGCTCTTTGTTTAAATTCCTAGGTGATAAAACTTAATATATTTTTAAAAGATATTAATTTATTGATTTATATGATCCTTCTCGAAGAAAAGTAGTATCTCCTTTTCTCTAACCATTTTGAAACAAAAATACCCTTCCCATTTTTGAAGGGACAATTGAGTCTTGTTTTTCACAGGAATTTATACTTAGATAACAGCATCTTCCATTGCTTTATAGAAGAAAAAAGTGAGAATCTGTCATTAATGGTTCCCAGAAGCAATGAGAATGGCTATACTACGGCTACAAGCCCATATCATTCGTCCAATTGACTCTGAACTTTCCTTGTAAAGTGGGAAAGGACCACTGAGGATATAGGCCATGTCCGCGCTAGACTGTTATAGCGCTATGATTCCACTTTCAACATTCTATGAAATCCTGGGGTTTGCAGTTTCGAGAGGGGCCAGCTGGATATTGATATATCCAGCTGGCCAAAGTTCAAGGATATTGATAAGCTGGAACATGTTCAGAGAAGGACAATCAAGATGGTAAAGCCTTATGAGGAATGACTGAAGGAGCTGGGTATGTTTAGCTTGGGGAAGAAAAGACTGAGAGGTGGCATGATTGTTGTTGTATGCCTTCAAGATGTTTCTGACTTATAGTAATCTTAGTAGTGGCTTGAGCATTGGGCTACATGTTACCCCAAAACATAGGTGCCACAAGGGCCACCCTGCAGTGCCAAATACCTCCTTGCAAAAGTGGGGAATTAATTAGCTCAAAGAGGAGGCTTGCAAGAGGGGGGCAACTTAGCGAGATCTTTTCTACCAGTGTTTATGGGCACACGCAGGAAAAGAGCCAGCCAGAGATTCAGAAATAAGCCAAAATGTGTTTTATTGAGGGGAATTCACTCATGCATGCACACAAGATACATACAATCACACATTCACACAAGAGCTAGCTGAAAGAGAAAGGGAGGAAAAATTAGAGAGGCTGAGGGATTTGGGCAGATTTATAATTACCAGTCCAGAAGAGTAGTGAAGAGCAGAAATGTATTTTGGCTTAGGTAGGACCTAAGGACAGTTCTCATTCAGGAGACAGACAGACAGAGTGACGGGTAGACCTTCAAGAGACTGCACTGGACATCCTGAAATCAGGGGTATTTGTACCCTGAAAATGGTTTGTGGCTGTGAAGGTTCCAGATGCAAGACAAAGGGAACCTGTTGTAGACAATGAGTCTTTCGCCTGTTGATGGGCTTAGTGCTTTGATTGACAAAGACATGATGAATGTTGTAATAGCTGCCTGTTGTGGGTGGTGTGAGGACAGAGGAAAGAATCCAGGTGTACAAGGGGTAGATGACTGTCAATCAGTGTCCTGGTGGGCTCCTCACAGTCGGATTCTCTGGAAAATTCCAGCTTCTATTTAAGCCTATTATCCATAGGAAGGGTGTGTATTTGCCTGACAAATGACTCAGTCTTATCTGGAGGAATTTTGGAGTTGACCTATGCTTCTCACATTTACAGTCAAATTCTTTCCCTCACTCAGTTTGACCTCTCTGTCATCTCCCAGGCTTGAATTTGATATCAGAGCCAATAAAAGTGTTGCCAATTACATATGATGCCAATTAGGTATGGTACCCATCCAAACCATACTGATATTGGGGACCCCCAAAGAGGAGCCTTAACATACAATCTGGGAGATCAGGGTTCGTTCAGCCATAGAAACCCACTGGGTGACCTTGGGTTTGTCACATATACTCAGTCCTAGAAAACTCTGGGATAGGTTCACCTTAAGGTCATCAAAAAACAACTTGAAGGTGCACAACAACAACCACCATCATTATCATTATCATCATTATCAATAAGCTCTGGTTCAAGTGAAAAAAACAGAAAATAAATATAGGATTTTTTCACCTTCTGCTGCCTACTAGATTTGTATCCAACAAAAAGGGCTCAAATCAAACAATGTCTTTCATGAATGAATATAAATTAACACCATTTTGTTATCAGCAGTTCTTTGACTTCAAGTATTCTGTTGTTACAGAAGAACCCCCTTACTTTTAACTTTGCCACCATTCATTTTGAAACAAAATTAGCAGGTAAGGAAAGTAGAAATTAATCTGGCATGTAAATCCAGATCCACATCACTGGACACATCATTGAGGAACTGCTCCTCCAAAAATCGTATGAACTACATGAACCACAACTGTTGATGTGTATGTGCTCCTTTGGACTTTTTTGTTCTACTATCACTTGGAATTAAGAAACCCAATCAAAGGTGGGAATAAAGTATCACAAGTGCTGCTGCAAACTGCCAGAAAATAGTCCAAGTGGAGAGGCAACAAATATCACAATCTCCACCAAAATCCCAACACAGTTGCCCCATTTGGAGGAGACCTGAGGCTGTCCTAAAGCCCAAAGGTTGTTTCCAAAAGGGGGAAAAAAAACAAGTGAGAGGTTTTCCTGCAGTGTTACTTGGGGCCATTTCACACTAGAGAATTATAGCACTGTGATCTCACTTTAACTGTCATGGCAGCATCCTATGGAATCCTGGGCTTTGTAGTTTGGTGAGACACTAGAAGAGCTTTTTGGCCAAGAATTCCCCTTCCTAAACTGCAAATCCGAGGATTCCATAGAATGCTGCCATGGCAATTAAAGTGGGATCACAGTGCCATAATTCTCTAGTGTGAAAGGGAACCTGCAATTTACACTATTCAGCTTTTTTGCTGAAGCAGACATGCTTCTGATGATCCACACCACTCAGCACTCCCTCCCCCCAGATAAGGTCTTGATTTCTCCCACCCTGATTATGTCTCTTTTGCTTTGCACAAGATCTTCACTTTGTTTTCTCCTCACCCCTGCTTCCTGATTTGTACAAGATGACTGTTCTCAAGAAAGAGGAACTTACCAATCAACCAGCAAGGAGAGTGAACATGGCCAAACCCTGTAACATAGAGAGCATTACAATGTCAGGATCATCTCCAGTTTTACTGCTTTAATATCTCAGCACAACACAAGTCCAGAGCTTTTTGGATCAAAACTCCCTATTTGGTGTGACGGTAAGGGGAAAGACTACATGACATTGATTTCTGATCACTACCATGTAGTGCTGCATTTAACTTGAACATTTTCAAGGTAGACAAAGCCAGCGTGGTGTAGTGATTTGAGCATTGGACTATGACCCTGGAGACCAGGCTTCAATTCCCCACTTGGCCATGGAAATTCACTGGGTGGCCTTGGATGCATCACACAATCTCAGCCCCAGAAAAACCCATAATAGGCTTGGCCTTAGGGTCACCATAATTTGAACATGACTTGGAGGCACACAACAACAGCATAGCACTGTTCTGCACTTCCATCACGGAAATCATCTTTTTCAACATTTATACTTTTTAACACTCATTTCTTCTATTTTCTGTTCTACCTGCTGCTCTTAAATCTATGTTCTCTGTGGGGGTGGGGTCACTCTCAGATACAGCAAATTATGAATCAAATGCAGTGAGTTATGTGTGCCATTGCCTCACCAGAGCAGATCTACAACAGTGGGGAAGCAGAAACAGTAAATTACCAATCAAAGGTTTAATGTTTGGTGTCACTGTGCTATTGCCTTGCAGGAGTAGATAATGTTAAGCTGCCAGAAATCATAATGCCAAATTGTGGGGAGGGGAGGACAGCTGATAAAGGAAGAAGGGACTCACAGCCATAATACATAAAATCCATGATGCTGAGTGTTGCAGATGTGAACCACCATATCACAGCATCATTGTCATGCTGGATCAGATCATTTTTATAAGGCCACTAGAAAACAGAATGTCAAAAGGGGGGATGGGGAGGGAAGAAAAGGAAGAGGAGCTCATGAAGGAAAGAGACAACCATGGCCATTTGATCAGCAAACACAGCATCAGTCAGCAATATGGACACTGGGGCTGGAAAGCACACCAAAAACTGCCTTGCATCACCCAACTTCATTTTATTGGTTTATTGCAATGTTTATAGGTTTTAGAGATTTATTGCAATAAGGAAAAAATAAACCCTACAGCTGATGTTGGAAATTAGGCTGAAAATGACAAAGATTGGGACATTCTGAGTGCCAGACAGGAAATGTTTATGTCATGCATAAACAATCCTGTAAAGCACAACAGCCCCCTGCACTTGGGGTTGCTCTACTGGTAGACAGAATCTGCCAGTAGATCACGAAGGGAAATGATTTGGAGTGATTCCTTTCCTACTTCCCCACCACCACATTTCAGAATCAGCTCAGGAGAATCCACATATGGAACAAACTCAGTCCTTTAGTGTTTCCCCCAACATTTATGCTTCAAGGAACCAGTATAGTGAGGGGGAGGAGAGCTTCAAAGAATAGTGCGAATTGTGTAGCCTGCAGGGGTTTTGTGGGGCTCCTCAACTTTTCCTCAGGGCCTCTCCAAGCTCTTAATTTCAGAAGTTCAGTTAGGGAGGGCATCCTGGGGACTTCCAGGATGTCATTTCTGTTTAAGCCCTAACCCAATCAACTGGGAAACAAGTCACCACTATAAGTGACTTCCCAAAAGTGATTTTTGGCCACAAAAAAAAGGTAGAGAAATGACATGGTACAGCCAGTTGTAGAAGTAAAACTTGTCACATCCATCACAGTGGCTTGCTCCTGCCTTAGAGCATCCATAAAGTCTTCCAAGTTTTTTTTTAAATAGTAGCTCCTTTCACATTACAGAGTTGTAGCACTTCTATTTCTCCTTAATAATCATGCCTCCATCCTGTGGAATCCTGGGATTGTAGTTCAGGGATTGGCATTTAGAATTCTCTGTTGAACAGCTCTAGTGTCTGACTAAACTATAAATTTCATGATTCCATAGGATACAGCATTTGAAGTGGTATCTGAGTGCTATGATTCTATTCTGTAAAAAGACACTTCTCTGTAAGAGGCTGCCAGGCTATTGTTGGAAGTAGTCCATTTCCTCTAGAGTTATGACAGAACAAAAACATGCTTTCTCTTGGTACTAATATTGTAATAGCTTCAGAGCAGGGGTGAACAACTTGTGGACCTTCCAGCAATTGTTGGACTGCAGCACCCAACATCCTTCATTCTTAACTATGCTGCTGGAGCTGATGGAAGTGTAACAGTTGCCTAGGTTTGCTTCAGAGAATAGCAGAAAGCTTGAAGAGCATCATAGAGGAAGGTTCTTTAGATAGCAAACTCTGTTCTTTCACAGGGAAAGACAGGTATCCAACACCTAGATGAAAGTGAGTAACCTATAATACTTGAGGTGTTTTTGGACTGCAACTGCCATTAAGCCCTAGCCAGCATAGGCAACATGGGAGCTGCAGTTCAGTATTTGGACTTTCATATTATCCCCATCCTCATCTAAGAGCTGGATAGAGCTGGAGGAGAGTCATCTGTTCAAATGCTTAGCATTAAGGACATTCCTTTCTTTTCTATATTCCAGCACTGGCATCCCTATGATTGTTTATATCCCCCAACCCTACTCTAATGGAGGTCAGGGCAACATACATGAATTTCTTCCTTATTTCTGTCTTCACAACAGTCCTGTGAGGTAGAGTAGCCTGTAGGGTTATCAGAGTGAAAACTGGAGGTGTCTTTTGCTATTTTAATGGCTGCATAGAAAAAAGAATTTGATCAGGTGTTGTTTGTAACCTGTTTGCCTGACCAACACCACCTGCTGAAAGCCTTTTATCCAACCACTGAAAGTACAGGAGCCATCTCCAGTTTTCAAAATGGAAACCCTAGCAAGCTGAGAAAGCAACTGGCCCAAGGCCTCCCCTGGGAGCTGTGTTGGGATTTGAAGCCAATTTCCCTAGCTCTAACCCAGCATTATAACCTTGGCACAGGCAAAGTCCAGCCCATAGGCTATTTGGATGACTGGGCACCCACAGCTCACCAGATTTTGTGATTTTTTTGAGAGGGGGCACCAAATAGCAGATAATATTCTCACTCCAGAAGCTAGTGGCCATTTTACCACAAGCAAGAGAGGAAACTCAACTTTTTCTTAAGCCTGTAGAGATCTTCTTTTGGCCAATACAAGCCTTTAAAATAACAACAGGAAATGACTGGACCAAGAAGTCCAATCACTTCCTGGCTTGAAGAAAAACCACACAGCAGCTTAGAATGAGGGGACAGAATGTGGTGAAATGACCAGTAGCATCACTCAACCCAGGATTGGAGGGTACTATCTGCTATTTGGGGAAGCAAATGTTTTTTTGACACTCTCAAAGTTTGGGGAACAGTGTGTGGTGCCAGGAAAAGTGGTCCTACTGAGAGAAATGTATGCTTCCAACTCTTGGCAGTCATCTACCCACCCCCACTCTAATCATCACACCAGATAGGGACTCAGCAGGCCTATTCTAGTCTCATCCACCCCTCCTGCTCTTTTATTGAGTAGAAAACCTGCAATAAGCCCCACATTCATTAATATGTAGCATCTTGACATCACTATTAGACAAGCAGAGACATCATTCCATAGCAGGGATGGGTGAAGTATGGCTGCCAAGGCTGATTTTGTAGTCCTCAATGCCTCTAGGCTGCGCAAGATTCTCCCACACAGCCCCGTACCTTATTGTAGTGGTTAACATACACCCCCCCAAAAAAATTATTTAAAAAAAATGCAGAAGCAGATGTCTGCTTACTCCCACTTTATCTGTTAATATTTCATGTGACCCCACCCAAACATCCCAGGGCAGAAAACTGGCCCCCACACCTATCACTGCAGCCAACCCATTGTAAACAGATGGAACAGTCTGGCCACACATTAGCTGTCCTTAGCACTTATTACCATTTTGTATCAAGTCCTATGCAAAGGCCTTCCCAACAGAACTATGGTGCAGACAGAAATGCTTGCTTTCAAACTTTTATTAATTTTTATTTAAGTTGGTAAAAGTTTCTCTAAAGATTATATAAAATGGGTGTATCCAATACAACTCTCAGCTGCAGAAGCTGTAATAGAAATACTACTTTCCCTTCAGCTATAAAACTTTATTACATACAAAACAGTTGACCTTTAGATCCAAAGTTTCTGTAGATCACCACTTCCAATTCATTTGCAAAAGAAAAAAGAAAAGAAGAAAGATGAAATATTTGCACCATCAAAGCTGCTACCAGCTGCAAGGCTTCTTCATTCCTTCAGCATCCTTGGCCAAGGCTTGTAAGTCATCCCACTGGAAACACTTGGCATATTCAAGTTAACCCTGAGCATGTAGTGCAATAGCACAAAAGTCATAAGAAAGAATCTACTGGCTACACTTAAATTAAAACAAACAAAAAAAATCTGGCATTTCATTGTGCTGTCAGGACAGAAAGTTCCTTTGGAAGAGAGGAAAGCAACTGATCTGTTTCCCAGACTAGTGAGGTAGTCCAGTGGGAAGAAAACAGTCGTGAAGGCTGAAGGAAAACAAGAATTCATCTGTGCTCTGTGCCAAGCAGCTTCTTCAGCCTAAGATTATGAAGGTAAGCGAGTTATTTATTGTAAATCACAGGCCAGCTGAGCGCCGGCTTTCAGGTCAGACAGAAGGAAAGGGAAGGGGCGACACCCCAGTCTTCGCCCTAAAGTGCAGTTAATTGAA
The DNA here is from genome assembly GCA_948472985.1 of Iguana delicatissima. Lineage (NCBI taxonomy): Eukaryota > Metazoa > Chordata > Lepidosauria > Squamata > Iguanidae > Iguana > Iguana delicatissima. The sequence continues at coordinate 904,835 of CAOKZL010000468.1, read as the reverse complement.
GGGGGGGACGACACGACCTAGACCAAAGACATTGTAAACAGGTGACTGACAATCGCCTCCCTTCGTTTGTTCGCCACATAAAGCGCGAAAAACCCGTCCCAAACCCCGATTCCTTCCCTGACCCTTTAAATCCACGGGCCTGGTGCGCGATGGTGGCGGCGGCGGCGAGGGAGCCGTTCATCTGCGGGGTTTTCCGCCTCAGCATCCGACGACGGGGCAGCGGCGGAGCCTCACCCAGGGCGCCAGGTTGACGCGCAAGATGCGCTGCGCCTTCCGCCGGATGGCTTCTAAGCTGCGCCGGTTCCAGACGTTCCCGCGCACCTTGATGGTGGGGAAGGTGGGGAGCGCGGGGGTGGGCGCTTTCCAGATCTCCTCCAGGGAGCGGCCCTCGAAGGGAGTCCAAGGAGGAAGGGGCAAGGCTACGCAGACAGGGGGCGCCCGCTCCTCTTCCAACTCTTTGGCGGCCGGCGGCGGCGGCGGCGGCGCCTGCTGCTGCTTCTCTGGCTGCCCCTCGCGACTGACGGAGGTGGCCTCCGGCGGCGGCGGCGGCGGCGGCGCCGTCCTCTGTGGGACCCCCGCTCCGCTACCTCGCCTCTTGGCCGCCCTCCTTGCGCCGCCGCCGCCTCTGCTCTTGGTGTCGCCGGCAGCGGCGGCCACGGCGACTCGGAGGCGCCTCCCCTGGCGGCGGCTCTTCGCCACGGCCGCTCTCTCCCGCCCGCCGCCAAACCTGGGGGCAATTCCGGCACCACCGCCCGGCAGGAGGCGTAGCCGTAGACGTCCTTGCTCCGGAGGATGACCGGCGAGAACTCGTGCTTGAGGCTGCACAGGAAGTTCCACAGCTCGGCGTCCGAGCTCATGAACTCCGTCGACTTGGGCACCAGGAGCTTGAAGGCGTCGCCCAGCACCTTGGTGCCGCCCCAGAAGAGGGCCTGCGAGCGGGAGTGGACAACCTTCTCCGCTGCCAGCTCAGAACCTCGGGGGGCATCCAGCTGTGGGCCGGCACCGGGAGCCGGGGCAGTGGCGGCGGCGGCGGCGGCGGCGCACCCTTCGCCCCAGCTGCTCCGACCGCACCGCTGGCGGCGGCGGCGGCGGCGGCGGCTCCTCCTTGCTGCTTCATCCTCCTCCTCCTCTTGGCGGCGCCGCGCCGGCGGCGGCTGTGCGTCCCGGTTCTCTCCAGCGCCGCCGCCCGCCGTCGAGCAGCTACTGCGGCCGAGCGAGTTGCGAGCGTTCACTCGTCTCCTGCTCCCGCTGCTTTGGTTACAGCTCCCCCTTTCTTCTTCTCCTTCTTCTTCTAAAAAGCTACGTAGGCAGAAGCACTTTCTCCTCCTCCTCCTCCTCCGCCTCTTCCCTGCCCCCTCTTGCACGCCTCAACTTCTTTCGTTTCTCCACAGGGCGCCCAGCACCCAGCGATTTCCCATCGCCTCCCAGACAGCCGGCACAAAATGGAGCTCTTTTAAAGCCCCTGGCGAAGCGATTACGTTTTCCACGCCTTTTCAGACCCTTGGCTTTTTTTTGTTGGTCCGTTTAAATTGCGTCACTCAAGCAAGCCCCGCCCCGTGGAGGGGCACAGCCACCTCAGGTTGTGGCCATCATGGAAGTCCGTGGAAGAGTTGTTCTTGGAAGAAGTTCAGCTGAAGGGAGTTGGTGGCAGCGTGAGCCTGGTACTGACGCTCCATCCCCAACCTTTGTGTGCTTCTCTGTGGGAGTTGCTTCCAGTTTGAAGGACTGGCTTGGAGCAACTTGAACACATCTAAACGTTGTGCCCACTGTAGCCTATCAGAGTCATAATTGCAGTCTTGCATGATGGCTCCTTGTTGGTTCCACAAAGTGAGAGATCTTCATCAACTTGCAGTTTCATCCACTTTTGTATTTCTGTGCCTTTAATCCTGTGCCACATATCTTGGAGCAAACTCTATTGAAATCAGTACCATTCTGCTTCAAGACACCATGCATAGTTTGAATCTTAGCCACACCTGTGTGGATAAAGCTGTTTTTAGCTCAGTTTAACTTACTTCTGAATAAGCATAAACTGCAGACAGAGGTGGGAAGTAATTCACTAAAAATTAATTACCCAGCTTCCTCCTTGAGAGCCAATGTGGTGTGCTGGTTTGAGTGTTGGGACCATGACTCTGGCAGACCAGACTATGAATTCCCACTCAGCCATGGAAACCCAGTGGGTGAACCTGGGCAAGTCACACACTCTCAGCCTCAGAGGAAGACAAGGGCAAATACCCTCAGAACAAATCTTGCCAGGAAAACCCACTGGCAGCTTTAGGGTTGTTGTAAGGCATGAATGACTTGAAGGCACACAATAACAACAAACTGTCTCTATAATGTAACAAATTGCATCTGTAAGCTTCGCTAAAATGATTAATATTAACAAGTTAACTTTAGGTTTAAAATTAACATTAATGTTGGCATGCTAGCATTGATGCTAGGAGTGCCATTGAGCTCAGTTGGGCATGTAGGGAATTATAGCTTTAGACTTGGGTAGAAATAGAGAATTTTGTCCTACATGTGTATGTAGGATTGCAAATAAAGTCTTGTGGATTAATCATAAGTAACATGTTTCATTAACTTGAATAGATGATGTGGGGGGGGCAACCTAATGCTCTCTATATGTTTTAAACTATAATTCCCATCGTTCCTGGCCATTGTTCATGCTGGCTGGAGCTGACCAGAGTTGTGGGGCTGATGGGACTTAGGATCAGAGAACAGAACTTGCCTTCCTCTGGAATAGGAGGTAGACATGACTAACTTTCTTCATATCAGTGCTACTGAATTGTAGGTTTTGTATCTTGGGGCTCTATAGCTAGTGGCATACAATTATAGTATATAAAAATGAATAAACATGCACATATATGTATGAATATAGACATATTTAAAATATGTTTACATGCAAGTCCTATAAGTATACATAGCTATCACAGCATACAAAAGAGACAGGAAACCTGCTACCCCCAGATATTTTTTACTACAGTTCCCATAACCTTTAGCCACCACCATGGTCAATATGGGAATTTTATTCCAAAACACCAGAAGAATACCAGGTTGCCTGGCATACATACAGAGTTATTTGATGACCAACCATGAGATAATGAGACCAGACAAAGAAAGCTGGATTAAATAAGGGCACTTTATTTGACCTGTAACCTATTTAATCTGCATTGAAACTGGGAAAGAGTAAAGGGGGAGCAACCTGGTGTGATTTCAGCGGAGGCCAGGTATCAACCCTTGACAATCTACTGAGCCTTCCTTTGGGTGAAAAACTGAAGCCCCAAGGTCAATCCAACAGTTGGGTTGCTCTCCAATGGCCATTTACTGGCAGGAAAACCAGTGTGTGGTATAGGCCAGGGTTTGATTTCAGGCTTGGCCGTGGAAGCCCATTGCATAGTCTTGGGCACATCACACATTCTTGGCCCCAGAAAACCCCATGATAGAACTCAGGTTTGCTCTAAGTCAGAAACTACTTGAAGCCACACAACAACAAACCCAGGGCACTCCCACCCAAGTCCTAGGGCTCTGTAAGTGAGGGCAAACCCCCAGGTCAGCCTCTTTTCCCTCCCCATGAGTTCTGGGACCTGAAGGCCATCCCAGAGCCCTATCCCTCAAAAAAAGGGGTGCCAAAGTATACACCAAACATATATTCTCTCCTTTCACACCTGCCAGTGACACCCTGTTTACAGACATTACCCTTATTCAATCACCAAAGTCCTCCAGATACAGTATGGGGTAGGGGAGAAAATTCCAACCTGGCCCCAGAATGACCAGCAAAGCTCACACTGCACTTTGGTGAAAAGGATAGGCTGTGACACAAACATCCAAAGAGGAACGTGAAGGGGCAGCCAGGTCTTTAAAAGCCTCTGGCTCTGCCCCCATCACATGCAGCATCCAGGCACTGTGTGCCTCATGCAACAACCTCTAGCCTCTATCCCTGGAGGCCATCAAATATGTACCTTTCCCAACAGTGCTGTTCACCTCACAGGTACAGGTTTGTATTTTGTCCTTATGCCAACAGCAATGATTTCTTGGGCAAGCAATCAGTCTTCTTGTTGGAATGTCTGTTATTTAGAGTCTATAATTTTAAAAGGTTAGATTAGTTTGCAGTAGCCACAGCCGACAATGTGAGAAATGAAGTGCCTTTACAATGACTCATAGATGTAAGCAGAACCATTTCTCCCTGGGTTTGTGATGTTCTGTTTCTTCTCTTAATAGCATTTCACCATATGCAACAATGGTGCCAACTGATGGCTTAACAGTTATGCCTGACTGGCACTAGCACAATAAAGTACAGGTGGAATTTCTCTGTGAGAAGATTCAAAGGCTTGCTCTTGGAGATATTACAAAGACTGCAGAACAAAGCAGACACCATGTGCAGTTCAGCAAGTTGCAAACCTTTATTATCTGACAATAAACAGAGAACTATATGCTTGTGAAGAATACTCACATGTAGCCGCTCTCCCAACTTGTCTGAGCAGTGCCCTGCCAGCTTGCATCAGTAGTGCAACAGCACAGACCAAAATACATAGACGTTGTGTTAAAGCTGCCAGCTCAGCAGTTTATAGAACTGAGAATCTTAAAGGATCAATACCTAGAAAAGCTTAAATAGTTAGAGCTTGTTGGAATGAAAAAGAAATGGTATGAGAAAAGTTTAAATAATTGTAAATGGCATGGGCAAAGGACTTATTTTCTCAGAACACTAGAACAGGCTGCTTACCACAACTTTTCCTTCATCTGCTGTAAATAATTGGAATTGTAGTCCAAAACACATTTTTAGAGCTTGGAAAAGCTATTTTGAAACTATAATTCCCAGAATCCCCAGCTAGCATAGCCATTGGGATTCTGAGAGTTACAGTGGCTGACAATAAAACCAAATAAAACAAGTATATTTAAAAACATAATCAGATTCATTAAAACATAAAACAAAAACTGATTAAAAGAGATGAAAGCAGGTGAGGAAGATGAACTAGAAAATGGGAGCCAGCTAATAAAACCAAGTGGCAATAGCTTCAGGATAAAGGAACAACTATTTCATTCATTCATTTATTCACTTACACATTTTCATCTGATTAGTAGTTTGCCCTGTGCCCAAAGGCACTTGATGTGACATGATTCATCTCAAAACATCATGCCATAAGCTGTGGTGCTAGCAGCTGCCTTACCATTTTTACAAAAAAATTAGGCAAATTCATGTGGGGAAAGTGCTATCGTATGCTTGGCCGCTGTTATTTTGTACTTTCAAGACATTTCTGACTTACGTGACCCTGTCACAGAGTTTTCTTGACAAGATTAATCTGGGGAGGAGGTTTTCCATTGCCTTCCTCTGAGGCTGAAAGAGTGTGATTTTCCCAAGGTCACCCAGTGGATTTCAAGGGCTGAGAGGGAACTTCAACCCTGGTTTCCTGCACAGTCCTAGTCTAAGGCTCAAAGCCCTACACCATGCTGGCTCTGCTATATTATATGATATGATAAATTGAATCCCCTCGGGCCATCTCCATGTGTTTGTTTTTTGTTTTGTTCTGTTTTTGTATTCAAATATTTCAAAAATAGCTCTGCCAAGGCAAATTCCAGTGCAAATCTAGTCTATCACATCCAGGAGTGCGTTTTATATCTTTTGGATGGTTCTCCATCTCCAGTGTCATTTGGAGAAAGCAGTTATCTGGTTATATCCAGACTAGTGATGCTTTCTCTGTGGGGTTGACTTTCAAGACTGTTTCAGAAACTACAGTTGCTTCAACATGTAGTTGCCAGTCTACTGGTAGGGGCAAATGTAGATACATTGAGTGCATAATAATTTCCAACAGCACCCCACTGTCAAAAAGTGATAATTTTTGGAGATAATTTGAGTCTGAAGACCCAAAACCTCATGCAGACAGCACTCAACTTACAGTAAAAGTTGACTGGTGTTATTGTGTCCCTTCAAGTTCTTTCCAACTTATGGCAACTCTAAGGCGAACCTATCACAGGGTTTTCTTGGCAAGGTTTGTTCAAAAGGGGTTTGCATTTGCCTTCCTCTGAAGCTAAGAGAGTGTAACTTGCCCAAAATCATCCAGTGAGTTTTTGAGTAGGAATTTGAATTGTGGTCTCCAGAGTTGTAGTCCAATGCTGAAACTATTATGCTACCTACAAGCACTTAAATTGCATCCCAATCCAAATCGTAAAGAAAAGCCTTGCGCTCCACTGATTTGCACGCAGAGTATACTGTAGTTTGTGTAAATAATTAAATTCACTGCCCTAAATTCAGTGTCATGCTAACCACTGCAATGGGCTCTCTATTCCATCCTGTACAGCCCTCCAGGGCAGTTAAAACTCCATCTCCTCCAGGTTTCCCCATCTTCCAGAACTGGTTTAGACATTGCATACAGGGCTACAAAAGAGAAGAGGAATTGCCTCCCTTCTTGATTGCATTCATAGACTTTTCAGTGGAAGCACATCCTTGAATTCTGGCCAGTATCTGTTTTCCCCATGTTAGTGGGGTGGTGAATCTGCTTTAAAGTTTGATCTGAACTTTAAAGGAACTATTCAGTGTGCTTGACCCTCCCCGGCTCCCCAGGTTATGCACCCTGGATAGCTTCTTTAAAGTTTAAACTAAGCCCTAGGGTAGATTCATTGACCCTTGAGATGGGAACTATTACCATGCCTTACTTGGCATTGCATGATTAGCAAGAAATATCATTTAGTTGGCATGAAATATTATAGAAAAAAATGGGATACTTATAGCTAGGAAACATGCAGTAAGCAGGACTGTGGCTGTATACCTAGGCGAAGTCAGTATGGCCAGGTCACAAGGTCAAGAATAGTTAAGTGGGAAAGCCCAAGAGTAAATAGACATCCAGTAATCCTGTCAACGATCCAACATCTAAATACAATAGTCGACTAAATTACCCAGGTGTGGAAAGCAAGCACCCCTGCTGTGTACATTGTCTACTGAAATCTTCCTCACTCACGTTACCAACCAAGACATTAAGAGGCTGTCAGGACTCCCATCAAAGCAAGACAAAATCAATCTATTCCAGGACCCCCTTTGTTTACTCTGCCAGAGACCCATAAATATCACCCTATATACCCCAAATCTCTACCCAACCTTTCTCTCCTTTCCTTTTACTAGCCTTGCATGGTTTGTGTGATTCTTGATTTTTTGTATGTGTCTATGAATCCCCTAATAAAACATTATTTTTATTCTGAACTGGTGTCTCACAGTTAGTATTAGTTATCAACAAATGAAAAGATCCTGCAGTTATGCCCCTCTCACAGGCCTCCTTTTGAGCTATAACATCCCACTTTCTTAAGGGGGCACTGCTGGTGGACCTCAAGGTCCCCTACTTTTTGAGGGAACAGAACCACCACCAGCTACCATTGGCCTGGACCTATTCAACTGTAAACTCTTAGATTTACTTTGCAGGATAAATTATATCTATGAACTGTTCTATGAACTCCCTGCAGACTTTTTTTTTTAAACCAAAGTATAATATTAGATTGGTTGTGTAACTGTGATTTTTCTTCCTTCTGCTTGCCCTCTGTGCATTGTTTTACCATTACTTCTTGGTTATTTTGTTATAGTGGGGAAGTAATCTTTTTCTTCTGTGCTCTGTCTCAAAAGTGGATTCGGTATGATAATATTATATTGAAAAGGCAGTAAAACATTTTGGCTGCAAGCCTGTGCACACCTACTTTGGAGTAAATCCCGCTGAATGCAATGAAGCTTACTTCTGAGTAGACATTAGTAGGATTGTACTGTTTCTCTTTCTTTCAAAATTCTCTTTTTCTAAGGAAAAATGTCTTGACTGTTTAATTACTCAGAATAAATTAATCATGTACATTCATACATTGCTCAGAAATGTAGCTTCAGAGAGATGACAATAGTTTCTCACTAAATATAAACTAATCTGAGCTGCACCAACACATGTTATTATTTTAAAATACCACATGATAACTGCAATTTTGAAACAGATAAACAAATACTTGGAATAGAAATATGACAGCATAGTCATCTACATGTTTACTCTGAAGGAAATCTCACAGCGTTCTGTGAGTAACTGTGTTTTAACACTGGGCAGCAATTTGAAAACCATGGAGCAAATCAGAGAGGAGAATCTGTTCCTTTCCATGAGTATCTATAAATTTGCAGTTTTCTAATGTTTTGTGCCAGTTTGGAATATTGAAAAGATGTTCAGGCACTGTCACAATATGGATGCCATGAACAGCTTTGTCAGTTCACAAAATGGTTGCTATAGTGGATATGGTGGCCAGTTACAAAACATTCTATTTCACAGAAGACAAGTAAGACCAGAGCTTGGAAAATTACATCTTACTTGTTCCCATTTTTAAAATAACTTTTTGCCATTATTCCTTACATTTTTTTACTTGTAAAAAAGGATTTAAGTTTCTCTTTTCATTACTCATTACTTTTGTTACTTCTTACTCATGGAGGTGGGCAACAAAAATTGTACAACAATGACTCAAGACTTGAAAAAATGTTCTCAAAATGTCCAGCAAAAGTGTTTTTGATCCCAGAAATACTGAAGGAAAAGTATCCTGAAATTGTTATTCATTGCGGGGAAGGGGAAATGTAATGTTACTAAGAGTTACATTGCGTTGAAAAGGCCCATCATCATCCCTTTGTTACCCCCCCCCCAAATTACATTGCTACTGGTGTTACTTCCATGTCTGAGACTCTAATGAGTGGCAACTCCCACAAGGAAATGAATACATTTAGCTGTCTGGCATAGCACGACCAGGATTATCTGAAAAGGTCAAATCCGGTCAAATCCTAGACCTAGCATCTATATTGAATTTCATTTTTCTCTATCATAATCTATTTTGCTAAAAAAGCTGATTAAGCCATTGGGGTGCAGTTGAATACCCCTTGGTTTTCTCTCCCAACGTGTTGTTCTGTAATGACAAACAATGCATTATAGACAGGAAATACCATTGATATGAAATGTCACCTTTGAGACCAGGGTGATCAGCTTAAGGCTTCTGTGATGTCTCTCTTGAGTGACTGTCTCAAAGATTACCACTTTTTGTTAAACAAAGTACCAGACAAGAGGAGTGCTGATACTGCTTCCTCATTTGCAAGTAATGACCCTGGAGACCACGGTTTGATTGGGTTACCTCAGGCAAGTCACCTTCTTTCAGCCTGAAAAAGGCAAAAACAACAAATCTTGCCAAGAAAACCCTCATAATAGGTTGGCCTTAGGGTTGTCATTAGTTAGTTTTCTAAGGAGAGAGACACAATGGCTAAAAAGAACTTCCCCCTGTCAGCAGCACTTTGTTGTTGTGTGCCTTCAAGTCACTCCGGAGTTACAGCCACCCTAAAATGAACCTATCACACGGTGCTTTTCTTTTTTGGCAAGGTTTGTCCAAAGGAGTTGCCTTTGGCCTCCTCTGAGGCTGAGAGAATGTGACTTGCCCAGGGTCATGCAGTGTCTCAGCAGGGATTTGAATCCTAGTCTCCAGAAGCATTCAATAAATAAATAAATATTTGGGAATTTAAATGAATATTTGAATATTTAAATTTAAATATTTAAGTCATGAGTTAAGTGTTGGGGATCTTAGGCAAAAAATTATATTTCCAGACGGTCCCCAGTAAAGAAAAGGTTAGGAACAAGGCTAAGACAACTTCCTTTAGCTATTTCTGCCCTACACTGTTAATAGGGCTATTATTCCACTTTCAATATCCTGTGGAATTCTAAGATTTGTAGTTTACTGAGGCCAAAGAGCTCTCTGGCTGGAATTCTAAAGGGCCCTCCCTAAATTGCAAACCCCAGGATTCCACTGGATGTTGAAAGTGGAATAATAGTATTATAACAAGGTAGTGCGAAAATGGCCTTTGTCATGCTTAGCTTCCTGCCTAAGGCTTTAAGTTTAAAGTGATTTCAGATTTGAAAGTAGTTGGTTTTGAGGACTCAGTATACCTGAAGCATCAACCAAACAGCTGTGAGCTGTCTGCTCCTTCTAGATGACTCTTGCTGAAATCACCGCTTAACCTAGGCTTTGTTCCCTAAACTGAGGTTACTCCCAAAATCCAGGATGATGGTAAGAAAACCTTTAGTTCATTCTCTTTCTTAAAGCTCTCAAAATGTGTGTGTGTGTGTTCGTATCTGTGGGAAGGGGTTGAGGCATGGAGGGGAGAGCAGGATCCAAATCAGGTCAGGAGAAGGAGAAGGGAAGGGGATGGGTCAACATGGTGGCCCTATACTTCTTCTCTCTTGTCCATCTCCTTCCTTGGATGTTGAGGGGACATTAGAGAGGATTTGTGGTGCTGAGAAATCAGGCTGCAAGCTGTCCTTAGCTGGCCAGATAGCTACTGGTGAAAGAGGAGGAGGATCAGAAGCATGTTTTTAAAGGGCAGTGCAGCCTGATCAGAGCCACTGAGAAGGAAAGTTGCCCCAGAAAAGAAGCACCTGAGGTGGGGGTGGGGCAGGAGTTGAAGAAATTTGCAAATAGTCAAATCCATGAAAGTCACACTCACAAATGTAGAGGGCCGACTGTATAGTAAAAGTATCCTGAAAATACTATTCCTTGTAGGGGAGGGGAAATGAAATGTTACAAGAGTTACATTGCACTGAAAAGACCCATCATTATTCCTTTGTTACATTCCCCAAAGTATTATGTTAGAACTTACATAGTTACTTGTGCCCTCCATGTCTGATGAGCAGTTACTCCCACAAGGAAATGAATACAAGGCAGAGGTTGGGACTGAGCCATGAGACACAGAGCCACTCCTCTGAAACCACAATTTTACCAAAAGAAAGCCTCCAGAGACTGACTAAAAAGTAACTTGAACACCTATTACCAAGAGAAAAACAAAGCAGGCAAAACCAAGGAAGTCAGCTTCAGTGGTGGTCAGTTTTTACCCTTCTGCTCCCTTCCACAAAGGGTCACCAAGGGTGGAGAATCACAACTGAAAATCACTTGCTGGTCACAATTTTTGGCATCTGGTCACACCATTTTTTAAATGTGTGCTGGGGGTGTGCAAATAGGTGATTTCAATTTTTTATTTTTATATAAAAAACAGAAGAACAAAAAACAAAGGGACAAAAAGTATTGTTCTTTCAACATTATATACATTATGACACTTCATAATTATAAGAACATCTTCGTTACAATCACTGTTAGCTTTATATCCCCTTTAACCTTCCTCTTGCCTATTCCTTGGATAATGCAAATTGAATGATTACTCAAACTCCTACTAGTGTAAACCCCGCCCGCCAATTTGCATTATATGGTTATGATCTGCTGTTTATCAATCCTATCTGAGTGATTTGCATTTGCAAATCAGTCTGTTATTGTTATCCATCATTGTAGCAACTGTTAAATGAATTAAAAAATCCTCCCCTAAATTTTATCTATTAACTTAGTACTCCATCTTTTTCTTGCACAATTTAGAACCAGAACCCATTCTTCTTTTGTTGCACTGTTGGTTAGTCCATTGATTTGACAGGTCAGTAAATCATGATCCTTTATTTCTATTAAGTTCGCTAGCTACTGATCTATATCAGGAATGTCTTTGCTTTGCCAGATTTTGGCAAACATAATCCTCGTGGTCGAGCCCATATATTAAAGAATTCTCTATTATTTCTTAACTGTAGTTTTTTTCAAATGTGTTTGTCATGTTTAATAAGAAAAATTCTGGACTTAAAGGAAATTTTGGATATCAGGGTATGCAACTTAGTCCAAAATTTATGCACTGTTGGGCAAGTCCACAGACATGGTAAAATGAACCTGTTTTTTCTTGGCATTCCCAACACTTATCTTTCCTAGCATGGTACATTTTATCCAGTTTTGCTGGTGTTAAATAATACCTATACATCATTTTTAAGAAATTCTCTTCTAAGTTCTGAGAAAGAGTAAATTGATTAGTGTTTTTCCAAGAAGCTTCCTAAAACTCCAGTTGGATTTCATGCTCAATGTTTCTTGCCCATTTGAGTATTGCTCCTTTAATTGTCTCTTCTTCTAAGTATCTAAATAAAACTAATTTACATATTTTGGACAGTGCATGTCTGGCATTATTAAAAATTATCTTCTCAAATTGACTGTTGTCAAACATAAATCCTTCTAGCTTTGACTCCGTCTTGAAATGTTCTGTTAACTGAATGTGCAGGAACCATTGACACTTAAGCCCAATTTGCTCAAGTTCTTCTCTTGTTCTTATTTACATGATCCTCCTGGAGTCTTGAGTTAATAGGTCTTTGTATCTAATCCATCCTTTTTGGTCTCCAACCCATTTCTCATCTTTCTAATGAAATGGTGTCGAAAATTTCTATCAATCTTGGCCTTACCATACCATAGGTAAGCATGAAAGCTGAGTCTGAGGTCTGAACCTTCAAGTGTTAGTGTTCTTTTATCCTCTAGTGTAATCCAGTCTGAGATCCATTCATGTAATAATATAGTTTTAGCTCAGGCAGGCCACATCCTCTTCTTATCTTTAGATCTATTAAATTTTTCCATTTTCCATAAAAAATTCAAATCATCTATTAAAATGAAAAAAATTAATAAGTGATTTGAAATTTTTGTGCATTTTAAGCCATTTGGAGATGAACATCATTGTTATCAGATTGCCATATCTGTACAACACCCCTGCCAAGATGTATATGTGTATGTTCTAAAATGGAACATTCGTGGCTGTCCGCCATAGCACAACCAAGGTTATCTGAAAAGGTCAAATTTGGTAAAATCCTAGAGCTAGCACCTATATTGTCCTCCATTTTTCTCTACCATAACCCATTTTACTCCAATATCCAGCAGCCCACCACTAGCCTGCCATTTGCTTGCCCCCACCCCTTTACCAGTTCTTCATTGATTTTTGTCACCCATCAAGTCATCCCAACCTTCGTGGTGACTCTCCCACTCTCCTACAGTCTTATTGGCTTCTCCCAGCCTTCTTGCTGTATTTCCAGTCATCACAATGGATAGCTGCAATCAATCTCATTTAGCTCAAGTAGACTCTCCTTCTTCAGTAATCAGAAACAAAGATTTTCATCCTGATGTATGCAGATGATTTAGTGCTCATCTCTTCACTCATATGGGTCTCAAAAATCTTTTGAATGGATTTAGTGCTTACTGTCAATATGAACACCTTATTCTAAGGCTAAGACAATGGATTTTGATAGACATAGTCCAAGTCACAAATGGATTTTAGAGCAACATGTCAATCAGCAAACATGACCGTTTGTGGCAATGTTATCTAACTCTTTCTTTTTAATCTTTTTTGCACCCAAAACAAACAGGCTAACTTTATACTTTACATAGCCATTGATAGCCAATCTGCTATTCACGCAAAATGAAAAGACACAAGATGAAACTATTAACTATATTTCAGTGATCTCACATACTCCTTCCTCATAAGCACTGTGACAGGAGAGTGCAAGCAAGATTTTTGCCCTACTTTTCATAATAGAGCCACTTAGCAAACCTGGGCTCTTTCCTCTGATTCTGCATCATACCACCTTGGTGTTTTCCTTATATGGTCATGCTGAAGGTTGCCTTTCCCATTCATTTTTAGTGTTCAGATCTCCAGATTGGTCTGAAGCAATTCAGATCATACCATTCTATGATGGAAGCAAATCAAATCAATCAGATCCAATCCAGAACTCATACAAATTTGTCCAAATCAGCCCAGTTCACTTCACTGATTGGGATTTGGTAGAATCGATTGCATAGCCTAATAATGAGAACAAGTAATGTACTGATAGGAAAACTTAACAATCAACAAGTAAAATATTACTATTTTCAGTGATGTTTCCAAGTTACGTTGTGGATTTCTACACCATCCAAGGAGTAGTGGCTAGTGAGGAGAGTCTTTTCAGTTATATCAGCCTATCCTCACCCCTCCAGGCTTCCTCTGGTAGCCAACCTGGTCTGCTCTTTTTCTGTTTCTTTTTTTGTAAATTTTATTAAACAGTTTCAAAACACACAGAGAGAACAAACAGCAGACAATAAGCAGGGGGAAAAAAGAGAAAGACTGAAGACAATGAAAAAATAAAAAAGAATACATATTTGACATCCAGCTTTCCTAACACAGATTATACATAGCAATAGCATGTGTATTTCTATACCGCTTATCAGCTAAGTGCTCTCTAAGTGGTTTACAATGTGTTAGCTAATTGCCTCCAACAAGCTGGGTACTCATTTTACCAATCTGCGGAAGGACGGAGGACTGAGTCAACCTGGAGCGTGGCAGGATCGAACTCACAACCTTGTGGCTGCAGTACCGGCATTTAACCACTGCATCACCAGAGCGCTTATTATATTATAAAACTTGTTTAATTATAAAAACCATTCACATGCTTAAACTGCTCATTTTTTGAAATATGCTAATTAGCAAAACCTAAAGTTAACATAATGTAATGTACTCATTTTCTTGCAAAAAGCATACCAAAAGTTCCCAGTCATTCACCAATTATTTTTCTCTTATCAATGTTGCTAATTTATCAATTTCTGCTAAGTCCATTAGTTTTACCAGTTAGTTCTCTTTTATTGGAATTACTATATTCTTCCATTGCTGTGTATATAATAATCTTGCCGCAGTGATCATGTGTCGTAGTATTTTACTATACTTGATCATCTACCTGTTGATCATCTACCTGTCCTAATGAATATAGTTCAGGTTTCCACTGAACATTTATTTTCAGAATTCCATGCACAATACAATGTAGGGTGGTTGTTTTTTTTTTGCCTTTTCACAAGTCCACTGCACATGACAAAAAGATTCTTGCCGATTGCTCACATTTCCAACGTACATTAGATGCCTCTTTATGCTTTTCGGCCAATTTTTATGATACCAAATATCAACAATACATCATCTTATAAAAAAATTTTAAGATCATAATATTATGTAAATATACCTCCCTTCAACCACATTTTCTCCTGTTGTTCCAACTGTATGCTATATCTGACACTTTGCACCCACTTTATCAGACGGTCCTTGATGTGCTTTTCTTCCATCTCTATTATTAACGAAAGTTTGTACATCTTTGCCAATCAAATATTCAACATCTGAACACAACTGCTTCTCACATTCTGATTTACTCAACCCAAAAGCATACAATTTTTAAACCCATATTAAATCTTTCTATTATTTGTCTGTAAGAAAATAATTGAAAACCATGACCTTCTGACATTAATTTTTCATTTGATTTAATTCTTTATTGTTCTTGGTCGAATTCCAGAAGATCTTAATAAGTTGCCCACTTTTTCTTTGCTGTAGTCTCTTTCCTGTAAAAAGCCCCTTTCAGTGAAACTCACAAAAGTATCTTAGGGCATAATCTTGGTTTGTATCTATTCCATATTCCTAACAAAGCATTTCTCACATAGTGGTTATTAAAGTGTGCATTTCATTTAGTTTTATCACACCACAATTAACTATGCTACCCAAACCTCAGTTCATGGCCTTCTAAATCCAACAGTCTTTTATTTGTCAATATTATCCAATCTTTCAGCCAAACCAAAAAATGTGCAGGAAAATACCATTTCAAACCTGGTAATTTCTATCTCCCTCTTTATTTTACTTCCTGTAAAATTTTATATTTAACTCTCAGTTTTTTCCCTTGCCATATACATTTTAATAAGTCATGCTGCATTGTTTAAATAAAACATTATTTAATCAGTATGATTTGAAACAAAAACACATTCTTAGGAAAACATACAGTTTTATGACAGAATTCATCCCACTGATAATTTTAAGTTTTTCACATCTTTGTAAATCCATCTAGATATCAATTCTTGTCTTGACGTAGTTATTCTTCAATAATATGCAGTTCAAATTTTTCATGGTAATGCCTAAATATTTCAACTTTTTCTCAGTTTTGAAACCTGACTTATCCATCAATTATATTTGCTCCTCTTTTCTCACATTCTTCATTAACAGCATCAATTTTTGCTTGTTTATTTTGAATCCAGACGGCTCTTCAAATTCTTTTAGTGTCTCCAGCAACACTTCTATATTGTCCAAAGGATTCTCTAACACAACCACTAAATCATCTCCAAATGCTCTTAGTTTCTATATTTCCTTTTTATTCCTACTCCTTTGATTCTATCATGTCTTATTGCCATATTCAGAGGCTAAGATAAACAATAAAGGGGAAAGTGGACATCCTTGTCTTATTCTTTGTTGAATATTAAATTATTTGTTCAACTCATCATCGATCAAATCCATGCTTTCTGTGCATCATACATTGTTTCAATCCATTTGATAAAATTATCATCAAAGCTCATTTTACTTAGAATTCCAAACAAAAAGTCCCAATTTGTATTATTGAAAGCTTTTTCAGCATCTAAAAATATAAGCACTATCTGCTTCTCACTATGATTTTCTAAATATTCCAAAATGTCCAAGACACATCTAGTATGATAATATAACTGTCTTTTTGGCAGAAATCCAGACTGGCTTTTATTTATAAAATCTTGTAAATTCTCTCCAATCTTTCTGCCAAAATCATTGTGAAAATTTTCTAGATAGGCCTATAATTCTTTGTCATTGTCAGATCCTGACCTTCTTTCAGTATTAATATTATTGTTGCATCTTTCCAAGTCTCAGATATCTTCCCCATCCATAAAACTGAGTTCAATCATTTTTGTAAGGGTAGAAATAGCTATTCTTCAAAGCACTTACAGTAACCTACCAATAAACCATCTGGACCTGATGCTTTATCAGTATTGATCTTCTTAATTGCTTCAACAATCTCACTCACTGTTACAGGTGCATTTATCATCTGTTTTTGCAAATCTGAAATATCTGGTAAATTTGGTTTTTCTAGATATTCATCTATCTTTGATAATGGAACTTGTGGGGGTTTTTTTGTATAGTGATATATAATAATAGTGAAATCCTTTTCAAATACTTACTCTGTCACTTAAGGTCTCTTTCCTTGTATGTATCTTTAAAATTAATTTTTCTCTCTCTTTGTTTTCTAAATTTATAAACCAACCAGCACCCAGGCTTGTTAACAAACTTGAAGTTCTTCCACTTGGTGTAGCATAGCTTCTTATCAAGCTCATTTACAGTCATCAGTGATAGCTGTTTCTGTAGTATCTTGATTTGGTTAAGCAGCAATTCATGGGGGACTTTTTCAATTTTTCTTTACTTCTTCTCTCCTCTAAAAGTAACTGCGTTTTTTTGTCTCTTCTTTATTTTAATTCCCTATTGTATAAGACGTCCTCTCATAAATGCTTTACTGGCATTCCATACCATATGGGTGCCTTTTTCCAAGTTTTATTTGAAATATTCCACCTTTTTTGCATATTTTTAACACATTTTCTTCCTGAAGTAAAATTAATTCAGTCTTCAATTATCCACAGCTCTTCCCCAACCTCAAAATTAAAGTCACAGGATTATAATCTGAAAAAATCTTTGGTAACATATCCATTTTTGTAATACCATTAGCACATGTTTTTAGATCAAATCTCAAAAATGATTTATATCTCTGACCAAGAAAGTATAATCTTTAGCATCTCTATACTTATATCTTCATGCATCTACCAATCCCAAATTTTTCATTATCTAAAAAAACACCTTTTTGAAATTTTCTTTGGTTAATCTTGTCCATCTGTGGAGAAATCTACAGTGGAGAAATCACACCATTCCAGTCTCTAAGAAGCATTTAGTTCTCATATAAGTAACTCTGTAACTTGTCTACTAACCTTTTTTAAAAAAAACTTTCTGTGCTTCTTATTTCTTATTCTTCTTCCTCTGATGTCTTGTCCTCATTTTTAGCTGAATCTTGATCCAATGGATCTTCTTGATCCTCTTCTTCTCTTTGCTTTCCAAGCTGATCCAGTTCTTTCTTACACTTCCATATAAACTCTTTAGCCTTACAATATTCACATTAAATCAGAACATGCCTTCCAGTTTTTCCTGTCTAGATTGGATCTTGTTTTACTTCAACCTGTCTATCAAGAAGGCATTTTCCTTTCACTTGCACAAAGCTCTTCTTAAACACCACTACCTTGACTTCATCCATCTTCATTCAATTCTCAGAATGACGTTGCAATGTTCCTCCTTGATCCTCCTTAAATGAAGTATATAATCACATCTCTCGGTAAATTTCTCTGAGTTGCTACATAAAAAGAAATTCAGTAAACGTGGTCAAGGCCATGTTGCATCCCCTGTCTTTGTTTCTCCAATAAGTTTGCTATAGCATCAATAATTTTTTCCTTTATGTTTTCATTAGATTGTTCTGGGGCAGCTCTAAAACATAAACAATTCTCTCTTTCCTGCAGGTTCATTAAAGCTACAGTGTCCAAATCATGCACACAATCTCCTGTCCTGTTTCTCTTTCTTACCTTCTAATTCCTCTGTTTTTAATTCCAGGTTCTGAATGTTTTTCACTGATTTGTTTCAACTTGAATGTCATCTGGTTCAGAGACAGTTCCACCTCCTTCAACTTAGAATTTAGTTCCTTTTTAAATTCTGGCATCAGATCTCTTCCCAGCTAAGACATCATCATTTTTATTGATTGGAACTCTTCCATGTTATTTTTGTGACATATTTGTTTAGGTGGTAAATCCACAGATAATTTCCTTTTTAAGCCTTTTACTTTAGATTTTTTTTCGAGTGAATTATACACATACACTTAACTAGAGCTGTTTAAAAAGAAAAAAAGAAGAAGAAATAGATTCCAGTCGTTTCTTTTGACCACCAGATTTTGTTCTTTCCTTCATTTTCTCTGGGCAGTCTGTTTACAGCATACAGTCCCATATATAGGAGCCCGGCTTACTTTTCCTTCAGTTCAACAAAAACAATCTTGCTGTTTTCTCACTTGTAAGATAAACAAAGTTCTGTTTCCTAAAATGCTTATTAATTATTTCAGTCTCCATATTTCTTCAAAGAACAATAGTTTCTTAAAGTCCCTCAAATCTTGCTTTATGGCTACTTTTAAAGAAAAAAGAAGCTTGTAAAAGTCATTCCAAGTCAGTTTACTCATGGAGCATTGATCATACAGAGAAGCGTTTTTGCAAAAAGTAGAGGTCCCATCTAGATAGTCAGAAAGCCTCATTTAGATTTAATTTTTTAGTTTTAATGTCTCTGTGCTTAGAAAGAGGCTTCGTGACACTTGTTGCTTCTATCAAGCATACACTTCAGGCAGCAGAGCAAGTTGTTAACTCAGATCCTTCCTTCCTCAACCTGTGATTGCTACAATTCTTATTTGTTGATCCTCTGTGCCCCCTTTCCAGGGGGCAATTTTCCCCCGTCTCTTGCACCTGAGACCAGAAAATGCCTCACAATGCGTTCCCTCTTACCAGAGCTCACAAAGAGAGTAAGCAGCGTGCCACCATTTGCCTCCTGGAAGTCACCAACCTGGTTTCCTTCTGATGCCAGGCAAATACCTTAATTTATCTTCCCAGGCTGTTTAACTCCCTCCCCATTTTATTTGGATACTGCTTTTACAGACCTGCTGTTCTTGGCTTACTAGTTATTTCATGCTTTTAAAAATATTTTAATATAGGCTGGCATGTGTTTTTTGGAAGCTGCCTTTGATTCTCCTTTGAAAGGCATGACATACATCTAAACAAGCAAATAAATAAATAACATGCTAATTTTAAAATGTGAAGATGGGTTGTATTTACGTTTTTCCATTTCTTATTGGGTAATAATACTCTCATCACAGTACCCTTGGGATTCTCCATCAAACAGGTTTGACTCTGGACCTGTACTGTGAAAACATTTTACTTTGGTCTTAAACATTTGTGTCCAGTATGTTGTGTACCTTCAAGTCATTTCTGACTTACGGTGACCCCAAGGTGAAGCTATCACTGGGTTTTCTGGGGCTGAGAGAGTGCGATGAGCCCTAGGTCACTCAGTGGGTTTCCATTGCCAAGCAGGGAATCGAACTCTGGTCTCTGGGGTCATAGTCCAATATTCAAATTACTACACCACACTGGCTCTCTCTGGCCAAGATAGCTCAGTGCTAATCTTAAAATGGAGACATTCTTAATGCTTTATATCATAATTCTGAGAGGGGGGCCTCAGGTGAGCCTATACTCATATTGAAAGAATTTGTGAGATGGGACTGAATGAGTTAGCCTTACTCCATGGGCCACCACACCCAACAGGCTTATCCTTTGCTTTCTGTGTGTTTGGTATGTGAAAGATATAAGGAAGGACTCTGACAGGGCAGGATTTCTTATCTGTCAGAGAGCTATATGCGCATACTTGGATACTTGCCTAGAACCCTTTTACATAGCAGCCAGTGAAGACACAGTCATTGGTAGCAAATTGGTGGCAAAACTAGAATACAGAATCCTATGGCTCTTATGAAGAGGCACAAAATTCCACAAAATTTGTAATTACTTGCTTTGCTACATTAATTTGTCTAGCATCTCAGCTCAAGAAGAAAATCTTCTCTGAAACGTTCTTGTTCAGCTTGGAATTTTAAACGGGATTTTGGGCATGTCTAGTTGGTGTTCAGCTTTGATTAGGTGATCAGAGTACATCCACCCTAGATCTTTAGCTCATCATTAACTCTTAATATTCTTACTGCATACTGTGAGACTGTGAGTGGGCAAATTTCTGGCTTGTTTAGACAGATCTACTTTGCTTTTTAGTATAACCCCAAGAATGACTATCCAAAGCCAACACTCAGTGTTACAGAACGGTACCTCTCTGAGTACATTCTAAGTCCAGCAATTTATTTTCAGAACTGAACTGAGCTCACTATCTTTTCACACAAAAGGTTACTCTTTTTTTCTTCTTCCCAGTTTTCTTTATTTCAGCAGGATGATTTAGGTGGAAGAAGTTATTTTTGTCAATACCGTTAAACAATTGGAAATCAGAAGACCTTACAAATCAGCTAGAGTTTTACCACTAGATCCCAATCTAACTGGTGCCCACCTGTTACCTGTGAATTGGGGGTCCAGGGAGAGGTGCCCAAATAACCAAACAAACCAAGCAAAGATGGGGAAATTAGCTGGAGCACTCTCTTAAGCTAGTGAGAGGCAGGGTAACTTAACGGGAATCTTTTACCCTATGTATACAGGTTCAGGTCAGTGAGCAGTCAGACAGTTTAAAATAGCAACAATAATATTTATTAACAAGCAGACAAATTATTAAGAAAACACAACCACACAGCTAACTAGAAATGGAAAATGAGAGTTTCGGGGGGAAATGGGTGATACAACACCTTTCTCGTAGCCCTGAAGAGGTCCAATTGAAGAGAGGAAACTCAGCGTTGCGGTCGAGGGGAGCTCGCAGAACAAAGTGACGGCAAGGCGGGATGGCACTCCAAGGTGGTCTGAGCAGTCCGAGGAACTCTCAGAACCAGGGGGTTTTTATTAGGGAAAGTGTGACCATGGGCTAGTCTAGTCTTGGGCGAAAACAATGAGGTTTGGGCTTGAGACAATGTCTCTGAAAGGTCGGAATTTACATGATTAAGTTACAGTCCGAATTGACAACAGTATAGCCGGTATGCAGATGCGGCTAGCTTGGCAGTTGAGCGTCTAGCTTGCCAGGGTGTCAGCATGTATACCTTAATTAAGGTGTTTGTTTTGGGAGGTCTCCTAAAGCAAATCTGGCAGTTTCTGGCTTGCCTTGATGTAAACAAGTATGAGTCAGCTTTAATAGCCATACCTAGCTCAGTGCTTGTTCAGCGGCCTCACAAACACTTGGCTGGTGGCAAAACAAGACCGAACTGTGATATCAAAATGATATCTAAGGTTTACCAAAGGCCAGGACAGTTCATGGTGATAACACACCCATACTGAAAATTACAAAATTAGATGTTTTGTAGATACATGTACAGAAGATCTTTCATACTTGAATAAAATTCTTGTTTGTTGTTATAATTTATGTGATCAGATTATTTGATGAATAAGACCTTTGTGGGTATTTTTTCTGTTTAAATCAATCAGTCTTCCTGATCATTTCTTGCAAACTTTATATGGGGTGATTCTTCATCCAAATCTAAAACTTTCCCCTCTTTGTTGTGGTTGGTGCTATGAGATGGTTTCAGGAAAGATGAAAACTGACCTATCAAATCCTAGGAGCCAATATGATAACATAGTTGAGTTTACAATCGGTGTATACATCTTATGATCTCGAGAAATAGATTAACTTTTTCACAGAGGCACAAATCTCATTGTTACTCCATTGTAGATCTATTGAATCAATGGAATGTAAAGGAATATTAACTTGCCATTAATTTAATGGGTCTATTCTTGTTGAAACTAAAAATTGGTTCTATTCTAAAAACAATTTTATTTTGACCAAAGCATGTAAATACTGAACTGGTTCCAAATCTGGTCCAGGAAAATTTTATTAGTAAGCCTAACAAAGTTTACTTATAAATAAATTATATTGATAATAGTATAATTTTCTTCCAAATAACTTCACGTAGGAGTAGATTCTGATACATGTCTGCACATTCCTTCTTCTTGCTCTGTGTAAATATAAAATTGTTATTACTTCTGTTCATACAGTTCTAATGCTTTGTCTATTGTTTTCCTGGTGCTCCTTGAATTACTGTTAGTTGACTCACCCCGAAACCTTCTCTTATATCTTTCTCAAAGAATAACTAGATACCAATTAGATGTATCACTTCCTACAAGCTTTTTAATTTACTTATGTCCAGGGATTTCATTTCCTATATTTTTATTCCAATTCTTACACAATTTTATTCCATTTGTCAAAGTGCTTACGGAATCACATTCTTATAAAATTAATACAATGAGAGCAGACATAGAGGAACATATAAAGGAAGTATATAAACAGAAGTGGGGGAAAAAGACGAAGGTCTTAACAATAAACATCAGCTGGTATGTCAACATCTACATTTTTTAAATGCAGCTGGTAATGATGAGACAGAGAGAAAACAAAAAAATGCTCTACCTGAAAGAATGTTACTCAAAATAATATACTTGTGATCATGGATACAGAACTATACATACTGAAGATGTAGAGGTAAGGCATTTTCACAAGTGATTATAAAACTACCCTTGTAACCTATTGTATTCCTGGACACACTGGCAGAACATTCTGGTAGTTATAGTCTAAGCTGTGAGATTCACAAAGATATGAATTAAAGGGATTTGAGACACTTGTGAAAATAGAAAGAATTTCTTATATCCAAATAAAAAATGAAATGTGGCAAGGAGGTTTGTATACCATCACATATGCAGACTTAATTTTGGAACCAATAAATAAACTGTTGAAACATCCAGAGACATCTAGAAACATCCAGAGATATATATAGTGTTGCTCTTCTTGAACTGGGAAAATAAAAGAAAAACATCATTTAGCTTAGCTTAGAAAATACAATTGAACTAGAATCGATATTTGTATTACACCTTGCAATACAGGCAAATCTCAGTTAACAAAGCTTCTGATAAAGAAGCTGCTTTTTACAAGGTCTTAGGGGATCCTTGAAGTTGCAGTTTAGAGTAAGGCATTTAGCTATAACTATAGTTATGCTATAACTGTGCAGTGTGAAAGAATTCATAGTCAACTGTTCTGTACTCATTGTAGTATTCTAACAGCACCTGCCACTCTCACTCTTTCCACCAATCATCATCTATACGCAAACTCACCTAACATTCTGCCCCATCACTCAAATTTTCCTACATGGTCCTAATACTTAACATCAGTACTACTGTTTCTATTACTTCTTCAATACCCTTCATGCTGTGTTATTTTTGTCTTCCTATCTTTGTGATGTTCATGAAATAGCATTTTACAAAGCCTCCCTCCTCCATTTGGAAACTCTGGGCAAAAAAGAGGTAATACCAGTTTCTCCCTGCATCTCTTGGCTCATTCATCCTTTTTTTAAAATAATGATTACAACTATAAACAATTTTAAGGAGTGAAAAACTGCTGTTTTGTACAAATCAGCAGTATGTGTTCAACTCAGAAATTAACCTCAGTAAGTTCAATGGCATTTACTTCAGTGACAAGAGTGCCTCCAAGGGTCTGTAAAACATCCTGCCAAGCTGTGTGTGTGTATGTTTTGGACAGCTGTAATGGTGAATCAGCTCAGAATCTGCCCCACAAAAGGCAAGCTGGCCTTGCCAGCTCCGGTTTTCGAAAACAGGAAGAGTTTATATCTGTTCAACAAACTAGTAGCAGAGCAGTTTTCTAGGTCCAATATGAGAGTTGGAGAGGCACAGGGTTTAAGGACTTAAATCCAACTGCTAGTCCACAGTAAAGCAGACTAATTGAATCAATTCAATTCAGTTTTCAGAGGCATTTGACTTACCATTCCATAATTAATTCAACTAGTTTACTCTAGCTGAGACTATCAACTGGATTATAGTCAAGATGTAGAACTCTTGGCTAGTCACTTCTCTTAATAAGGCTCCTACCTGAGATCTAGAAGGGCTATTTATCAAGTTGAGCACTCATTAAATAATCATATGATCATTCAGCAAGGTTCTTGACTTGTGACAAACTTCAAGAAATTTGTAATAATAGTTTGGTTTCTAAGATCTCTGCTTAGGGCTAGCATGGGCATAGTGTGGCCCTCCTGATGTTGCATTCCTAGCCTTGGACCTTCCAGCAGCTCTAGCAAATCAATGATGAGGTATGCTGGGAGTTGTAGTCCATCAACATATGGAGGGTTGCACTTTCCTTACTTCTGATGTAAGAAGATCTGGATAAAGCAGATTATCTGGATCTCTTTCAGTCAGGAGAATATCAGAAGGTCGTAGCTGGACTCCTCTGTGATTCTATAGCTGATGATATCTTTCAAGGGTCCTTCTTTATTGTTATTTTCTTCTTTATTGTAATTTTCTGGGGGTCTTGGGGGTCTCAGTCACTAAATTAGTTATTCTGAGTTCAAGGAGGTCCTCGTCACTGAATTAGTTAGCGTTCAGGGAGATCCTGGTCACCAGATATGTTGCCAGAGTTACTGGGGGTCCCGGTCACCAGACAGGTTGCCGCCGGAGTTTCTGGGGGTCTTGGTCACCAGATATGTTGCCGGAGTTCCCGGGGTCCCGGTCACTGCCCGAGTTCCGTGGGACAGCTCAAAGGTCACCTAGTCTGACCCTGATTTTCAGGGGATTTCCAAATTACACCAAACATGCGCCCAGCACACCAGAGAGATAGGGTAACCTAGTGAGACCTTGTACCCAGCTTTTACGGGGTCAGGCCAAATCAAGACCAAGAAAATAAGGTTATAATTATTTTCTTTATTTAAAACCTCAGTCACTACGCACCTACTCACACAGACCTAAGAAAAATACAGGGAGAAAAATTGATAGGGAATTTAAAGAAGGATATCGGGGGAATACCACACCTGATCCTGTAGTCTGGGAAGCCGAAATAGAGCCAGAGAGTCTGGAGCAGTGAATCTCAGCATGTGGAGGCTGAGGGGAAGGCTTTGGCTAGCAGAGCAGCACCAGGATGGGGCGGAAGCTGAGAGCGATCCAAGGAAGCACTCAAAATCAGGGGTTTTTATAGGGGAAAATGTATCTGGAGGCTAACCCTTTCCCGGGGAGAACAATAGATTCTCAAGCGGAGACAAAGCTTCCAAAAGGTCAGTGCTTGACTTGATGGGTTTTCATCTGGGTCGTCAATAGACCAGACAGTATGTAAATGGGGAGCGCTTGACAATTGTGTAGTCAGACGTGCTAATCCTGTCAAGCTGATAGTTCAGGGCTGAGAATCTTTTTGTGTGCTTGATGACTAAGTGTGTCTGGAGGGTTCCTAGGGCTACATGACAGATTAACTTACTGGCCAGACCTGGATTTTCCTAATTGCAGCCATTCGGCCGTGCCTGCCTACATGCTCTTCCAGCAACCCTGTCAGACACGTGGAATGATTTTTAATATTAACCACATGGAGATGTCAGTATATTTTTATAGCTGAATTTATTACTATTAAATTGTAGCCCACGGGCTCGGGCTAGTCTACCATAGTAACATTATTTCCATTCTGTTTGAGGTTTAAGTAAAATGCTAGGAGGTGGTTCAGTGCTACCAGTATGCTGATGACACTCAATTGTGTTGCTCCTTACCATATAAATACAACAAAGCTGTTCAGGCTCTAAATCAGTGTCTGATGCTGGCAATCAGCTGGATGAGGAAGGACAAAGTATTCTTGGTTATGTAACAGGCTGATCAGGAAAGAAACTCAGCCAGTGCTGGATGGGGTTGCTTCTCTTGATGATATAGGCTTGAAGTCTTGGTTTAGTTTTGGATTCAGCCATGAACACAAAAACTCAGCTTTCAGTGGTAGTTGGAGATTTCAGTGGTGGCACCTGCATAGCTGAGACTAGTTTGTCAAGTGCATCCATTCCTATCCACACTGTGTTATGCTAGGCTGCTTTTGACAAATGTTCAGAAATTCAAGTAGTCTACAATATTGCAGCCTAACTGTTGTCCTCAGGTCAGTAACAGGAAGCAAACAATTTCCTTTTTGCAAAAGCTTCACTAGTTACTGTTCTGTTTCTCAGCTGTTTCTCATGACCTATAAAGACCTACATGACTTATTACTGGCTTCTTTGAAAGACTGCATTCAACCATATGATCAGGTTTTAAGATCTTTGAAGAAGTCTCTCTCAGTCCTGTTGCCTTCAGAATCACATTCAATGGCAATGGAAGAGAGGGCCTTCTTAGTGGTCACTCCCACAGCCTGCAATTCCCTGCTAAAGGAGCCTCAGCTAACTCCCCTTGAGAGTTCTTTTGTTGTCAAGCAAGGACCTTTTTTATTCAGGCAAGCCTTTAACAAGTCAGCTGGTCTGTTGATGAAAGGATTTTTAATTTTTTAAACCCTGCCTATATTTATTATAGTTACATATTTAGCTGTGCTTTTATTGTTTTAATTATTATTTTGTTTTTAAACTATATTCTATTACCGTTAGCCTCTTTGGGCACCATTTTTGGTGGAGAGCTGGGACAGAAATTTAGTAAGTATCTACTATTTTGATCACCCACTTGTTAGTATTAAATAAATGTTGCATGGGAGCCAAGCACAGGTTTAATCTGTACTATCTGATGTTTAGTCTACCATTTGGTGCAAGTGTAGTCACTAAGACTTGTTTCCAAGAAATCTGTGGAAGCCAATTTAAAAGTAATTCATTGCTGACATCTCACTCTCCATAAGCTCCATTATATTGACAAAGTCTTCTCTGTTCTATTCTACCAAAATTGCAAAACAGCCCATTAATTTGACTGCATTTTTTTGAGTTGCAAGGTAATAGAAACTGAAATTTATAGATTTACTAATCAAAAGGTTAGGCCCAATCCAGGCATGTCATTCATAGGGATAATCATAGAGAGCTCACACTCCATATATATGGAAATTCTGCAATTTTCCTGGACTACGTAATATTAAACAGTGCTACTATGCAGCAGATTTGGTTGTCTGATTAACCAGACTCCTTTGTTACAAGGAAATGGCATTCTTTTATTCCTATTCTAAGTGGAACCAGACCTTCTTCTGTTTATCTATAATTCTACAACAATATCAATTGCATATAATAGTTTCTCCAAATATAATATACAGCAGCTCTGGTCTAAATGTGAATGTTTAATATTTATTCTCTTGTGTTCAATATATGCTAGCATTTTCCTATTATTCCATACGTACCAGAATTTTTTCCCCACTTAAAAAAATTTGGTAGCCCTACTCACTGGGGCTGTCCTTCACACTTCTACTTGTAGTCATCTATTATGCTAAATATGCTAATCTCCATTAGATGTAAGCAATATTAAAATTACATAGGCCAAGAGTCAATGATATGCTTTGGTACTTTCTTCCTTTCACTATCCTGCTTCAGGCCTCCAAGGTACCAAAATCCTGCTGTAGAAGTTTTCCCAGTCTCCAGAACATTTTTTTAAAAACAAATACCAGGTTGCAGTTTCTGGAGGAACCAATGAAATGCAGAGGAAATCCACAACTGTATTCTGGCCCTAAAGTGTTACAGCAAGTATAACATAGTAGTAGATATGTAATAACTTCACAGATTTAACATGCAGACTACAAACGAAATGAACAGTTGGCCTTCCACATTTGCAGGTTTCACTTTCATGGATTTGATTATTTATGTTTCTCCAACTCCTCCCCGCCTCCTCAGGCAGGGGAACCTTCCTTCTTGGCCACTCTGATCAGGCTGCACAGCATGTTAAAAAACCCACCTCTTCTAGGAAACTAGGGAGAGTATCTTTTGGTTCTTCCAAGAATACCACCATGTCGTCCGCAAAAGCTCTTATTTTATATTCATTCTTCTTAAGCTTTACCCCCTTATCTGATCTGACTCTCTAATTTTATTATTCAATATTTATAATGTCACAATAAAGAGGAGAGGCGAAAGCGGGCAACCTTGTCTTACTCCCTTATATATCTCAAATTGATTGGATCTTTCCCCATTAATTATCAAATTTGCTTTTTGATCTCTATAGAATGCCTATCCATTCTTCAAACTTTCCTCCGCAATGATATTCTTCTATGATATTTTTCATGAACTTCCAGGAGATATTATCAAAGGCCTTCTTTGCATCTGGAATGCTATTGCAAACTTCCTTCCTGGGTTTTTGTCGTAGTATTCTATACAACTGATAACTGTCCTTATATTTTGTTTGAGACTTCTTCCTGGTAAACCCCCCCCCCCACCTCTGAACTGCTGCTGCCTGCTTCTCCTCCAGCCATTGCCTGGCAGAGGTGTATCTAGGGCAGGGCAAGTAGGGTATGCACTCCTGGCGTCAATGCCAGGAGGGTGCAAAAAAGCTGTGAATGTGGAGGTGGGGAGTGGGGGTAGGGGTAAGAAGGTAGGGGAACAACTTCCACACTCGCCATAGGCACTGTTTAAACTAGATATGCCACTGTTGCCTGGTCAACTAAGGATAGCTCACAGCCTCATTTCTCAGCACCATAAACCCTCTCCTGAGGTCCCCGCCACACTCAAGAAAGGGATGAAAGAGGGGAAATATAAAGACAGCATAGTCACCATTTCCCTCTCTTTTCCCTGACCTAGTTTGGACCCTGCTTGCCTGTTCTCCCCACCATGCCTTGGCCCTCTTCCCACAGACACACATTTTCATATTTGCGATTTTCCCCACTTTTGCAGGAGTCCTGCACCTCTAAGCCTAGTAAATGTGGAGGACTGACTGTATTCTAATAAGTTCTTCGTATTCATGTATCACTCTATTGACATTGTTCAGGTTGTGAGCATCTTTGTGCAGCCCGATTAACAACAATCTGCACAAAAAAGGAAGGTGTCAGCAGCAACAACAAAAAGGTATATGTAGGGGGAAAATATTCCAAGAAAGCGAGAACCCAAAATGGCCCAGTACAGACGATGTGCTTATTGTCCCTAAAATACTGATAGTTGAATATGCAAGTGAGAGTCAAACAGGGTAAGGAGGTGGAATTGAATGGTAGGGTTGCACAAGTATACTCCATACTGCAGCATTTGTTATAGATCCCATTTTTTTGAATATATAATTCTTACCTATGATAGGGGGGTCTCTTTTAAACTTTGTGATAAAATTTCAGTGATATTAATTGATAAGGTAGCTAAAAAAGCTGAACCAAACATTTGACCCTGTGTAGTGACCACAAAGAATCTGAAAATAACAAATTTAAATTAATGGTAATTATTGAGTTCATCAGATACTCCCTAAAGGTGTGTTGTACCCACATATTTTTTACAGTCTATCAGATCTAAAACCACAATAAGTTCTGAGTTTTTTTTTAATTCTGTTTTTTATTGAAAAAGTTTAGGGGAAAAAAACCCCTATCAATTTATTTTCTACCTGTCCAGCAGATGTCACTATCTGATGTTACTAGGGTTTTTCCCCAAGTACAAAAGAGTATGTGTACTTATACCAATTAAAACTAGATAGAAATTTATTTAAATATCTCTGAAATGCATTCCCTGTACTTGTGATGGTCATTAGATTTACTGAGTCTGGTTACTCCCAAATGTGTGCCTAGGATTGTAGCTGTCAGTAGCTTTCTATTAGTGGCAAGTAGGACAGGGCTGTCAATGCATGCATATTTATGCTCAACTAGTCAAAGTCTTCCATTGCTTTAGCGATCTGAAAAACAACCTGACATTACTGTACTCTCCTAGCAAAGCATGAAATGTCAGGCAGAGTGGGAAAGAGATGTCTGTTCTTTACAGACTTTATAGACCGTTCTTTGATTAAAAAGACTTTTCATCCAACGTAAGTCAGTTAGAAAACTGAACTGTTTTGTCTGCTCAATTTTGACCAAGGTACAGTCTCTTGTGCATAGAACACAGGATATAATAAGGAATTGGAAGCCAGCAACAAGCTTAATATTTTATTTACATAATTAATTTCTGCAAGAACCAGGTCACATTGTAGATTCTTTCCCCTCCTTCATGAATACATACATATTAAATGTAAGAGACAGAAGCACAGTTCGAAAGAATAATTGAAAATGGAAAGCTCTAATGAAATCAACAGTCCACTGAGAAGATCAGTACAGTACCTGGACTTTGTATTTCTGGTTGGCTTCCTCACAATCCCTCTCAAGAATCAGAGAATGCCTCTTGGCTGGCATTCCCCAAGTCTCCCCGCTCTGCTTTTTTTGCCAACATTATACAGGATTTTTAATGCCAGCAAAAAAATATTCAGGGGAAGCCACGTTGGCTGTGCAGCAAAATACAACAAAATCCAAACCCCACAAGATCCTATATTTTGGGGGGAGGCAACCCCAAGGCATCAAAATACATTATGCAAGCTTTCAAATCTTCACTGGCTTCTTGATCAGCAAAGATGTAAAAATCATACAGGAGAAAAATGGCAATGAGGTTAACACCACAGGCCTACATTCTGTCTGAAATAACAGTTAAGATGGAATTGAGAGAACGCACTGCAGGCAGAGGCCACTCCCTTTATTGGTCACGTGAGGACTAG
Organism: Iguana delicatissima; assembly: GCA_948472985.1. NCBI lineage: Eukaryota > Metazoa > Chordata > Lepidosauria > Squamata > Iguanidae > Iguana > Iguana delicatissima. Next base: position 874,019 of record CAOKZL010000468.1, on the reverse strand, counting down.
AAACAAAGAACAATAGAAGGCAGGTAATAACATTTCAACTCCGATTAGCAACAGAAAAGTAACTTCCCTTGAGATTCAGATGTCCCTGTCTTGTGCAAAGCTAGCTGTTCCTTTCCTAGGCACTTACCATAGGCCGCTATCCATAAAGGCAGCTATAGTAATCTATTCATCAATAATAGCAAAGTTTTGTGATACCTTGTTACCCTGTGAATTGGGGGACCCGGGAGGGGTGCCTAAACAACCAAAACAAACCAAGCAAAAGTGGGAAATTAGCTGGAGCACTCTCTTGGCTAATGAGAGGCAGGGTAACTTAGCGGGGATCTTTCACCCTATGTATACAGCGTAGGGTCAGTGAGCAGACAAAATAGTTCAAACTAGCAATAATATTTATTAAGCAATTATTAAGAAAAACACAAACACACCGCTAACTGGAAATAGGAAAGAGAGCTTTAGGGGAATGGGTGATACGTCACCAGTCTCGCAGTCCTGGGGAAACCCAATTGAAGAGAGAAGGAAACCCGGCGTGGCGGCCGAGGGGAGCTTGCAGCAGCACCAAGGCAGGATAGAAGTCCAAGTGTTCCAGCGAGAGATCCAAGCGTTCCGAAGATCTCTCAGAACTGGGGATTTTTATAGGGGAAGGAATGACCGTGGGCTAGTCTGGTCTTGGACGAAAACAATGAATTTTGGACAGGAGACAATGTCTCCGAAAGGTCAGAATTTACATGATTGAGTTATGGACCGGATTGACAATAGTATGGCCAGTATGTAGATGCAGCTAGCTTGGCGGTTAAGCACTTAGCTCGCCAGGGTGCCCTCTCGGAGCGGAGGTCTCTTTGTTTTAGTACGCATCCATAATGAAGGCGTTTCAGGAGGTCCCCTAAAGCAGATCTGGCAGTATCTGGCTTGCCTTGGTAAACAAATGTGACTCAGCAGAATAACAGCCATGCCTAGCTTCGCGCTTGTTCGGTGGCCTCACAAACACTTGGCTGGTGGCAGAGCAGGGCTGAATTGTGATATCAAAATGATATCTAAGGGTTACCAAAGGCCAGGCCAGTTCATGGTGATAACAACCTTAAGACTAATACAATTACTATACTGCTTGTTTCCAGGAACCAGAATCAGTTTATAGCAGATGCATGAAATGTCACCCTCGTTTGGCATAAAACAGAGTTAAATGGGTATAGAGCAGGGATGGAAAATTTATCTAAAGAGGAAGTTGCACAGCGCAGACTCAGTTTTTTGTTGTTGTGTGCCTTCAAGTTGTTTCCAACTGATGGTGACCCTAAGGGGTTTTCTTGGCAAAATTTCTTCAGAGACAGTTTGCCTTTGCCATCTCCTGAGGCTGAGAGAGTGTGACTTATCTAAGATCACCCAGTGGGTTTCCCTGATTAAGCAAGGATTCTAACCCTGGTCTCCAGAGTTATATTCCAACACTCAAAGCACTACACCACACTCACTTACCACAGGCTACATTTCAGCTAGACAAATCAATAGTGGGGTCTATTGTTGGACTGTGTCTCCCACCATCCCTCACCACTCGCTAGGACTGATGGAAGTTGCAGTCTAACATCTGGAAGGTCACCACATACAGAGAAAATGAAAATTGTGGAGTTGTCAATACAAAAAATTAAAGACTATAAAACATTAAAATAAAGGCCAATATGTATACCAAATAAGCAGTGATCACTCACTCACATTCCATCAGGCTAATTTTCTCAATAGCTAATTTGCAGCATTTTTCTTCTCATGAAAAGCTCTAGAAAATGAATGAAGTATCCTTGGAAGTTCTGCTTTTATCTATTTTTATATTAAGGGAGAACATATTTTCCTATTAAAAGTAGGGCTGCAATGTTTAACAGAATATTTTAAAAATTTTGGATGACTAAAAAGGTACTGCAGGTTGATAAGGAAAAAGGGAATTTGGGATAGGAGGCTGTGAAGGACAGAAGTCCAATATCCTCAGTAGAATGGGCAGGAAGGTTCCCAAAAGCAGCACACCTAGCTTACTGTATTTTGACATGAAGGGGTACAGTGGAAAGAAGAAAGAAACTGGGACATTTTAAAAGCGGCTGGAACAGTGGGGTGACAGAGGATTAGTCACAACTGTTTCTGCCAAATTGGGACAGTTGGAGAGTATGCAACTCATATGACTCAAGTTCTAAGATTTGTCTCTCTCTCTTTTTTTGCAAGTGACAACCTCAATTCAAATATCTCTTCTATATAAGCAAAAGTCAGCACTGATTTACAGTAATGCTCATTCTGCTTCTCTGTTTGGCATCCTAAGGAGCACATATAAACTAAACACACAAAACAATGGGAATCAAGCATTCACTGTTTCTATTATATGTCACTGCAACCCCTTTTCTTCACTGTGCTGTGCTTTTTGGTAATGAGAAAACTATATTTTGACATTTCTGTCAAGAGTCTTTGTAGAAAACAGGAAAATGCCACCCTTAGCGGCTTATGGCAAATGTGAAGTAGCTGAAAGATTAAAAACACAGTTTTTTAAAGAGTCAAAAATATGGTAAACATAATGTAGAAAAATATTTGCCAGTATAAATCGCAATGCCACATTCCTTTCAATTCACTGTTCCCATATAAATTCATGACTGCAAACCTCCTGTAATTATTTTGAAAAATGAAGTACAGGGCAAATGGATGCATTGACTTTGGTTCCTCTAGTTTATATTAGCAAAACTGATTGCCTGTTTGCATGACTAATTTTGATTAAAATTGCTTCATCTAAATACTAAATGAGACCTTTCCTTTTCATTAATTTGTGCAGCTCTTGGTGGTTAGATAGCATCCCTGGATTTTTGTGTCTTTATTTAAAATTCTAAGAAAAAAGTGTATATTCTAGAGGAAAATCTTAATGCTCGGTAAATCAAAATTCCAGACTCAAAGGAAATATAAAGCAACTCATTACATCATTGTTTGAATTGTACTTGCCATGTGAACAGGAAAAAAAATCAGCCTGCTGTAGTGCTTTGAACAGCAATTTGACCTTCTGAAATCAGTGTTATGAAGCTTTTCACAGTACAGCAATAGGTCTGATAGCCTGCCACTATTTGCAGATCAAATTGATATTCAGTGAGCAGTTAAAAAAAAAAGACTAGCAACCTAAGCAAGAACGAATAAATTTGTTGTTGCAGCTAATTCAGAGGAGAATGAAACTTGCATGTCCAGGAAAACTTCATTTTCCTGTGCAGTAATATCCTTACATACGGAGTTGCTGTATCATAAAAGAAGACAGGAATGTATACTGAAAGTAATTATGGCTTTATAATGTAAAGAAGGTGCCATACTTTACCCAGCTTTGTATTCTTAAGCTGCAGTCTTATGTATGCTTATGAAAGAGTCAGCCCCATCAAAAACAGGGTCACTTATTTCTGAGTAAATAGTCCTAGGAGTCTGCAATGAAGATCTGTTCTTTGTCAATATGTTTGGACATCAGGCACCTCAGGCATTCCCATCATAGAAATTATGCAGGAGAGGATCCAGTCATTACTTGGAAAGGAATACTGATTGGAAATCCCAGGTACACCATACTTCAAGCTCCTTGGAAGATGGATGAGATACAAATGTTACAAAATAATTCTTTAACAGAAAACCCATTATATTAATCTTTGCAACTATTTCTGAAGTCTGACAATTTGCAAATGATTGCACTTAATATGAAACCAGAATACAAGTCTCATTTTTGAAACATAAACATCATTCATTCTATAATTATTGCTCATGTGGAAAACAGATAAGAGCTGATGAGTGCTGTCAAATTCACAGATACTGGCCGTGATATACCTTTTTGTGAGAAAGATTGGACAGAATGATCCCTGGGCTGACATGCTCCCTTCTGTTCCTCTTGTACAGCTGTGCTAAAAGAGATTAGACAACTTGCTTCTGATGAGCCCCAGTTTAGTATGCCATCTAAAGTGTGGTTATCAACAAAACCTGCAAAAGTTATTTTCTGGACTACAAGCTGCTCTGGGTTCTACAAACAAGGGATTTTTCCAAACTCTGCCCAATGAGTTGTAAAATTTCCAAAAATTTTGAAGACAAAGGGGGAAAAAAAGTCTAGTAAGAAAAGAAATTTTTTGAAAAAAAATCTAAAAATTGCACCATTTACAGACTGAAAGTCACCTTCTTACATTAGGACAGGGGTGGGCAGCTGTTGGACGCTAGGAACCACATTTAGCCCACTGGGAGACTTCAAAGAGCCAAAGCCCTGCTGAACTCCTCACAACCCCTCCCCCATTTTTACCTCCTGGGAGTGTTTAGACCATTTGCCGTGCTTTTAGCTGCTCCCTCTGGCCCATTTGGGCACAGAAGAGGCCTTTTTCTTACAACAGGAAGTACAGTCCGCCCTCCACATTTGCAGGTTTCACTGTTGCAGATTTGATTATTCACAGTTTCTTTGCTGTCACCTCTGCTGCCTTCCATTGCCATTTTTAACAGGGACTGCAAGCCTTATGAGGCTGAGAAACTGCAAACAAGGCTTGTAAGTCCCTATTAAAAATGGTGTGGGGCAGCAGTCGAGCCCCACTAGCCACCCACTTCTGCCTTGGGAAGGAACGCTGATGCCTTAAAGGAATCCACGGTGGGTTGAATATGATGATCATACATTTTTTGCGTGTTAAATATGGTTTGGGAGGGCCGAGAGGTATTCACGGTTTTTTCTACTTCCATGAGGACCCTGTGCCCCTAACTCTAGCCAATGTGGAGGGAGGACTGTAATTCACTTCCTAGTTACTTTACTATTTTTTAAAAAGGTCTGTCCTGTGCCTAAAATGACTGGGGAGGGGAAACATGGTAAAAAATATCCCCATGTATCCTAGAGTGTGTCTGGGAGCATTTGGAAACAAAATGCTTTTGGCCTTGAGGACTACAAAATGACACATGGGGGCTACACTTTGCGCACCTCTGCTTTGGGACCATAAAAGTAGAAGTTGGCTGGGTATTAAATTATCTTGTTGAATACATTAGATATCATTTACTTGACAACAAATTGAATATTTTTTTTAAAATTTTTAACTAGGAACAGAGGTATGAGATCCTAAACGGAAAGGAACAGCCAAACTGTAAGAGGTCTTTCAAAGCAGAGGAAAAAAACCCTGTAAAAACAGTAAAAAAAACCCCTCAATATTGTTAAAATGAAGAAAATTACATTGTCTCTTCTAGTCTTAATAGTGTCAAGCAGATATAAACTACTCATCCCCACAAAAAGAACTGAAAAAAGGAAACCAAAAATGAAAACAGCAGTGTTGTGGTATTGTACAGATCTCCCTCCACATTCACGGGTTTCACTTTTGTGAATTTAATTATTTGTGAGGTGCCTGCTTGCCCCCCATTCTCCCCCTCTCACCCCATTCCCACTCCACTTGCTCCTCCCATTCTCCCTGTCCCCGGCGTGGGTGTGCCTCGTGCAGGCGGCACGAAGGTGCAGGGATGGCGGTCACCGTTCCCTGCACTCCTCCCGCTGCCGGTGCTGGCACTGGCGCACCCCAGGTGGGCAGCAGGAAGGTCCAGGGAGGGTGATCGCCTGTTCCCGACCTCTCTGCCTCCCACGTGGGTTGGTGCCCTGGCAGGGCAGAAGCCTGTAGGACAGTGCCCTATTCACAATTATTTGACATTCGTGAGGGATCTGTGTCCTTATCCCTTGTGAATGCGGAGGGCCTACTGTGTTTAGTTTTAGATAAAAGTCTACCTTTGGCATATTATTTAGAAATGATTTTGGGTGAGTAAATATAAAAACACCTTCTCTGACACATTTCACGCATAATTCTAAAAGGAGAAATTTTACAATCCATGTTTAAAGACATTGGTAAAAAAAAAAGTTGTTTCCCCCAAACATTTCTAGGTCGTTTCCCAGAATTTTACACACCCAAATCAGAATGTGAAACCCTTCTTGTATGTAAAAAAGGATGGTCATAATACAGCCATTGATGATACTAGCTGAGGAATTCTGATAAGTGTAATCTAAAAATGTAACTTTTCCTAATGTCGACTATGGTTTGTTGGCTTGTTTCAAACAAATCATAGTTAGGATTAGCCACAGTTCATTAGACAAGGATAAACCTAGTATACCCTATTTACAGTTAAATACAATTTTATATCTGCATATTAGGAGTAAGTCCCATTGAAAATACTGGGCCTTACTTAGGATTGCACCACCATGATTACTGAAATCAGTTTTGCAACTGACTTAAAAATGTTGACATTAGTTTTCTGAGATGGCTTGGGGTGGGGTGTTCCTTAATCATTTCATCATCTGGTAAATATTTACAACTATGGGTAAAAACTGAACAGGCACAATTATTTCTCTCTTAATCAAATCTCTCAAATTTTATGTCAAAAACACATCCCTCAAGGGCTACACCTGCCTATTCAGCCAGAAGTAAGCCCCAGAAAATTCAGTGGGATTTATTCCCAAGTGTGTGTAGAAAAGTAGTTTTAACAGGAACCAAGTCTGGTTGAAATCCAATGAGATTTACTTTCAAGTAAAGCTGCAATGTTAAATTTCACGCAGATTTGCCAGGCAGTCAGTCCTCCTTGAACACAGGGGAGCTGTTGCTCGTTTTTCCCAGCGCCACGTCAGTCAATGGAAGAGGGGCTCAGTACCAACTGACTTGGAGGGCCCTCCGAAACAAGGAAAAAGCACTTTCCTTGATTGAATTTTTCTCCCTCTTTCACTGAGAAGAACCACATCCAAACATATCTATGCGGCTATCTCATGGGGAAGCAGCGCCCGCGCCGTTTCGTAGCTGCGAAGGCCCCGCTAAGCGACCTCGGCGGCGCCCGCCACTTGTTGCCCGGCCGACGCCGGCCCCGCTCCGCTGAGCTCCTTGTTCCTGGGTGGTTCCCCTCCAGAAGAGACCCCTTCGGCGCCAGGCCCGCCTCCCGGACCGTAAAGCAGGCTCCTCCTGCGGTTCATAGGCCCTCGCTGGGGGTCCGGCAGCCCCAGCAGGTGCTGAGTGCTCTCCCCCCCCCAAAAAAAACTCCGCGAAAGAAGTTGCAAGGAAAGCTGGAGAGAAACTGGGAGGAGGCGGGGTCCGCGGGTGCCGCCGCCGCCGCCGCCTGTGGCGCCTCCTCTTGGCCGAGAGAGCGACCGTGGTCTGTCGGCCATCTAAACAGGTCGGCTTGGGGGTTTAGGGCGGGTACCTGTGCGCGCCGGTGAAGCCCAGGCCGCCCCCGCCCTCGCCCTCTGACTTCCCTTTTGTCCTGCAGAAGAAAGAGCCGGAGGGAGGGACGGCGCGTCGCGGTCGCCCCTCGCTTCGGACTGTCGTCTTTCTCGGGCTTGTCGGGTTCCTATTCCTCTGGTGTTTACATCCAGAAACCTGTTTGGGAGAAACATAAAATACCTGCCGCGGAAAACAGGAGCTGGGAGTTTCTTTTGTGGGGAAGGCGGTAGCAACAGCAGAAGCCCCCCTTCCATCCTTCTCTCCGTATCCGTGCGTAATTTTGGAGTAAGTCCCCATTAAAATAGGCGCTGCCTTTGGAATAGACATACCTCCATTGAGGTTGTGGGATAAATGTGACTGGTTTACTTTACCAAATTGGGGTTACGTGGTACACGTAAAGCTAGTTTATTTTAAAAAACCTTGGTCCCAGCCAGCGTGCCCGTCGCCTCCAAAAATTGCAGTCGGGGTTATTGTAAGGTAAACGTTCTGGTTTTCCCGTTTATATTATTGTTACTGAAGCCCATGGCGAAGTACTGCTCCATAGTCTTTTCTTTAATTAAAGAAGCCAGCATATTCCGCGTAAATTTGTCAAAGGTTTAAGCGGTGCAGAGTTGAGTGTAGCAGCTTGAGAGTGTGAAGTGTCACTTAGGTGGTTTCCAGACAAGGTTTTTATTGTCCAGGCGCCTTGCTTCAGGCACAGATTATTATTTTTTTAATCCTGGGTTAACATGTCATGGTCACTGACCTTTGTAATTCTCTCATGTTTCCCACAGGTTCTTCCATTTTTTTGTTCTTGGGGAGATAACATGTTAAGGAAGAGACCTATAGTGTCCTAACGGGTAATGTTAGGAGTCCTCCACCTACAAGCACCCTAAATTAGAGGTATTGGCAAAGTGTGGCCACATGGGGTCCCCCAGACTTTTTTGTGGACCACAGCCTTAACAGACTGACCTTTTTCTTGTCTGTGGAGGGAAGGAGGAGGAATTGTCACTTCTGGAAGTCTCTTCTGTTGGATCACAGGGGCCATCTCCACTGTGTAAGTTAAAAAAAAAAAGTGGATGTTGGGTTCCAGCCTTGTGGTCTGGGTTTTCCATAGTTCCATGAATTTTGAGCGGCCCTTATGGCTCCCAGAGTCTTCCAGGAGCAGAAAATTGGCTCTTTGACGTCCACCAGTTGCACTTCGCCAGCATACAGGATGAAGTATTTGAGCTAGAAAGAGCTGATCCAGATAGAGGTCTCTAGCCATGAACTGACCAAAGGGACACCCAAAGTAAATCACTCAGCTGCACCAATCACACTATTGGCTGCAATTATGAGGATAATAGTGACTGGCTGTACAGAATTGTTTCCATCATTGGACTGAAGAAATATTTTGAATGATTAAAACTGTTATACCAATGTTAAATATTTTATAATTTAATATTGATATTGAGTGTATGTCCTGGGGAGGGAAAGCTTTTTTTCCCTGCTCTTGTGTAATACTAGAACTTGTGGTGATATACTGAAGTTGAACGGTGGAAGATTTGGAACTGTGGAGTTTTATTTTGCAATTTTTGGTGGTGACGGCTAGTCTAAATGGCTATGAAAAGGGATTTATGAAAACTAAGGTTATCAGTGGCTAACAATCATGATGGCTGTGTAACATCTCCAGATTCAGAGAGGATAAGTCCCTGAGTATTTGTTGCTTGAGATGTAAGCAGGAGAGTGTAAACTCCACTTGTGTTTTGCTTCTGCATTTCCTATAGGCATCTGATTGGGCACTATGGGTAGAAAAGGCTCAGCTAGATAAGCCTCTGTTCTGAACCAGCACATTTAAAAATGAGGTGTGCTGAAAGTAAAGCATACTGGAAGTTAATTGTATTAACCTGTTTGTTGGACATAAAGACCTTCCCCAAGCTTGTCTGTCTTTTCAGTGGAGATGAGAAAACTTAAGGGGTGTGGTGTGGAGGGGACCCAGTTTTTTTCTGTTCTGTTCTGAAATCCATTTTTTGAGAAAAATGAATTATGAAGTATTTTCTTTTAGAATGGTAAACAAAAGTTCAGAATAAAATGGTCATATATATTATTGTTGTTGTTAACTGCTGTCAAGTTGTCTTTGACTTACAATATCCCTATGAATGAAAGACCTGAAAGAATGAAAGCCAGAGCCATGGCTTCCTTGATTGAGTCTTATCCATTACTAATGGAGTCTTCCTCTTTTCTTACTGCCTTCTGCCTTACCCAAGTATTATTGTCTATTTTAGTGAATCATGTCTTCTCATGATATCAACAGTACGATAATCTCGGTTTAGTCATCTTGGCTTGATTTGCTCTAGGACCCATTTATTTGCCCTTTTAGCAGTCCATGGTATCCATAGAACTCTTCTCTGGTACCACATTTCAAATGCATTTATTTTCTATCAGCTTTCTTCACTGTTTAGCTTTCACAACCATATACAGAAAATGGAAATACATTGGCATGGACAATTCTAAGTTTAGTATTCAGTGATGTATATTGACACTTTAGGATCTTATCTAGTTCCTTCATAGCTGTCCTTCCAAGTCCTAGTTGTTATTTCTTGACTGTAGTCTGCATTCTGATTAATGAATGAGCCGAGGTATATAAAATCTTGAACTTTTTAAGTGTCTTCATCGTATACTTTAAAGTTATGTAAAGCATCTGAGGGCATTATTTTTGTTTTCTTAATGTTCAGTTGTAAATCTGCCTTTACACTTTGTTCCTTGACTTTCTTCAGTAATCATTCCAAGTCTTTGCTATTTTCTGCATGTCTTGAGTTGTTGGTGTTCCTTCCTCCAATTTTCACACTTTCTTTCTCCAAGCCTAAACCTACTTTACATATATGTCCAGCTTTACACACACACACACACACACACACACACTATCATGTATTAAGTTCCCCAAACATATTTTTATAAACAGTGTAAGACTTTTATAATAATAAAAAAAAATTATAATAAAAGAAGACTTTTATTTAAGACTATGTGTGGTATAAGATCAATGGAATTCCTGACCTTGGTTTCTTTTTCTTGGTATTTTTAATATGTGTGGGTGTCTGCATGACCCTGTGAAGAACTAGTGGAGATAAAACCATTTTCTTTGTTTTACTAATATTGATAGTTTTTATTTTATTTTTGTTTTTTGACCTAATACATTGGCGAAGAGACTACTTTTAGTTCAAGTGTTCCTTATAATGCAGGACTGTGAAGCTCTTTAAAATGCAAAATTGAAAAAAAAAATCAAAATCAGTTTGTAATAATTGTCTGAATAAATTCTACTCTTAATATATCAAACATGATAATTTTATGCCAAACCAAATTACATATAATACACAATGTGTTCCTAAAGTAACAAAAATAACTTTTATTTTGTAATGTACTAACATGGTATTTTTTTTTCAATTTTTTTGAAAATTTCCTCTTTTTTTTTGTCCTGGAAAGAAAAGGGGGAAAGTATATACATATACATACATACATACATACATACATACATATATTTGCATGGCTTACATATACATACATACATACCTATATATATTTGCATGGCTTACATATACATACATACATATATATATATATTTGCATGGCTTCAATGTTTTTGAAAATATTTAGTCTCTGTTTGTGAGCAGGGATGTAGAGCATGATGTTGATGGTGTGGTCTAACTGTAGTGCAGACCTGACTCTCTCATTTCTATTGTGATATTATGTAGGCCTGAGCCAAGAAAGCCTTCGGCCTCATAAAAAAGCATGGTTATTAAAGCAGAATTTGGAAAAGTAACTTTTGAGGAGTGTAGCTTGCGAGAAGGAGAATTATGGGAGTTGCAACCTCTCCAAAGTAACTTTTCCAAGATTTATAGATTTGCTAACTTGCTAAAAATTTTGAGAATTAGCTGCTTAGTTTATAGTTTGTTTCCAAAGACTATGAGGTCATTCCAGAAAACATTCACTGTGTACAAGTTCCACTTATATCTGAGAGGTTAGTCCTTGCCCATTGATTTCTATGGAACTTAAGCAAATGTGCTTATCTTCTGTTTGTTTTCAGGGCTAAATCCAGTTCTTAATGCTAAGTTACTAGAGTAGATCCATTAAATCAGTGAAACTTGGTGTTGACTTAGGATGTTCCAGTTGATTCAATGGAACTAACAACTGGATCTAGCCCATACTATTTTCTACGCAGCAGAACCCTTAAAACAATATATAAATAGAATTATACAAGAAAAATATCACAACAGAAAGAAACGCTAAGAAAAAATATTATTAAAATTAGGCTATAACAATAGTAAAATGCATCAAGGGCCTTTAATGGCCATAGCTTTTACTGCTGTTGAAACTGCAGCAAAGATGAAGCCAAGCTGACCTGTTTGAGGGAGTTTCATAACTGAGTGTTCTCGTAAATTTAGCCTCTCCTTGGCACTATTCTGTGCTTAATTTTTTCTGCACTGTAAGCTGTGGGGAGTCAGACTGAGTTTCCTTCTTCCTTTCTTTCTAAAGAGGAGCCATATTTTGAACTAATAAAAGACAAAAGGGCAGAGCTAAGTAAAGATATTTATTGGGATTACAGCTCCCAGAATTGCTCAGGTAGTATGATGACTGGTACAAGCATTATCTCTTTACTTTTGTCAGAGCTTTTGAAGTTTTCTTCATGTTGTGTGGTTACTGCTCCAGTCATTTGGAGTCATGTGTTTCAAACAAAGTTAAAGATTTAACTGGCTGAATCTCAAATTTAGTTTGAATAATTGGCTGGACTGAGAATTAAGGGCGTACTTATCAAAAAATTGGGGTTCATGCATGCACATGTGTGCACACATGGTTAGTTTTATTTTATGTGTTATGTAATAGGGGATTAAAGGTATATGTATATATGGAGAGAGAAAGAAAGATGGTATTCCTTCTATTAATAGTTTTTACAATAATGTATTCAAGTATTTCTGATATTTCAGAAAACATACAGATTGAAGTTTTGATTATGTGCTGATTTATATCTGACTTTTTACTGAGCAGCTAAAAAAATCTGATTTATGCCTCAAGCCTCAAGGAAAATAATAATGTACTAGACAAGTTCAAAATTGGATCCGTTATTTAAACGGCACCAGAGAAAAAGCAAAGATTTTCAGACTTACCCATGCATCCCTAAGGCTTTTGTAATGTTGTCGAACTTTGCCCCATTCTTCTACTTTAATGTAAGCACCAGTTCCTGGAAATGTCTTTAGACATGCATAACCTTGTCCTAAAGACTGCTAAGAGATGCAAACATTTGCATGATTAGAGATTGTGTGTGTTAAGGCATGGACAGTGTGTTCTTAAAAACAGATTCTTCCTGCCTGGATCCCAAGAGATTTCAGGTTCCTCTTGGCAGTTACATTTTTAGAACTTCTTTTTTTAAAAAATTGGTTCATAAACACTCCTTAAATGTGAATTAGGTATTCAATAAAATATTTGAAGTTTATTTGTGTGCTCAAAGAATAACCTCTGCAAAGGAAGGCCCAGTAGGTCTTACCACTTTTGGAATAATGCCTTCATGAATGGGATATGTATTTGGTTTTGGTATCACTTTAGAAAATGATCTTGTATGCGTAAAATGCTTTTATGATTGTTTGTGTTTAAGTATTATTGAGTTTATTCTGGAATAACTATAAAGAATTATATTTTAATTCTCCATTTAAAACAAGCTAATAATTAGAAAAATGCAGGTTGTTATGTCTTGTGACCTGAATTCTCCTCTGCAGTCAATCATCATGACAAATAGACACTATAATGTGGTACATTTTTACATTACAAAATGAAGCAAGCTTGACTGTTTTAGCTTCCTTGAGTAAATTCTAGCAATCTGCTCTGTCAATGCCAAATCAGATATTATGCAGGAGCTGTGTGTGAACCAAGCCAGGCAGCCTTACCTGGGTTTTTCTGATGAAAAAATGGCCGAGGAGAGTCCTGCCAGTCAGAGCATAACACATGACTGCTTAAGCCTTTCCCTTCGTGCCACTCCCTTGCTCAAAATGAGCCTTGCCAGACTATTCTTCCTGCTGTGGAAAAGATGTGAGCTTTGTGTTCATCACAGCATTGGTTAGAAAGTTGCTGGAGAGTTATTCTGAGTGGGGAAATGGCAGGAAGGGGAGGGATAAATAGCCCTTTCCTTCCACTGTTTCTCCTCTTCTCATTGTTACCCTGGGCATGTTTCTTTTCAAGTGAGAACTCCAAACCAGCCAGGAAGCTGTTCATATATTCCTTCTGAATGATCTACTTAGTAATCACTTCTGAAAAAGCTTAGTGATGGTAGCCCTGGTCTGTTACAGTCTCAGGCCCAAATTTCATGAGATGATTTTAATTCTCTCTTTCTGTTCAGGTCTGAGTTTCTCTGTCCTATCCTTTTCTCTAGTTTATTTGTTCCAGTAATGTGATCTTGCATATCTTTGTCAGTCTTGCTGTGAAGTAGTCCAGGAGTCTCTAATAGACATAGTCAGGAGGAAGGTTATTCTTTTTATTAAACGTTACTCAGTTACCTTCACTGTTTAAATATGCAAATACCATTGCATATGCCAGTTGAAAACCAACACAACTTAGTAGCACAATGGTTGGATCCTTCATGGTGATGCTGGAATCAGTGAGCTTGGGGTTAAGAGCACTGATGTATTTAAGTCTTTTACTCCAAGTCTCAAGTCAAGTCTCAAGTCTGGAAGCCAACTTTATATCCTAACCAAAATTCCAGCATTACTGGATAGAGTGAAATAAATTCAGTTTTAACAATCTAAGCAGAGTCGTCTCTCTACATTTGCAATTTTGCCATCTGCAGCTTTGGAAGTAGGGAATAGGATCCTATTTTACTCCCCATTAGTGAAGATTCAAAAGATTTAAAAGGAAGGATCCTTCTTCCTCAAGCCCTTTGCCTAACACATTTGCTGTTCCCCTTTGACAAATATACCCTGCACTCTGGGAGGCAGGTCTTGTCATTTGCTCTTAGGAAATGTTTTAAAGGGCTCCTCCAATATGCAGCAGGGACAGGCTGCTGAGCAGACCTCAGGCCTGCCTTAAGGCCATTGCCTAACCTGTTTGCTGTTCCCCTCTGAGAAATGGGCCCACACTTTGGGCTTAGAGAGATTGTCATGTGACTAGTAGGCAAAAAGAGATGGAGGTGTTGTTCAAAGTCATAAGGTTTCTGGATGAATGCGTTATATTAACTGAACCAAGGGCATCAAGTCAGTCATTAAAAATATACAAGTCTCGAGTCGAGTCAGTGCCTCATTTATGGCCTAGTCGAGTCTGAACTGAGTCACTAAGGCAACTTAAGTCCGACTTGAGTCCGAGTCTATCGACTCGAATCTACATCACTGGTTAAGAGTTCCATTGCCAGTGATGTATTTGGCAGTGGTAGGAACTCTGCCCTGCAGTAAACGCATCCCATGCTGTGACATAGTTCTTGTCAACTTTCTTACAGCATAGTGTTAGGAATCATTCAGTCTCTAGTCCTTGTTGGATCCAGGATAACAAGCAGTAACGGATATTGGGAATTGCTGTTCACCACAGTTGGGCGGGGGGGTACATTTCTAAAGAATGAGAAAAAGAGTATGCAATGGCTTCCATGGTGTAACGACCATTGGACACTTGAGCTGTGCTCTTGTCAAGGTAAGGGTGGCCTCAGTGGTAGAATAGAACTGGATGGTTTGGCCTTGGTTTTTGAGCACCAAGTCTAGCTATAGCCTTGGCATTTACAGCATTTACAGTGCAGGAGCAGTGCAGAACAGGCACCAGTGCCCTGACTTCTTCAGACATTTTGGTCACAGCCTTTAAGCACATCATCACCTCGTCATTTTATTTAACACAAAATTCTTAGGTCCTCTGAGGCACAGGAACAGGTCAAACTTACTGAGAAGAGGAACGTGTGGTACGACTGTGAAATTACAGATGTGGCTGCTGGCTCAGTCTATAACAAGATAGAAACCATGGCCAAAATCCTTCACTTTTACTAGGAGCCTGATCAGTGGCCTGGATGAAGTGAATTGGCTGGCATGTTTTTATTCTTCATTTTGTTCTCTTTCAGAGTTGATCTTGAGGACTTTTACTTCAGGAATGGAATTCTGTGAAGATGAGGAATAATTTTTGTCACAAATACTGTTCAGCTTCCACCTCTGGAGCATGTTAGCTTCATAGTTCAGCTGTAATCTTTTTGACGGCTGATAGAATAAGGTATGTAAGCAAGAAGCAGGGAACTTTCTTTTAGTTTGAGGCCATCTGTTGTGGCAGAGTGTGTGAGTGACAGAGAGGAGGAGAGAGATTGAACATACATGGTGGCTATGAATGGGACCAGAGCCAAAAATCATTGGAGTTATACACTTTCCCACTCTCTTTCTTTCCCTGTTTCTTCCCGTCTTTATCCCCAGCTCCCCCTCCCCTGGTCTTCCTCCTTGCCTAGCAAGCTACCAGGGAGGAATGGCTTTTGTCTGATATCTGAATTGGTCACTTTCAGGGGATTTCCACCCCTCTTCCATCACTCCATCTGTCTGGCCCAGAGCACTGAAAACATTTTTTAAGTAACACTTGTAGAATCCACCAGCCAACATGGCTATCAGAAAGAACTAAGGAACCTCTAGCACCTCAGGAAAAGGATGAGCATCTTGCAGGCCTCGGTCAACAAAGTAGCCCTTCACAGTATGACCCGGTAGCCATTCTGGATGGGAGAGTTCTGTCAGCTGTAATCCACAAAAGTAACATTTCCTAACTGTGATCTCCTCCTCCCCCCCCCGCCTTCTGTCACATCCCTGGGCTACTTGTTGCCTGAGGACTGCAGATTGCTCCTCTCTTCTATAAACTGACCTGAGTGCAAGAGGTGACTTAGTTCTTCTTAGCAGCAAAGATTTTTGTTTAGAGGAGGTGATGTATGTTTGCTAAACTTATAAAAATTTCCACGCACCGTGGCATTGTTGAGCAGTGTTGGTAAGTTACAAAGATCAAAGTGACAGTGCAGATACCTAAGAGATACCTAAGACAAAAATTTTAAAAGTAATAGACTGTTTGGAAGGTTTTAAATATATATCTTTTAGTTCTCATTCACTTTGCGTTCACATTCACTTTCTTGTATTCTGTACGCTGTTGTCTTACAGAAGGACTGTAAGACTGTTCCAGCTTGCTTGCTTGCTTGCTTGCTTGCTTGCTTGCTTGCTTGCTTGCTTACTTACTTACTTACTTACTTATTTATTTTGGAAATAATCCCTGGACTGGCAAGGATCAGTGCCCCAAACACATGGATTGTGGCTGAATCTAATCCAGGGTGCCTGTGGCTGGAAAATTCTATGCCTGGAAGCCATAAGAGCCATATTCAAAGGCTGCAGAATATTCCGTCAAAAGATGTATGGTTTGAACTTGAGTTCTTATAGTTCTTCTCTACTTTTTGTTTCCACAGAAAAACAGTCCTCAGACATTTGCTCCATTGCAGTATTCTTAATGCTATATCTTCCCTCCTCTTGCATTAGTTACACCATATGACCAAAAGAAGCCCAGATTCCATTTAAGTTAGGCCCTTCAGTTATTATTGCTTAAACTACATGTCCTGTAATTTTCTCACCCAGATACTTGTTGTTTTTTACAAATTCCTCAACCTTTTTGAGATTAGTCTTCTGCCCTTTTGGAGCTTCTCTGTCTTCTGGCATCATTCTACCAAAAAATGATTCTACACAAGAGCACACATAAACCTTTCTACACAGTCGTATGTAGGTCATTGCATGAGTTCACTGGTGGCAGTGGAAGAGGAGTAGAACAGGCCACTTTGTAGTCTCCTAAAACCACACTGTTAGTGCAACAGAGCAGCCATCTTCATGAATTGTTGGCATGATGGGGGCAAGTGAGGCACATTCAGTCATATAAATCTGATCTAGATCAATGAGGATTCTTTGCAAAGGGGCATTCAACCCAAATACATATTAGCTGGTAGTCCAGCGAAGGTTTGTACCTACCTCTGGATAGTATTCCTCCTTGGAATATTGCGGTCTCTGTCCAGGCTCCCCAGGGAAACCCAACACACAGTTTGAAACCCACTGAACTAATAATAGTAAGTACAGGCCAAATAAGTTGCAGTTTATACTATTTTCATCCATACTGAATGAATTCATTTCCTGATTTTTCTCTTGGGCAGCTATTAGCATGTGCCCCACCCGTGTTTCAAAAAGGTGTTCCTCTTTTTTTCTGGTTATCATTACAGTAAGTATTTGACTGCTCTCACAGGAAAAGCATTGACTATTTAAAAAAAAAGTCATGTTTATAACCAAGTGGGTTAAAATTTCCTTCCTGGTTACTAGAGCACTTCCTTTGCATCTGCTTACGAGAGCAAACAGCAAAAGCGGAACAGCTCACACCAGTAACTTTTCTTGTTGTGAGTGGTTGTTGTTTTAGGTAGGCTTAAAAAACTATACAAATGAGTCTTCTCCAGCTGCTCAGTTTCTGCTTTGCAACCAGGTAATCTCTTGTTAAATATCACACCATTTTTTTCTTCTTAGCTCATAGGGAAAAAAAGTAGTTTGGTGATTCATGCAATCCTCGTTTAGAGTTTTTTGTATTCATTCCTTGTTCAAAGGTTTGTGGGAATAGAAGATATGGAAGGGGTTGCCAGCGGGTGGATTTGTTATTTAATGTTCATTTTGACAAATGTTTCTACTAAATAAAAATGTTCCAATAAGTTAAGGGAACACTAACCAGAAATTATCTGTCCATTAACCTTCGTTTCATGTGATGTTGTAGAACTGAAACTGAGAAAACAATTCTTTTTTTTCCATTGGTGAATTAAGATAAAGATAACATTTGCTGGGGGCAAATTGGGGGGAAGTCCTTCCTTCTTTGCTTATGAGCTTCTAGTGTGCTGGACAAGAAAGATTTTGGGTTTGATATAGCAAGGCAACTTTGAAGTAATTTTAAAAATTTAATTTTTCTTCATTGTCTTTTCTGCTCTCTTTGCCAAGGTTGTAATGTTGTTTTAAAAATTTGTAATTTTTATTATTGGAGGTATAGAAAAACATAGCTAATTATTAATTTTGGGTATGCTAACTATTAATTAGTTAAATATGTGTCTTCTATCTTGCATGTTATTCATTCATTTATTTATACCTCACCTTTTCTCCAAAACTGAGACTCAGGATGGCTTATAGATTAACGAAAGTACAATATAATTAAATGTACAAGAAAGCAACATTGAAATGGAATCAAACTATTAACAACACTAAAATGGTTTAAAACATGCAGTTAGAAAGTTTGAAGAGCAGCTTGAAAGCAGTAAAATTTAAAAAATACAGTGAGAACAGCTGATGTGGCATGTATCATGTTTAATCGTTGCAATGGTTTAATTTACTGAGTCATATTCAGCTGCTTATTCAAGTTATGTTTCAGACTTCAGCAAATCTTTCAGAAGAGTTAACCACTTAATACTTGGGGTAGGGTTGACTGATTCTTTGTGAAGATGGCAGAGCATTAAAAACAGTGAGGGGAATGGTCTAAGAGCCATTTTTAGCTCCTCCTCCTCCATCAGCCATACCACAGCTATGTAGGTTAAGTAGAACTGGTGTTTCAGAAACCAGAAGTCACTTCTGAGTGAACTGGGAGGCAATTTTCTGCTGTCTTGGGGTGGCTCCCACCCAAAACACCATTAGAACACAATATCATGCCCCCTAATTTCTTTTTTCAGCTAAAAAAAAGCATTTCCCATCTCAAAACTAATTGTGCTGTTTCTACTTGGAGGTCTAGGGGATTGATAAGGGTTCAGGAGGCAGGATTCGTATGCCCTCCCACGCGTAGCTGCATAAACTGCGGGGATTCTGGAGGGGCAAGTTCTATATGTTTGCCATGCAAGCATTTCTTATGTGGGAGTTGGAAAAATATTTTAAATTCTTTCTCATGGTCTCTGTGCCTCACACAAATAGGTTTTGTGCCTGTGCAGGGACCTCATTTGTAAAGTTCTAGAGCTGAGTAGCTTGGTAGGAACTCCGCCCTTTCCCACATACCTCACTTGTACCAGTCTGCCAGGCTACTGTCCCCTCAATTTCTCTCTGTCTGCTGGCAGAGCGACATTGTTTAGTTCGCTCTGGGCTGAGTAGATCCTCCCATTCTTTCTCTTTTGATCTTTATAATGCTTTTCCTTCTGTTTGCCTCCGCCTTTCAGTCTTGAAAAAATCAACAAAAAACTTTCACTTTACCTCATAACTCTTCTACTATTCCGCCCTCCCTGTTTCCTGCCATCCATTTTGATGGCCTCTGCCTCTGTGTTCAAACTTTGTTCCTCCTGCAACCAAAAGGTTTCCCTCTCTGAAAGATATCTGCAGTGTTTATATTGCTTGGGGAAACTCATGTTGTGAAGAAGTGCTCAATTTGTTGAGGGCTTACCTCACAGGCCCTAAAGAACTGAACTTCCTGTTTGAATCTCTGTTTTTGGGGAAAAAATCCCTGCAAGCTGTGACTCAGGCTGCTGTCAACCAGGCCCTGCACTCTGTTTCTTTCTTCCTGACTAACCTTCGTAAGACCAAGGCCTCATTAATACCGACAGCATCAGTATTGATGGCTTCCACAGAGCAATTTATCAATACGGACTGTCCCATCAGCTTCTATGGCAGACCTGCACAGCTTGGCAGTAGGTAAGGGCCAAAATTAAATAGGCTAAACTTTTTTGCACCACAGATTGGTTTTTAGCACCTCACTTTCCAAGTAAAATTATAATAATGGTATAATAATGTTTTTTATTTGCAAAATAAATTATAGTATAGTTAAGGATTAAACTATTTTGCAAATAAAATAAACCATATTATAAAAAAGGGAAATTAAGGAAGAAAAGAAGTTAGGTGGAACTTCTTTTCCTGCAGTTTGAAGCCTCCTCCGTGACCTAGGTAGGGCCTTTCCACACTACACTGTTATAGTGCTATTATTCTGCTTTCAACATCCTGTGGAATTCTGGGGTTTATAGTTTCCTGAGGCCAAAGAGCTCTCTGACTGAGAATTCTAAATGCCTCTCCCTAAACTGCAAATCCCAGGATTCTCAAGATGATGAAAGAGGAATAATAGCACTATAACAGCATAGTGTGGAAAGGCCCCTAATCTCTTAAGCAGCAGAAAACAAGCTTGCTCCATCTTTTACATGACATCCTTTCAAATAAGAGCTTCACAAAAGTTCCTTTTGGAGAACTACAAAGTCCGGGTAGCATGATTACTGATTGGGGAATTCTGGGAGTTATAGTCTTAAAAAACAATGCTTTTGAACTCTGGGTAAGCTTTTATCTCACCAGAGTAGACTTGGTGAATTATTGCTGCTGTGTGCCTTCAAGTCATTTCTGATTTATGGCAACCCTAAGGCAAATGTATCACTGGATTTTCTGGGGCTGAGAGTGTGTGATCTGCCCAGGATCACCCAGTGGCTTTCCATGGCTGAAAAGTTCAAATCTTGCCTCTGCTACAAACTCACCCAGCAATCTTAGGAAACCTCCTTCCTTCCTTAAATTTCACCTACCACCACCACCAATATACAACATGGAGAATAACAACACTGGCCATTTCTGCCTACACTGTTGTAGTGCTGTTGTTCCACTTTTAGCATCCTGTGGATTCCATAGCATGTTGAAAGTGGAATAATAGCACTGTAACAGTATAGGGCAGAAATGGCCACTGTGTTACCTTCTTGACCTATTGTTTGGACTACTGAGATAATGCAGATGTGGCAAGTTGTGATTATACAACACCAGTAAATAGGATTATTGGAAAGACAAGAGAGCTGTACCTTAAATGTAGCAGTGTGTAATTTGCAAAAGATTTGCAAAATATCAAAGAGGAGGGGAACAATTTGGAGTGGCAGAAAAAAAGAATTATTTATGAGGAAGTGGGGAGAAAATAGATTTGGAGGATAAATAAGAGGAATTCCAGATGGTGGAGGGGTGGAATTTATGAGGATGCATGCCAGAATAGACCTAAATTGCATTTAAAATGCAATCTTTAAATGCAATTTAATTTTTTCCAATGCAATTTAGGAGGGATGGGGTTGAATGAGGATATTGACCTGTAATAAGCGGCTTCCCCAGAGGGTCCCAGTTGGCCGTGTAGCAGTCTATGTTGGCTTGCTCAGGGAGGAGGAGACCACCTCCTTTCTTGCCCCCTCCAGCCCCAGCTGGTCTCCTTTTCTCGTGCACTTCAGCCCTCACCACCCATCCAAGGGAAACAGAAGGAGCAGAAGCAACTGCCTCCATCTTGCGCAAGGGCATAAGGTAGCATCAGAATGGCTCTGTGCTGCCCCTTGGAGGGAAGGAGCAGGGAATAGCCCAGCTGGGTTCATTCAAAACAGTCAGCAACCTGATTGCTGCTGCCTTTTCGGCCCTCATGGTCACAAGTGTTGCAGGCTGCACAAAATACATTGGCGAGCCGCATGTTTTGCAGGCCTGTACTATGGCATTGCTTGTGTCTGTGTCGGCTACCCCACCAGCTGCTGTGGTTCCAGCAGGAAAGGAAGCAGCCTCTACCTCTAAACTGAAGGATGGCAAGTCAGGGCATGCAGAGTCTAGTCTACAAGAGACCGTCTCTCTGAATGCTTGGTATCAATGGAGCAGGACAAATCAAGACTGAAGAAATGCTTGAAACACTCCAAGCATCAGTCTGTTCCTGTTTCAGAGGCTCCATTGGATACACCTGCAGTCTCGGTATCAATGGCTGTTGATCCACTATAGATGCCTTTGGTACTAATGATTGCTCCCAGATCTCGTTTGATTCAGGAAGTAGAGCTTGTAGCAGCTTAACCGGTGATGATCATCTCCCCTCCATACCAAGATTCTCCAAGGTGATGGCCACCTCCTCTGTCACCTACATAGGAAAGATCCCTATATCCCCATATCACTCAGAGTGCTCCTGTGCTTCTTAAGACCTTCAGAGTGCTCCTGTGCTTCTTAAGACCGTGAGAGAGAGAGAGCATTGGTACTGAGAATACTTGCCATATGCATCAGTCCCATAAAGAGACCGATACTGACATGAACACTTACATAGGGAGCACCTGGATTCATACCACTTGTGATGTTATTTACTTAAAATTGGGAGCTCCTATGGTGTAGTGGTTTGAGCGTTTGACTATGACCCTGGAGACCAGGGTCTAGTTCCCCACTCAACCATGGAAACCCACTGGGTGACCTTGTGTGTGTCACACACTCTCAGCTCCAAAAAACCCTGTGATAGATTCACTTAGGGCAGTGGTTCTCAACCTGTGGGTCCCCAGATTTGTGAACTTCAGCTCCCAGAAGCCCTGAGCATTGACCATAGTGGCTGGGGCTTCTGGGAGCTGAAGTCCACAAACATCTGGGGACCCACAGGTTGAGAACCACTGACTTAGGGTCTCCATAAGTCAGAAATGACTTGAAGATAAATAACAACAACATTTGAAAGTAGAGAGCCAGCATGGTGTACTGGTTTTGGGTGTTGGGCTGTGACTCTGGAGACTAGAGTTTGAATCCCTGCTCAGCCATAGAAACCCACCAGATGACTTTGTGTGAGTCACGTTATCTCAGTCTTGCAAAAGGCAATTTGTTCCATGTGAACAAATCATGCCAAGAAAACCCCATCATAGGTTCACCTTAGGTCACCATAAGTCGGAAGCTACATTGTACACTTGATACTACAGTAATAATTACAAATGTAGGCGGCATCCTACATTGTAGTTACATATTTGTAACCTAAAGTTACAGATCTGTAACTGCTGTGTATTCAGACATGCCCTGTATTCACTATTGCTATAATCACAAATGCCCCCCCCAAACCTACCTTAACAACTAGCAGCTGCATCTCAAGAAGTGCAGAACAGGAGGTCTGTTCTGCTGGCTATTGGAGTGCAGCAGGATGATATCTAGTGCAGCGATCCCTGGTGTGACATTGGACATTGCTAATGGGAGTGTGTTGGAAAAGTCGTCCTGCTGCACCCCAGTTGCCAGCAGAACAAGCGTGTTGCTTGATGCAACTGCTGACTGTTAAGGTAGGTGCGGGGCGGGAATTGGGTTGAGAGCGAGACATGGTCGTGCATTTGTAGTTGTGTCTCTGATGTAGAATCTCAGTAGTAATAAAATAGAAAGCATTCAGTAAACTAAGGATGTGTTTAATTTGAGTTTGAAATTCACAGTCGCCAAGTTTTATAGATCAACATAGTGTTGTGTGCTCTATAAACAAAAAAACTTTCCCATGTTTCATTTACAGATTGTCGCTTTCAAAAAATGATCAGCACAAACTCTTCTGAATAAATAATTTTTTTCAGACATTGTGGCTGGGTTTGTCCATTCTTCCCCAAAGTTAAGAGTCTAAAACCTATTATTGTTGCCAACACTGAATTGGTGAAAGTTATGTAAGTGTTGAATTACCAAGTTCCCATTCATTCAATAATTCATTCTAGGTGAGACTAACAATTGGATTTAGGCTAAGCTGTTTTAAATCCGATGAGCATTGAAGGAAGAAAATCAAAGGGAATTAAAAGTGTTTAACTTTTGCTGGCTTATGTCTTCAATATGTGAAGGTTATTTTATTGATTGCCTTAAATAAAAATTCAGTAGAAATACACTGATGTACAGGGGGAAAAGATTACCTAGTCCTTCCCTGTGTTTTCCTAGGTACCCTCTGGTATGGAGCTTGAGAGCGGTGAACAACCTGTTGTTATGAGAGACGACAACAAACGGAGGAGGAGAAGGATGAAGCCACATTGTACAGCAAGCAGTTTGTCTGCAACAGAACTGATAACCATTGAATTTGTTCTGCCCACAAGCAACATGTTAATAGATATAGCCAGCAACTGTACAGTAGAGCAGATGAAAGCACAAGTTTGGATGCGGGCAATGGAGCGGAATCAAAACTCAGATTACTACCATAAATTCACTCCAGATCAGTTTGTTCTTCAGTATCAAAAGAAGGGCCAGTGGTATGAAATTTATGACAAACATCAAATAATACAGACACTAGACTGCATACTGTATTGGAAAGTGTTACAAAAGAAAATTGGCAAAATTCATGTGGTCCAAAAGCAAAAACCCACAAAGGAAGTTCAGGAATTTCAAAAGCAACTCAATTATTTGATTGGCTATGATGTCACTGATATAAGTAACGTGCATGATGACGAACTGGAATTTGCTCGCCGTAGACTAGTCACTCCACGAACAATTGAAGTATCCTGTAGAGATCCAAAATTATATTCATTGCACCCTTGGACTACATCCAAACCGCTTCCAGAGTATATGCTTAGTAGAATTGTCAATAATAACATTTTCATAAATATCCATAGAGGAACAACTAGCCAAAAGATTAAAGTGGCCATTGATGACACTCCAGATATTATCCTTCAGAGCTTTTTCACTAAAATGGCAAAGAAGAAATCTTTGATGAATATTCCTGAAGATCACAACGAGCTAGACTTTGTCCTTAGAGTGAGTGGCAGAGATGAATATATTGTAGGAGACACACCAATTAGAAATTTCCATTGGATAAGACAGTGCCTTAAAAATGGTGAGGAAATTCACCTTGTCCTGGATGAACCACCTGACCCAAACCAGGATGAAGTGCAGAAAGAGGAATGGCCCTTGGTGGATGACTGCACTGGAGTTTCAGGATATCATGAACAGTTGACAATAGATGGTAAAGATCATGAGAAAGTATTCACTATATCATTATGGGACTGCAATAGGAAATTCCGGGTCAAGATAATTGGCATTGATATCCCTGTGCTTCCGAGAAACACAGACCTTACTGTATTTGTTGAAGCTAATATTCAACATGGGCAGCAGCTTCTTTCACAGAAAAGAACCACTGCTAAACCGTTTACTGAAGAAGTTCTGTGGAATGTTTGGCTTGAGTTTGATATCAAGATTAAAGATTTGCCTAAAGGTGCATTACTGACTCTTCAGGTATATTGTGGCAAAGCACCAACATCATCTTCTAAGGCTATCCTCCAGCCACATGATTCCCCTAGTCCTGATTCTAAATGCAAAACCCAGCTCCTCTATTACGTCAATATTTTGCTGATAGACCACCGCTTCTTGCTTCGGACTGGTGATTACGTGCTCCACATGTGGAAAATTTCAGGCAAAGGGGAAGAGCAAGGGAGCATAAATGCTGATAAGCTTACCTCAGCCACAAATCCAGATAAAGAAAACTCAATGGCTATCTCAATTGTTTTGGACAAATATTGCCACCCAATTGCTCTGCCTAAACACAAAATAGCAGCTGATCTACAAGCGGACAGGGCCAGAGCTGAAATGCCCAACCAACTGCGCAAACAGCTTGAAGAGATCATAGCCACTGACCTGCTTAATCCACTTACCCCTGAAGACAAAGAATTATTGTGGCATTTCAGATATGAAAGCATAAAGCATCCAAAGGCATATCCTAAGCTACTTAGCTCAGTGAAATGGGGACAACAAGAAATAGTAGCAGAAACATACCAATTATTGGCTAAAAGAGATGCTTGGGACCACAGCACTTTGGATGTTGGATTACCAATGCAACTCTTAGACTGTAACTTCTCGGATGAAAATGTGAGAGCCATGGCAGTGCAGAAACTAGAGAGTTTAGATGATGATGATGTTCTTCATTATCTCTTGCAACTAGTTCAGGTGAGATCGATGTACATTCCTTAACATCAGGCGTTTGATATCTCTGTCTGATTGCAGGAACAGTTTTATATTAGAAACTCTGTTTTCATATTCCAGTAACAAGTAAAATGATAAACATATCAGCAAAATCCATTCATAAGCAATGAGCTGACATGCATGCATATGTCTTTTGTTACATTATTCAACAACACTTGATGTCTTGCAGCTGGATGTATCAATTGACCCTGTTATCTTTGAGGTGCCAACAGGAGATACGAACATTCTTAGGAAATGTGTTATTCACAAATGCAAGTTACTACTTCAAGTTGTAGCTGACATTTGAAGAGCTCACATGTATGACGCAGCCCTAATTTTGGTTACCATCAGATTGTTGCCACTGCCAGAGGCGGAACAGCTTTCTAACGAGCCAGTTGTCTTTGTGATCTGTGCCTTCATGTTCTATATATGTTGCATTAGCATTCCTGATGCCACTGTTGGAAAGTAAAAAATGCTAGGAAGATTAGCTAGTGTTTGGGGCAAGGATGAGAACTCC
Organism: Iguana delicatissima; assembly: GCA_948472985.1. Classification (NCBI taxonomy): domain Eukaryota; kingdom Metazoa; phylum Chordata; class Lepidosauria; order Squamata; family Iguanidae; genus Iguana; species Iguana delicatissima. The sequence goes on along the minus strand of CAOKZL010000468.1, from coordinate 847,731 downwards.
AAGTCCCTTTTTGTGCCTCCCTGAACACCAGATTATTTTTTTTCCAGATTAAAAAATGCTCCAGATTGAGGGGGGGGCCACTGGGGAAAATGCAGCAATTTGCCTTTAAATAGCACCCTCAGTCTCCTAATTCTCTATTTACTGCAAAAATTGGCTCAAAACAAATCAAGAAACTCAGGAAACATAAAAAGGAAAGTGATGCTTGATGGCTTCTGGATTGTATTTTGGACCAGTTTTCAGAATTGATATTGGACGCTTCTGAATTTAGCAAGAGTCTTCCTGTTGGTATGGTTCTTCCAAATATTTCCTCCATCCCATCCAAAGAAGGGAGAGAGTGGTGAACATACTAATATGCAATAGCATAAAATGTGAAAAAACAGAATCAGTGTAACAATTCAGCAATCAAATCACTAATATAAGAGAGTGGAATAATAAGATTAGGGAGTATATCAATTGTTTGAAAAAGCAGAGTAGAAAAAGAAGTCTTTAGTGCTCTAGCGCTCAGCGAAAAACTGAGAAGGATGGGACAGGTCAGACTGAGTTCATAAAGTGGGAAGTTCCAGAGTTTGGGTTCTTGGCCCTGTTTTTCATACTGTCCAGTCTAGCAAAAGGTGGGATATGAGATGTGGAGCAGAGTCCTCTCCGTGTCTCCTAATAAGTGGACAGATTCATACATGGGCAGACTTTTCTATCTACACAGTTACAATACACTGCAAGATTCCTGTGGAATCTTGGGGTCTGTAGCTTGTGAGACACTAGAACTCTTTGGCATATAATTCTAAATACCCCCTTTCTGAAATGCAAATCACATGATTCCCTAGAAAGGACTCACAGTAGCTAAAGTGGAATCACAGCATTATAGTTGTGTAGTGTGACAGGGCCCACACATAAGTTGGCAGTCATTCAGGTACCTGGACGTGGCCTTTAGGGCTATAAAAGTTGTAACCAGCACTTTAAAAGTGGCTTCAGAAACAATTTTGGAGCAATATTTGAGAATAATCCACTCCATATATCTGATGCACGAATCTGATCTACTCAGTATATCTGATATTTCCTTGGCACCTGCATTCTGCACTTGCTGCTATTTCTGAACACTGTTCAGAGGTCTTACTGTTTCAGTTTGATCGTCTGCAGGCAGTTCATAATCACCACAGATGACTAGGCAGGTGGCTAAATTACAAGCGAGATTTCATGATTTGTGCTAGTTCTCACCTTTTACTAGAAATCAAGTCAAGTATTTTGCAGAGGTATATATATGGAACTTTTAGGAAATAATGTTTTTGTGCCGGCTATTTTATAATAGAAGCTGTATATGGGGAATTAGCAAATAATGCATTTTATACTCTTAAGTAGGAATAGGCTGTGTGATTTTTTTTTGCTTGTGAACAATGTTCTTACTTGGTGGAGGAGGGGAAGGTGCTTGAATGAGAAGACAATACATGATCTTTCCATGCATAAATGAAAATTGTGACTCCGTTATGGTAAGCATGCAGAACACATTTCTCTATTGAAAAGAATGAAGTACTGCAGAATTAATGATACCTGGTTTGCAGGATTACAAATACTTTGTATACACAGGAGTTAAGGTGAGAACTTAATAGTAAGTGAAGAAGAGTTTATATATGTACCAGTTCATCTAAGTGAAGTGTGATTAATAACTAAGAACTAGGACAAGGATATAAATGCTGCTTTCTAATGCATTTTAAAAAAACTTAGACAACATGGAAACAAGGATTTAGGCCTGGGTTACACTGATGAAAACGTTCCTTTTGCTAGGAAGAGCAGGTGATCACCTAAGGTGTGGGTGGAATGGAAGGCGTTCTAGTTGCATCGTCATTTTTTTGTCCTTTTAGTAAAGGGAAAAGATAAGAAGGAAGATTGTACTGGCAATTTTCCTGACAAAAATAGAGTCATGGGAGCTGGAAAAAGAATTTACACATGGCTTCTCATATTTAACCCAGTTATTGATTCAAACTGAGTTAGAAATCTTTTTTTTTGTCCCTTGTTTGCTTATAGGAACTAAATTTTAAAAGATTTCATTTCCTTGAGTTGTTAATGGTTGATTGTTTCAGTTCTTTTTACTGCAGTTTTAAAACAGATTTTATATTTTGAGCTTTGTATTATTTCTGCTGATAGTATTGTTCAACTGCTTCTAGGGGAGAAGCAGAAAGACGAAATGTAAATATTTTAAACAAGTGCTCAAAACAATAGTGAAGGGGCCATTTGGTATGCAAAGATACAGTACTTGCTTTTAATTTGACACTGTTAATTTCATGGTGGCTGAATTAACACCAGAAATTCATACTGGCTCGAAGACTGGAATAGTTCTCAGTTGATAACTAGCTTATATTCTTAAAGTGTATTAAAATGCAGTATAATTGTAACTCAGTCAGGAGAGGTATTGTTAAGGGATGGAGTGAGAGGAAGAACTGAAGATTTGTAAATTCTTCCAATTCATATCTATAGTTGATAGAGTCATAGCTGAGTCTTAGAATCACAGTTGGAGACTTCATGGGCCATTGAGTCCAGCTCCCCTGCTCAGTGCAAGAACTCCAGATATCTTGGTCATGATCCAGATAGGTCCCTTTTTTTTTAATAAAACACAAACAAACACAAACACAAACATTCAATTGTAAAACAAATTATCCAGATAAAATACCAAAAGTACAAACAGACAAGTACATGTAATCAAACTATACAAAATTATAAAACAACATTAAGGGAAATTCCAAAAGCTTTTGAAAGTGAGAAGTGAGAAGGTTTTTGACTGAAGTTTAAAAATAACAGGGGAAGGAGCAGTCTGCAAATGTTCAGGAAGGCAATTTTAGTTGCTGGTGCCAATTTGAGCAGACCCATTGAATCAGTTGCTGAATGGCAACTCATCACTTATGTTTTTTTTCCCCATTTATTTCATTTATTATATTCTTCCCCCTCCCCAGTGGTTTGCTGTAAGCTGCTCAGAGAACTTTGCTTATGAGGTGGCATTAAAATGTGATTCACTAATACATATATTAATACTCAGGGCTTAGAAATAAGGGACTAAAAGTATCTTAATGTAACCTTTTAGATTACAATAACAACTTTGGGTTAGTTATCTTTCAAAGGTAAGGTAATGGATGGGATGAATTTTGTAAGGGCAATGAGTAACTATTAAAGGTTATTGTTTTCAGGTTATCTTTTTTTTTTCAATCTGTAACTAATTTTATTTTTCAGTAAAAAATTTGCCAAAGGTTTATATTCCTGACGTTTTCTTAGAATCTGATATGGGATATCTTTAAATATTTTTAATTCTGTATCATCCACCATTAGTTTTTTTCTCATAACTCCGGTGTCGGAAAATCAAGATGGTGGATCGTGAGGCAGCTAAGTGACAACATAGGTCACTAAACTATCACCCAGCAAGGAATAGCCAGTTCAGTGAAAAAATCTAGGGACCGACCCATAACCCCCCCCGATAAAGGGGGTTCAGAGGGGGCTCGAAGGGGACCTGAGAAAGCTATTGATCTTCAAGAGCGAACAAAAGTTGGCTCGGAGAAGATGAGCGGGGTCGAAAAGCAGCCACGTTTACGCTGAGGTAGCCGATTGACAGAAAAACTGATGAGAAGCAAGAATTATTATTATTATTTTTAAACTGTAAAGGTAATATTCAGACCTAAAGAAAAGACGATCTAGACTTTGATTTTGATTGTAGAGTGTGGATACTTTACAGTGTGCTATTCCAACAATGCAAAAAGGAGCAATAGGGATGGAAAACAGAGTAAAACACTGCAGTACTGCTTTTTAAAGGTTAAAATAAAAGACTCAATACATGTCTATTAAGTCTTAGAACAAAGAGTGAAGAATAAAGAGTAAAAAATAAAGATTGGAAATATATAGAAATAGAAGCAAATAGAAGTAAATACAAGGAAATGAAAAGAAAGGAACAGTAGGAAGGGAAAACATAAGTGGAGAAAAGTAGGGACGAAAGAACATAAAACGGCGGAATGTAACAGCGGTTTAGATTAAAGCGACAGGGGAAGGGCAGCAGAGACTGAATAAAAGAAGAAAGCTTCAACATTAAAAGAAAGACTAAACACACAAAGCTAAATATACAAAGTAAACGGGACTGAAAAATAGAAATAGAAGAAATAGAAGGAGGACTGAGATTCTTGGTGGCTGAGTTTCCAACAGTTTTCCAGCTTCTGAGACAATGTGATGAGGAATAAAAGACTCAAAAGATAAACTTTCAAATTGTACAGCACAAACTTAAAATTGGCATTGTGACTTAACTACTTCTACGTGGGGGAAATTTAAGCTAAGTTAAGTAAAGTTTCAATGAGAAGCTCTCCCCCTTTCCGGAAGAACAATAGCGCGCTAGAAGACTGGGGTAAAACTTAACAAATTCAATTGGATTGTCTTTTTAAACATAAACATATATACAAATATACTCTTATAGAGCAAAAGGAAATAATTGTATAAGTGTATCTAGAAAATTTAACATAATTCATTGAAAACATTTCTATGGTTTTATGAATTTATATGAAATATTTTATGCGAACTATTTATGTGAATTTCTATGTTCTATGTTTCTCTGTTATATTAATTTACAAGAAGGAGCTTCTGCTGAACAATTAATTGGAGGCTGTAGTAGTGATTGAAATTGATTGAATAGAGTAACCATTAACTATATTTAGAAAATCGACATAGTTCATTGAAAATACTTCTGTGGTACTATGAATTTTTAAGAAGGAGCTTCTGTTGAATAATTAATTATATGCTGAAGGTATTATTTGAATAGATTGATTAGAATACAGATTAATTTATAGAACAAGGATATATAATATCAGTTTAGCAAAGGTATAAATTCACTTGTTACATTTATATACTTATCTATATCTATATTTATTTTAATATACTATATTTATATTATATTTATATTTATATGTATCTAGTTTAATGTAAGAATTCTTTGTTATTTAAGTACAATTGTAACCTTTCATTTACTACTGGTATAAAAACTGATTGACATTAATAGATATATTTTTCAATTGAATTTAATGAATTAACTATAGGTGCCTAGTCAGTTGAAGTTTGTAATATTTAATATTTAATGTAATATTTAAGATATTTAAGATATTTACGATATATAAGACAGATATTATCTTACATTTACATGATGTTCCCTTGAACCAGAAAAGGAGCAGATAATGTAGCAGCAGCTGCAAGCACTGCCACAACATCAACAAGAAAAACATCAATAGATTTATCATCACAATCTAATGAATTACTAATACAGATTATGGAAGAGTTTAGAAATTTTAAAGAAGAGATAAGACGAGATCTAAAAGAAACTAGGTCTGAGATGCGTTTAGATATGAAGCGGGAATTGAATAAAATTGGAAAGAAGTTGGATAACATAACTAAAGATGTGACTACTTTAAAGGGAGAAACTAAAGCTTTGAAAGACCAAACAAGACAAGCTGAAGACACGGTTGAGACAGAAAGAAACAAGAAGAAGAGAAATTCCAGATAGATATACAAGAAATTAGACACCAGGAAAGATGCCTTAATCTGAGAGGATTACAGGATTCTACTTCTGAAAATTTATATAGGAAATTGATACCTGTTTTGGCAGAATATATTGAATCACCAGAGGAAAAGATAGAAGGGGTAATAGATCAGATATTTAGAACATCATCTAGAACAGCAAGAGAAAGGAAACTACCAAGGGATATTGTTATTTGCTTTACGAGAACAATGATTAAGGAGCAAATATTGCAAATGAGATAGTTCCCTTTTTTAGCTGTACACAAGGATGTGGATGCATGCATAAAGATTTCACTCACCATCCCTCACTATAAATGTCACTTCATTATGCTGCTCCTGGGAACTCCTATGGCATTACTGGAATTGTTAGTACAAACATAGAATTTGTGATACACAGATACAGTGGCTCTCATATTCCTAGATTGAGGTCCTAGCCTATGAGATTCTCTACAGTTATTTGTTTTGGACATATGACTACAAAAAATAGCATAAACTGCAGAACTTGAAGCCAGATTACAGCAACAATTTGGTCTTTTTTTCACCCTTCTGCCTATTTGCCAAAATTGTTACTTCAGGCTACCATAGCCTCAGCAATCTACCTTACGAGGTTCTCACATACAGCTTTGTACATGATGGCAATGTAAGCAATACTGGAAGATTCACTTGCCATATGCCACCTCTTTCTATCTCTTAAATATATTTATTGAGGCAGATGTTTATGAGGCAAAGACATTCAGAGAAAGGAGACTGCATAGTTCCTCTCTCCCCCAGCACACAACATCTAGAGAAAAAGAGAGAGCAAACATTGTGTGCCAACAAGTCATATAGATTATGTATCCCTATTCCTGAACTGTTACCATTTAGCAATGAGCATCCTCCATCCCTGGCCGTTTCTGCAAAGGTCCCTCCCTAAACTGCAAATCCAGGATTCTATAGGATGTTGAAAGTGGAATGATAGTAACAGTCTAGTGCGGAAATGGCCCCGTCTAGCAGACCTCCACCTACCACAGAGATAGCATGATTTACTACTTTTTGTTTAGAAAGTAACTGAGAAGAACTGTATGATATCAGTACGGGGATAGACTGAATAAGTTTTTGTGAAGGATTCTCTCTGAATTATACAAAATTAAGAAACATCTTCCTGAATGACAAGATAATACGTCTGATTGGGTACTGTGTGCCTTTAAAGTTGTTTTTCATTTGGATTTTTTGTCTTGTAGATTGCACAGAAATTTCAGATAATAGGAAAGCTCAAACTTGTTTCCACTTTTCTTATCTGTTCTTCAGGCTGTGAAATTTGAGCCTTATCATGACAGTGCATTAGCCCGATTTCTTCTAAAACGAGGCTTAAGAGTAAGTTCTTGTAATACTTTCAATGAGATGAATTTTATGAACATTATCAAAATCAAATGAATTTTTTAGGTCTATTTAATTTCGCTGTGTGTTTTCCTATTTGAAGTATGTTTTCCTCTTCTCCCATTCATAGAACAAAAGAATTGGACACTTTTTATTCTGGTTTTTGAGAAGTGAGATTGCACAGTCCATGCATTATCAGCAGAGATTTGCTGTAATTCTAGAAGCTTATTTGAGAGGCTGTGGGAAAGCTATGCTGCAGGATTTCCTGAAACAGGTTCAAGTAATTGAGCTGTTGCAAAAAGTGACAATGGAGATAAAGTCACTTTCTGCTGAGAAGTATGATGTCAGTCCTCAAGGTATGTACAGTTTTTAGAATCACAATTTCATATGCTTAGTTTTTACTGTACCTTTTATTAAAGGTAAACCGCAAAGTCATTCTGACTCTGGAAGGCAGTGCAGTTGCAATTTCTAAAATAGTTGCAAGTAAGTTAAAAATTATGTTTGAAGTTTTTAGGAAGCTTTTGGAAATGTTAATAATATGGGAAGCTTTTGCTATTGTCTGCCTAACCCAATATTGTCTGCCATGATTAGCAATGGATCTCTAGGATTTGGGGCAGAAAAAAGGCACGCAAGTGACAATATGCACATAAATAAAATCAAAATAAACACATGAACACAGGTTTTTGGCTTTAAAAATGGTTTCCAGAGAGCTGTCATTTGCAGAGTTATTTTTTGGTGTTACAACACCAGAAATCCCCAGTGGCCATGCTGACTTGGAGATTCTGGGAGTTGTAATCTCTTAAAAGTAATTCACCTGAAGAATGATCATTTGGGAATAGAATTTGCTTTTCTTATTGATATTTCTCACATTTCCTGAAATGTAATGGGTGAATGTCTTTCCAAACACCTGAAATCCCTCTGTCTACAGTCTCTTGGTCTGTAAGTGTATCCAGAGGGGCCACTCTGCACATAGTTGCACATATGGATATTACTGTTGTGTGTAATCTAGCATTGGGACATGAACAAGATTATCTTTGGGTACCCCTCCCTCTGTTACTTAGTTAGGGGAAGAAGGCAGGAACTGGGAGGAGTTGCTGACGTCACAACCTCCTGTGTGTTCCTTTCCTCTCTACAGTATCTGTGGTTACCAGAGCAGTTTGGGAAACTCCAGCGCTAAACCTCTGCTGCTCAGGAGGAAGTGTCTCTGACTACTAAAGAGTTTCTCCCTCAGTTTGTTGATACACTAACAATTGTATTATGCATATAATGCCTTCTTTGGAACAAGAGCCAAGGATGATCCAGACAGCAGTAGCATGTGGCCTGGAATGGTGCCACCATGTGGGTATCTTGTACCACATTAGTGCCCAGAGCTGAAGGTGTGATCAAAGTGCATGTCTCACCATGGATGGTTGAAAAATTATCTGCAGCCAGGGTTATGTAGTAATGGTTTTCCTCTCTCCAGTTTTGCTATATTTATCTATCTTGGACTAGGATGGGACATTTTGTTCCAGAGGCTAAATAATACAGCTCTGTGATGTAGGCCTAGGCATTGTTATTTCAGCACTTGTAAACAATTTCCTCTGATTTCAACCACTCATCATGTATAATTGTAACTGCTTACCATGTACAAAGTGTCATTTCTGTTATTTTTGTCCTAGTAAGTTAGGACCATTAGGACCAAAAATGTTCCTTGGTGTTTTTTAGTGAACCAGCATATGATGAAGCAGAAGTGATGTACTTTGTTAATGTGTATATGTGTCTTCAAGTTGCCTGTCAACTTATGGTGACCTCATGAATTTCATAGGGTTTTCTTAGACAAGGAATGCTCAGAGATAGCTTTTCCACTTCCTTCCTATAGATGCCTATAGCATCTACTATCCACTGGCAATTCTCCCATCCAGTATTAACCAGGGCTGACCCTGCTTAGCTCTAAAGATCAGACAGAATCTGGAGGCCTTTAGGGTATTTAGGCCTTTCTAGTTGTTAATAGGTTGGACTATTTAGGGAAAATTGAAATTTTTTCCATTGTGGGCAGTGGAATTAATTGGAGCCATGAAGTACCCCATACAACAAGTGTTATTTTTATTTATGTCATTTCTCTTTTACTGGCTCTCGGTGTTTGTATGAAACATATTTGATGCTGCATGCTCAAATGTTTATTTGGACATGAGATTGGAATATCCTGAAATCCTTATTGGGCCCATAAAGTGTCCCACAACTCACACATTGCACATTTTTTAATCATATTGCAAAAAGGTTAAATGTCACTAGTTAATTTAGAACAAAAATGTTGCTAGGATCCTCTCTATTTACACTGTGATAGAGGCCTTTTAGTTTGTTTGTTTGTTTGTTTGAATCTTGAGGACATGGGCGGGCTGCTTTGAGAACTAAAACTACTACTTTCTTGTTCAACCCATGCACATTTTACCTCATCAGAACTGCCAAAATAGGTCTTTATTTCTGCATGTTGGAGGGAATATTTTATTCTGTGTAGCTATGTTGTTGCATCGTTGAAGGATTTTTTGGTGGAAAGAAAAATCCAAACTGGACCTAGGTTGCATCTAAGAAACAAGAAGTAACATCCAGTATGGAGTGTATTCCCCTTGAGCAAGATATTGGAAAGTGTAGTGGCAGCTGAACTCCAGATGTTCTTGGGTGAAACAAATTTATTTAGATCCTTTCTAGTTGGGAGCTACCAGGTTGGAAGCAGTCCTTGAGATCACCATGGAGGCCCTATTCTCAGTCACATTTGATGTAAAATCAGGCAAGATCTTTGAGGTGTGGTGTCAGGTTAATAATATACAGCACAGTGTATTTCCTTCTTCTGTTTTTATGTATCTTTTGATTTATTTTTTGCAATAAGCATTTAATTTATCTACTATTTCAGTGAATGTTGTGTGCTTTATTTATGGTTTCCTGCTGCAATTATATGCTTAAAACTTTATTTGACTGACAATCATTGATTATATTTTGCTCTCCTTAGAAGGTGGTTTGACTATTGTTTTAAGACAAATAATGATAATCAGAATAATTTTAATGAAAGCTCCCTAATTTTGAGATACAGTTGACATGTCTTGTTAATATGTCAAGTCAGACAAGACACTAATATTCTGAGCTGTAACTGAGTAGCTTTGGGACTAGATTTTGTTACAAAAAGAAGTTTGATTGATTTAAGCTTGGTTACAAATGTTGCTTAGCAGAGTGTATGTACATAGTTTCCTTTTGTCCCACCTCTAGTCAAATAATTTACCAGAAGAAAAATTGTGTTGCATGCACATTATGAAAGCAGTTACTCTTCCTTTCTACTTAGTTAAATGACTCTTAGGCTGATAGTTTCAAGTTTTGAATCTTTTTTTTTAATTATTGTTCGTTTTCAGTAATCACACAGCTCAAACAAAAGCTTGAGAAACTACAGGACAGCAAATTTCCTGAATGTTTTAGAGTTCCGTATGACCCTGGACTGAAAGCAGGAGCACTTGTGGTAAATATTATTCCTGCTCTAATAGCTAAGTTGGGTGGCTGAGTACCAACAAGGTTGGAGACAAAATAGAGGCGTCAGTATGCTAATTGGGAGAGGACAGAGTTGTGGAAAAATATGAACTATCCTAACAGCAGTATAAAATGGAAGAAGGGGCAAACATGTTTTAAAAAGTGAATGCTCAGTGTTTTTTAGGAAGCATGGCATGATCATAGTTAGCTGGATAAGGAAGTAAACGACTTGGGAGAGGGAGGGAGTGAATTGGCTTGTATGAGCCTCTTCTTAAACATAGGAGAGTGGATAAGCCACTGGACAGGAGTGCTCCTGTTATGGTGGAAGGATATTTTGAAACATAGTGTTGCAGGTTTTCTGTTTCCTCCAGTCCCGAAGCCATCTTAAATTGCAAGTCATAGACTTGTGATAACATGTAGCTTACTTTTTAGGATTTTCCTTTGATCAGCTACTTCATGGAACTGTTTATGTTCCATGAAACTTTCTCTTGAGTTTAAAAACCATTTGGAGCTCTGACAGAAGAATGTTTTAAAAGAAACCTAAGGATAACTGTATGTGTAGTGACAGCAGTTTTTCTTCACATTCCCACATGAAAGCCCCAAATATCCCTTTAAACTATTGTGTTAGAAATGCTGAGGAGAAAGAAACTTTGCCTCAGAAATTAAAGATTATCTCTCACAAAAGCATTGATTCTTTAGCTTCTGTTTCTGATGCTTTTGATTTTTTCAGATAATGATGAGCTTGACCACAGAGGAAAATCTGCTAGGAAGTGCCAGATTATAACATCTAAAGGCAGAGCTTTGAAAAGTTATGTTTTTGGACTGTAACTCCTCCAAATCTCCATAGCCAGCAAGTAGTCAGTTGGAAGTTTTTGTAGACTGAAAAAGTAATGTTTCCAAACTCTGCCTCTAGGCTTACTGAATCCAAGTTGCTGTGAAGTCAGTAGCTGCTGTCCCTTAAGTTCTTCTCAATTATTAAAGAATGAACCATCATGAAATCAGTCTTTGGTGCAACAAGATGTAGCTGCTGCACTGCAGACTTCTAGCCCTTCTTTTCAAATCTTGTATCCCTTAAAGTCTCGTCCTCATAAGTAAATTCCACTATGTACATTACAGGGTTATTCCCAAGTAAGAGAATGGAAAAAACATAGTGCAGATTGTTAAAAATGAAGAGTTATGAAGTTGAGGAGAAGATTGGAGCTCCAAAGCATCCTGAATTGATTAGGGATTGAAGCAGAAGAGATGCTAAGGAGCATTGTGGGAGTGGAACCAGATAAATGATCATAAGACTTATTGTTCTATTGCTGAAGTGAATAAAATTGATTGTAAACATAAAATCCAAAGTTAGCCCTTCAACTGAAATTAGAGGAATTTGAAAATCACAACTAACTTAAGTCCCCTTGATTTTAGTGGATCTATCCTACATAGGAACAATGTTGGATTTAGCACAGGCATGGGCAGTTATGGAGTGTTGGAGGGGCATTTTTATCTCTTTCTAACTCTACGGGAGTTACACTGGAAACCAGAAGTGATGTTCTGATTCATTTCTGTTCAGTTTCAGAAGTGGTTTTCAGCTCTTTTGGGGTGGGTGAGTGATGGCCCAGAACGGTAAACCACTCCTCTTAGTCATTGTGGCCATCTTTTCTTGAAAGCGGGGTTGGTGGTTGATGAGAGCTGCAGGGAGTCCAGAGGCAAATAGGACTCCCAAGGGCTGTGTGTAGCTTTCAGGCTATATGGTTCCCACCCTAATTTTCTAACAGGTTTCCTGCCTTTGACAGAGAAAGGGAATCTTTCTTCCAGCTTTAAGGCTTGATTTCATAATACATTCAGTAATGGCTTGGACCACAGGCACATTAATTGTATGAGAAGTTTTTAACAGTTCATGGTATCTGCTCTGAGAATAGGTGCAGAACTTTAATAGCTTACATAGTCGTCTTTAAATCTTTAGACATCTGTTCTGACTGTAGGAAATATATGAATGTCTGTCTTGCAGATAGAAAAATGTAAAGTAATGGCATCCAAGAAAAAACCTCTTTGGCTAGAATTCAAATGTGCAGATCCTACATCACTATCCAATGAAACTATTGGCATCATCTTCAAACACGGAGATGATCTTCGGCAGGACATGCTTATTTTACAGGTATTTTTGCATAATAATTTCCTGAAAACTAAGTTTAAACTGTTTGTTTAAAGTAGAAAATATAAAAGTGTGGCATATAGAAAGCTCATGGTATGGAAGGTTGATCTAGAACTTAAGTTGACCAGGGTTTACATCCCCATTCAGCCATGGAAACCCCTTGGGTAACCTTGGGAAAGTCACACTCTCCCAGCCACAGATGAAAGGTAGTAGCAAATCCTCTCTGAACAAATCTTGCCAAGGAAATCCTACAGGAGGGTTGTATCATTGTTGACTTAAGGTCATATAACAGTAATAACGACAGCAACAACAACAACATACAGAAGCAAGCACAGCTGGGTGACTTTTCTTTTTTCAATCCTACACAGTCTACTGGATGACATTCTTACAAGTGGTACTATCTTCTGTGTTTGTTTTTAAAATAACCACTTGTATAAAAAGATCTAAGTTGACACTTATGTTTTTTTGTCTACTCAGAGTTTAAAATGTAACATTATTTTTTCTAAACCTTTGATACTGGGCAATTAGGATTTCATTACTTTTACATTTTGGAAATCTTGAGTCCTGCACTAAGTGACAGTTGTATTGTTTTGTTTTCCTGGTCAGATCGCAGACAATGGATGTGGATCCTTTTAGTTGTAGTAATTGCAGGATTGCCTAAGTCATATTGTCACCTAAAATTCCATCTCCCCCTATGCTCATTCAGGATAAGTATGTCCTTACTAGGCAATAGACAAGTTTATATGAAAGCCTTCTACTGCTTCCTGTAAGTAGATACTGTTGCTCCCAGCATCACTCAGATTTATATGATCCTCACATCACTTCATTGACATAGAATGGTATGAATGCATGGGACCTATTGATCTTAATTTTATAAGGTACAAACTCCAGTCCTTTTCATGAGGTGCAGTTTTGGAATCATTGTCTTACACACAGAGAAGAATATATGGGACTAGATAGATAGATAGATAGATAGATAGATAGATAGATAGATAGATAGATAGATAGATAGATAGTTGTGGGAGTATGATTGTGTATACATTTTACCGCAGAATTCTGCTTGAACAAATTTAATAAGCTCTGTTGGGTGTTTATGTGCAAAATGGATATAACTTACTCACTTTCAAAAACAGATTTGTAACTTCTTAAAAATGATACAAATAGTTATGCTCAAGTACTTGTTTATCTGTGTATTTTCTTTTTCCTAGATTCTTCGGATAATGGAATCCATCTGGGAAGAAGAATCCTTAGATTTATGTTTGTTGCCATATGGCTGCATTTCTACTGGGAATAAAATAGGTAGTGGATTTTACAAGAACAGAGTTTTAAAACATAGCTTTACTAGGAGTAGGTGAAATGTTTTGTTTTCATGTCTGAATCTGTTTTTACTCAGATTCTCTTGATGCTTGAAATGGCTGCATACTTCATTCCTTCCTGATCTGTAAAGTAAAAACTAATTTAATTCTGCATGAGATTGAATACATTACACCAGGTAGGGTGATGATAATGATAATGTCCTTTTCTTCGTAGGAATGATTGAGATTGTAAAAGATGCTACAACAATTGCCAAAATCCAGCAAAGCACAGTTGGAAACACTGGAGCATTTAAAGATGAAATACTAAACCAGTGGCTCAGGGAGAAATGTGTAATTGAAGAAAAGGTAAATACTCTTTTTCTTCCCTACAATGTAATTTTTTTCCAGGGTGGGATGGGGTTGCATATTATTATGAGGTGTGCAAAACTAGTGTTTCTTTTAAAAATAACTTTATTAACATTGTATTAATATTCTATTAATAGTCTATTAATAATAAGTTAGTGTTCTTCCAGCTGTTTCCCTCCACAACATTCATGTAAGTTTTTAATATGTAGTGGGAAATCTCTGCTTAACTAATTTTCTGTCAAGTATGCTATACATCAATGGTTAAGAACCTTTATAAATTGTGGACTGTGCTCGCTTGGATTGAAGTAGTTGGAGAGAGGCACGCTGGTGATGCTGAAATTAGCAGTGGACAAGTATCAAGCTAAACATGGACAGGACACAGGTTCATTCCCTCCCTCCCTCCCTGTTGTTGTTGTTTGCCTTTAAGTAGTTTGTAGCTTACGGTGACTAGAAGGCGAACCTATCATGGGGTTTTCCAGGGCTGTGTGTGAGATGCACCTAAGTGGGTTTCCATGGCCGAGTGGGAATTGAATCTGGTCTCCAGGGTTGTCGTCCAACATTCAAATCATTATACCACGTTGGCTCTCCATACCACACCACTTTCTGTCTATCCTATTGCTAAACTGAGAAGATGGGAGAGAGCTAGGGAAGGAAGGCTGCAGCCTGGATCAAGACTCTTCATTGGCTGAATCGGGACTAGACTTTTTCCAGCCTTCCTATAAATAGTGGTAGTATATGGAAAAACATGCACACATACTTGATACAAACGTGTTTTATGTTTTAATACTCTTATTTCAGACCAGTGCTTTTAAAAACCTGGTTTTGAGTCTCACCTGTGAATTGATAATGGCTTGCCATTTTCTCTTGCCTGGTTTATTCATTTCTTTGTCCTGTCCGATTATTTGTAAAATGGTCACAACAAAAAGCATGCAAGAATGTTAAGATCAGAGTAAATTGTCCTGATGATTTTATATTTTGCATAATTTTCCACTGAATAACAGTCATGAAAAGAGTATATTCTTGTGTAGGTAAAAATTGATATTGAAAGGATATTTTTTAAAAAAAACTCTACATACTTATGGCTGCCTTCTATTAGTTTCAGGCAGCAGTGGAAAGATTTGTGTATTCATGTGCTGGTTATTGTGCGGCGACCTTTGTACTTGGAATAGGAGACAGGCATAATGACAACATTATGATTACAGAAGGAGGTGAGTGTTGATTTGACACCTGAGTGACAGTTATTTCCATGAAGTTTTGACTAAGGCTGTGTCCAGCCGCTCCCTTGATATGAATTGTCTGTTGTTCACAGTATCCACTGAGTTCTTTTTAAAATGCTGCTGCTTTTATCATTTTAAACAATATATGATTCTATCCAGTAGGAAGTAACTATCTGTGAATGAGAAGGAGAAAGTGAAAGTCAGCTCAAGAGAAAACAGTTACTAAAAGATACAGTTGGCCCCCATATCTGTGAATTCTGTGTACATGGATGCAACCAACCGCAGCTTGAAAATATTAAAAAAAAAATCCCCAAAGCAAACTTTGATTTTGCCATTTTACATAAGAGACTCCATTTTACTACAGCATTATATACAAAGGAACTTGAGCATACACAATTTTGGTATCCACGGGGGTTCTGTGGATAACAGAGGGCCCACAGTATCTGTGTGAAGGCAGATAGATGAACACTCACAGCATGCCCTTTGCACTGGTGTGAACTCAGTTGAGCAACACTCATTACACACAGTCTTACCAAGCTACCCATTTCAGTTGTCAGTATTTTCCCCTTCTAACACATCAGGAAGGCTGTGTACTTTAAAAAAAACCATTAGCTCTATTTAAAAAATAATAATGCACAAACATTTCAAAGCCGTTGTATAACTGCTCTGGGAATTGGGAGAATGAGACTGTCTGATGATCTTATGGGCAATAGAAGTGTTTCTATTCTGTTTTTTAAAGCTGAATCACTCAAATCCTGCAGAATCATGCTTTTCCAAAACTCCAAAGAAGTTTACAAATCTGTGTAATCACTATGTAGTCAACAACACTTTTAGAATGCTGTGACAGGAGTATTATTGGTAACATGCATGGGGGCAATGTTGAATTACAACTGCACGTATCTGTTTTGTTTGTTATGGGTGGAGATAGCCAGCAGCTCTATTGGTAACAACTCCTTGTCCACACCATCTACCTCTTTGCTTGTATGCCAGGGCCATTTAATGTCTGGGGGAGGATGGCTAGGCAACATTCAGCAGTGTATCTGCAGTTGGACACATGGAGGGGCAAGCATCCTTCTGGCCTGAAGCTTCTCTGAAGATCCAGCAGGATGATGTCATCTTTGTTGCATGAAATACTGTAGAAATGATGTAGAAATACTGCCAGAGAGTGCCTGGCCACTCTCTCTCCCTTCTCCAGCCACTAACTTGCTGATAGGTACCAAGGGGACAGGGAGATAGATGATACTTGCAGAGAGATGGTAATGGGACAGACTTATGCCTGGTGAAGCTTTACATTTCACTAGGTCAATTCAGAACCTTTGCCTGTATCAATCTTCAGATTTTTGATTTTCTTTGAAATGGGAAGAGGATTGAACTGCATAGTCATTAGATTATAGAAATGCAGACCAGAGAACTAGTTCCAGTAAACATAAGGTAAAGGGAGAAGGGAAGAAGCTCAAGAAGACAGTTAGTCATAGGGTCCATTCACACTACAAAATTATAGTGCTGTTATTCCAGTTTAACTGCCCTGGTTCCATCCCATGGAATCTTGGGATTTGTAGTTGAGGGAGGGGCATTTAGAATTCTCAACCAGAGTGCTCCAGTGCTTCACCAAACTACAAACCCCAGGTTTGATGCAGCTGTGGCAGTTGAAATAGAATAACAGCATTATAATTGTGTAGTGTGAACGGGCCCATAGTTGGAAATTTATTCTCAGTTGGAGTCTCAAAAAAGAAAGATATGGTAGGTAGATCACTAGTTAGCTTGCTCCTGCAAAGATGCATTTTTTAAAATAATCACCTAGTTTCATATTGGTTTCTTCTTCCCAAGGTAATCTCTTTCACATCGACTTTGGCCATATTCTTGGAAATTACAAAAGCTTTCTTGGAATTAATAAGGAACGAGTTCCTTTTGTCTTAACACCGGATTTTCTTTTTGTCATGGGAACCTCTGGAAAGAAAACAAGTCCACACTTTCAAAATTTTCAGGTACTGTAAGTTGAAGTGAACTTTTAGAGTAACATGAGGTACAGCAGATACAAATGCTATCCATAACATCTTACCCTCCAACTTAATTTTTTTAAGAGGTGACTAAGATCCCTGACTTTTGAATCTAAGGAGGGGAAGAAAAGGCAGAGGGATGAGATTATGGGAAAAAAATGGTTGGAGGCTGCATATTGTTTCTATTTGCAACAGACCATGTTTTCTCCTATGTTTTAGATGGACTGTCTCACTCCACCAAGGCTGCCTGCTCTGTATTACATGTACTTTGTGGAAATAAAATTTTATCATAAAACTGATAGAACTTGCATTCTGCCCAGCACTACTGTTAAGTCCTTATCACATCACATTGTTATAGTGCTATATTCCATTTTAACTACCTTAACAACATCCTATGGAATGCTGGGATTTGCAGCTTAGGGGCTGGGCATTTAAAATTCTCAGCCAGAGAGCTCTTGGGCCTCAATAAACTTACCAACCCCAGAATTCTACAGGATGTTGCCATGGCAGTTAAAGGAGAATATAGTGCTATAACAGGGTAGTGTAATAAAGCCCTAAGAATGCTTTATAATTCTACATGGTGATCTAAAAATAGAAATATAGGTAAGCAACATAGGTAAATATTGTAGAGGTGCATTACTAGGGCATTAGAACATAAAAGCTGCCTTACACCAAGTCGGTAGACCAGTATTGTCAACAGTGAGTTGTCAATAAAATGTCAGCTAAGAGTTTTTCCTTCCCTACCTGGAGGCACCAGAGCTTGGGATCTTTTGAAAAACCAAGCATATTCTGTAGCCCTTCACATTTCAGATTGGCTTCTGTTTTCTCTACTTGTATATAAAAGTAACATGTGAAAAATTCCTCTGCAAATGTACAAATAAAAATAAGGTAGTGTGTTGAAAAAGAAAGGTAGCCTCTCCCATTTCTGCTTTCTTTGTGACTTTGAAATGCAGACTAATTCAGAAACCATGGCTGTTTTTTTTCCACCTCTTGCTTCCTCAAGTGTATTAATTTTCCATTAAGCAATTAGCTTGTGTCTACAAGTAGGATTGGTTTTGTCAGCTGTGTTGGTGACTTTCAAATTTAGTTTTCCTGGAAATCTGGAACTCCATGGAAACAAGAATTCCAGAATGAAAGTATTGGAAATAGAGGCTACTTGCATGTTCTTAGTGGTTTTTCCTCCTGCAAATGAAACTACTGAAGAGTGGTGGATGTATTCTACATCTGGCATACAGCTTGTGCTGGACAATAGTGGAGTTCATTAAACTTAACAGGCATCCTGAGTGAGCTGACTGTGCTCCCTTGGACAAGTCTCAGAATCCTCTGCAGAGTTTGAGGGTTCCTTGCCAGAAAAATCCAGTGAAGAGGTTGTTCCACAATGGAAGAAAGTTAGATCTGTAATTTTCAAAGTAGCCATGTCAGAGCATATGCTCTTGTGCACAGAATAATAAGCTCTGTGAATCTCTTTGCAACAAAACTTAGTGCAATGTGACTACTCATTTCCTCCTAGGATTACATTTTTCATGGTTTTCAAATACTTCTTCACAATACTATCATACCTTAGAGGAGTCACTCAAATTGAATGGGTACTATCAGGGCAGATGTGGAAAAGCAGTTCCATGTTCAGTATACAAGCTGGGACAAGAGACTGGAAAACATAAGATCAGTTCTAACTCAGAATTAAGTGAATTTCTAGTTCTTCTGCTTCAAAATATTCAATTATTTTTATCAGGCTGTTCTTGTGTCTTCTCTGTTAGGATATCTGTGTGAAGGCTTATCTTGCACTTCGGAAGCACACAAACCTCCTCATCATCTTGTTTTCTATGATGCTAATGACTGGAATGCCTCAACTGACTAGCAAAGAAGACATTGAATATATCCGTGATGCGCTAACTGTTGGTAAAAATGAAGAAGATGCTAAAAAGTATTTTCTAGATCAGATTGAAGTATGTAGGGATAAAGGCTGGACGGTGCAGTTCAATTGGTTCCTACATCTTGTGCTGGGAATTAAACAAGGAGTAGAAAAACACTCTGCCTGATAAGGATGTGTGCAAATAACTAGGAGATAATCCTGTGCTTCTTCTGATGGTTCTCAACAGGGATGGTATAAAATGCTTCTAAGGACTTTTGCTTGCTGAAGCCACAATTTTCTTTTAAAAAAAAAAATCTTAAAGGGTGACAGTACTGTACAGTGATGGTTTAACATAGATGAAAGCTTTGCTGAGATTGCTTTTTTCCTCCCTGTCTCTCTCAGTGCCACAGATATTTAATAAATTATTGGTAGAATTTAGATGACAGCACTGTGCTGTTTTGCACCTTGTTCATTGAATAATATGTATACTTGAAAGAAGATAGAAAGCTCTTCTGAAAACTATGGGGCATCCAGAATATTTTAAAGCAATGTTTTTTTTTTAATTACACCTTAAGCCAGTTAATTTTTTTAAGGTCTTCAGTAGTAAACTGTTCCCTTTATTGTACTTTTAACATGTTCTGTGTGTTTGGAATACTGGCAAAATACTGTTTCTATTATGATGATTTATGGTTAAAAAGTTAGCATGTTATGGTTATGTCACTGTAAGTGACTAAATCATGTATATTGTTGGAATGTGTGTTATGTGCAATTTGGAACTAGATAATCAATCTCTGTGGAAACCAAAGTACATGGGCCGGTCATCAAATGGTTCAGATAATCCCTTTGCCCTTTGAAGATGAAGGAGCATATTGTAAGTGTCAGTTTGCATCTGGGACAAAAAAAAGTCACTCAGATTAATAAGCAGACACTGGGCATTTTTATATGACCTATAATAAGTTCTGGGCAGTAATCATTGTGTGAGGAGTATCACTTTGTGCTTGCTGCTCCATACACAGTAAGGGGAAGCTCTGTGCCAGTATTTTTAACCCTTCCAATAGAAGAGAAATACCTTTGAGAAAGACCTTTCTCCACCTAATTTTCATGATTAGTAGTGTATCAGATTTCAATATTTTTTCTGAATTTATTTTTTACAAGGGGTAGTATTTTCATTTCATCATGGGATGTTATATTCATAATAAAATTACATGACAGGCTCAGTGAAATATCACTCAGTTTTTAAAAGCTTTACAGTGGTGGTACTGCTCCATAAAGAAGTACTATCTAAAAGCGACTCCCTTTTTTACTGAATGTTTGAAAATCGTAATATATTTCCTCTATGCCAGCATTTTAAGTTTTCAAATACACACCAGTGCCATGATCTAGAAAGCTACTTTGGACATGCACAAAACTTGCATATATAATTGTGTAAGCTTTGACTGAACAGCAGACAGCACCCCCTCCCACTATTTGAAAATCCTTTTACATTCTCCTTGTTTGCAAAAGGACTCTTCTTTGCAGTTGGAAAAGTAGCATTTGGGAAATAAAAGCTCAGAGGTGTATCATATCATTTTCTGCATTGTGGCTAAAATCAAGAAAACCTTCACATTTCCAAGGTGATTGGGTTCTTTGGTTATTTTTATTTTTATGGTCTTAAAAACAGAATGATTTATTTTTAAAAAAATGGGACAATACTTATATTTAATATTTCACTGTGTTAGGAAATAAAGAGAGAATATATTTAGGATACTGTGTATAAACTGTATTGTGTATATTAACTATATTAATCTTTGGTAGGAAGATGCTGGGAATTTATAATCGATACTTTAAGGTATGAAATCACAAAAACATTGCTGATAGTACCAGTTTTGTCTGTGACAACCCTAAATCTAGTAGCAAGTCTCAGCTAGAGTATACTCACTGAAGCAATGGAAACCTTGTAAGTCAGCACTTAAATAAACTCCATTGATTCGAGGAGTCTTCTCTAATTGGGATTAGCAATTGGATTTAGGCCTGGATGTCTAATGCTTACACTGTGCACATGTATATATGTATATCTTCAAAGCAAACATAAATTGTTGAGATTTTGGCTGGTGTCCTCTAGCCAGTGTGATGTAGTGGTTTGAGTGTTGAATTACAACACTGGAGATCAAGGGTCAATTCCCCACTCGGCCATGGTTACCCACTTTGTGACCTTGGGTGTACCACACATTCTCAGTCCCAGAAAACCTTGTGACAGGTTTGCCTTAGGGTTGCCATTGGTTGAAAACTACTTGAAGGAACACAACAACAAACAACAACAGCATCTTGTTAGTTACATACACAAGAACAACTGAAAGTTAAACCTGCATACTGATCTTTTTTGGTTGCAGTAGAGGGTGGAGCTAACTACCTCCCTCGCAGAGCAAGCAGAACCTTTGCAGGACTCACTTTCCTATAGTGGGGGCCACCCTCTCCATGGTCATTTAGTGGCTAGTGGAGAGTAGGAGGGTGTTTTTTTTAAAGAGCATCTTCCTATCTCCTTATAGCAAGATGCAGAATGATAAAGGGATGTTCCAGAGCTTTGGGGGCGGGGAGACAGAGGATGACATCGTTATGTGTCTGGTTCTGGGCCCAACACCAATTTCTTCTGCAACACTCCCACTCCACCAGCCACTAAAATGAAGGTGAGTCCTGCAGAATGGGATTGGGAAGTTGTATCATAGTTCTACCTGGATGGAAATCTTTGGCATGTTTCTCAGTGCAGGATCCTGGCCATTTGTGTCCTTATATTCTTTCAACAAATGTAGCTTAAAGTGTTTCTTGTTCATCTGTGTAACTCTTAATTCTAATA
Organism: Iguana delicatissima; assembly: GCA_948472985.1. Classification (NCBI taxonomy): domain Eukaryota; kingdom Metazoa; phylum Chordata; class Lepidosauria; order Squamata; family Iguanidae; genus Iguana; species Iguana delicatissima. Next base: position 825,666 of record CAOKZL010000468.1, on the reverse strand, counting down.
TAAACAAAAAAGTCCATCTAGAGTTTTGAAAATCACCATGTGCAGTAAAGAGTATTGGAACTCTCTAACAAGGTCTTTATTTCTTTGTTTAAATGGTGGTCCTGTATGCAATGTTTTAATGTTTCACCTGTCCATTGGAAAAACTATAATACTGAAGTTGAGTAAGAAAGCATTTCATAAGACTGTTACTTGTGCGAGTTCAAAAACACAATAATTTGTACTGTATCTTTAATCTTAGTTTTAAAAATTGTGTATTCTACATTTTGCAATAAATTGTATATGATATATAAAACTTTATTAAAGGCTAGTCATCTATATTTCTCTCCTGTAAGTTTTTCCTACATTTATACACACACACACACACACACACACACACACACACACACGTATCTAGAAACTGAAACAATTCTGTACCAATATAAGGAAATAGGAGCTAGTGGATTCAGTAAAATTATAAAATCAGAAGTTAAAAAGTGAAAGTGCACAGCAGTGATAAGCCAGGTTTATTGCTATCTTTTCTTGAAGACCAAATTGATAACTTTATTGATAACTTTATACAGGTTTATTCTGATATTGGGAATGTGCATTTTCAGATGAACACAGAATGTAATTTCTGCATTTTTGCAATTGATAGAATGTTCTGTCTACCTGCACTGGTTGGAATGTACCCTTGAATTTAAAACAAGTCCCTTTCTCTCTGTTAAGGGAGTATGCATTTGCACATGCAAACATGTAAACAAATAGAATTAAACTGATAATGGATTTTCACAGTTGCAGGGGGAAATGCTGTAGCTCAGGCATCAGTAACTTGATCCTGCTGGACCACAATTCCCACCACCACTGGAAATTGAATGTTTGGGATTGATGAGAGTTCCGAAATATGGGGGTTTGGGGTGGGGTAGAATTAGTATACCAGTGTCCCTAATATCATTTTTCTCATGTGTCCTCATATAGTGAAGAGCTATACATACCTTGACATTGCCTTCATCTATGAAGAATGAGATGTACATACATTATCAATTATCCCACCTTATTTTGGACGCTAAAGCATTCTGCTGCCACCATATAACTTGTATCTTTTATTTTACCATTTCACGTATGTGTTAATAATTGCTGAACATATAGTACAAAACGAGTGTGAGGTTCAGGCAATATTAAGTATATAGTACATTTTATTATGAAACATTCTGAGTATTTCTGATTCTCCAGAGGATTTCAGTTAACCTTAATGCTGTTAATTGCTGTCACAGGAGAATAGCTATAGATGTATAGTCCCATAGAATTATACACTAGGCCCTCCACATTTGGGCCTTTAGCTTTCATGATTCTGATTATTTGCAAGTTTCGCTAAACCATGCAGGTGCTTCTTTTCTGAGGAACCTGAGGGAACCTTCCCTCTTGGCAGCTCTGATCAGGTTGCATAGCCCCATAAAAACCACCTCTGGTCCTTCTCTGCCACTAGCTGCTACTGGCCAGCTAAGGACGGCATGCACCCCATTTCTCAGCACCATGAACCCAATGCTCCCCATCCCAAGTAAGGAGATGGGTAAGAGATATATAGGCCACTATGCTGACCACCTCTTTTCCCTTTCCTTTCCCTGAACTGGTTTGGACCCTGGATGCCCGCTGCCACCACCATGCCTCAGTCTCCCTCCCACAGACACATCCCAGCGTATGTGGAGGGCTGAGTTTAGTTCCAAAACAACCATGCTACAATTAGGAGCTCCATCTCAATCAGCTTACTGCCCTGGCACTGAGCACTTTCTATGCTGTCTTCCCTCTGATAATACACTAGAATATTATACTTTTTTTCACCAGATATCTTTCTTGCTTGTTCTCACAGACTTTTTTCAGCTCTGGCCTTGAGCTATTTCAGTTCCTAGGCTTGTTCTCTGGTTTTCCCATTTTCTCTTCTAGGCTGTCTCAAGCCTTTCAGGGCACTTTTATCTTTAATCAACAAGGAAGAGTGGTTGCCAAGATCAAAATAGTGGGAATGCTGGTTGGATGTGACCACATCCTCTTGAGATTTATTTTTCAAAAGAAAGAATTTAGCATAGTTAGACATATGTTCAGATTTTTAAAAAAATCACCTTTGGTAAGATTAAGGCAATATTTTGTGATATTCTATGGTCAGAAATACTAGGAAGTAAGTTCAGCTGAGAGATAGGCACAATCAGAAACAATTCCATTGAAAACTTAGAAATATGTAAAGATATTTGTGTGGCTACATAAAAAGTGCACGTATAGGAAATGGAAGAAGTGGCAAATCACCAAGGAAGAGTACAAACAGGTAGCCAATATATGTAGGGAGAAGGGGACATTAAATCTGAGGATGAATGCAGGCTTGTAAAAGATTCAAAATAATTAAGAGGAGGTTTGACTGTGTTTCAGAGCAGACTGTGTTTCTACACAGACTTATTACAAGAAAGTAGTAAGCCTGGGTAGAAAAGATGGAGAAGCATTAATGGGTAACAGAGCAAACCCACCTTTTTTGTCATTTTTCCAAAGAAAAAACTCTGGTGAAAATAGAATAAATGATGCAGTGAAAGGGCTTCAAGGAACCCAGGATAGCTAAAGAGATGGAACACCTACTTGAACAATGAACAATGAATTAAAGTCTCCAAGGTCAGGCAAACTGCATCCAAAGGAATTCATAATCTCAGAGCTTCTCTGAGAATTCTAGGAGAACAAGTGAGCTCCCTGAAGACTGGAGGTAGGTAAATATTGTATCCCATCTTCAAAATGGGGAATGAAGAGGACCTGGACAACTACCAGCATCAGACTGATGTCAATACCAGGAAAGGTTTTTTAAAAAATAACAGTCTGTGAGCACTTGAAAATGAAGGGACTCCTAAAAGCTAACATGTTTTTTTTCCCAATAGTAAGTCATGTCAGCGTAATCTTACATTAAAAAAAAAGAGTTGCATGTTGGTGGATCAGAGGAACGCACTGTATGTAGTTTGCCTTGAGTTCAATAAGATTTTTAACAAGATTCCTCCATGATACTCTTATGTATAAGCTGGTAAAATATGGAAGAGATGACACTATTATTTTAGTGGATTTGTAGATGACAGCAGCAAGCGTAGATGACAGAAGCAAGTGTTGATTTGCAGCAAGTGCTCATCAATTATTCTTTGTCCTTGTGACCTAAAGAGACAAGTCAGGGACCACAAGGTTCTGTCCTAGGTTTGGTGTTGTTCAGCCTCTTTATAAATGACTTGGATGAAGAAACAGAGGGGAAATTCATTGAATTTACAAATGATAGGAGACAAAATTAGAATTCAGGATAATCTTACTCTTATTTTATTTATTTTATTCATTTATATTCTGCCTTTCTCCCAGTAATGAGATTCAAAACAGCTAACAACATACTTAAAAATAATATAGATTAAAGCTATACAAAGTTATTAATAAAAGTATAAAAATGTAAAAATTATTTAAAATATTAAGAGATTGTTTTGTCCCAGCAATCTTAACATATTGTTTCATCCCAATTCTTCAAACAAAACAAATTTTAACAGAGACAAAAGTAAGGTTCTCCATTTAGGCAAGAAAAAACAGACACAGAAGTATAGAATTGGTGAGATTGCAACATACAGCAGCAGATGTGGAAAAGATCTAGAATTCTCTACAGACCACAGGGCAAATGCAGTTCTATGGCTGTAACAAAATTATAGTGTCCAGATCAAGGTATGTAATAGTACCATTTTATTCTTTGATCAGCTGTTCCCTGGAATAGTGTGTTCAGCTTTGGTCACCACAGGTTAAGAAAGATGTGCACAAGTTAGAATGTTTCTAGAGGATGGAGCAAGCTTGTTTTCTATTGCTCCAGAAGGTGGGCCTCATAACAGCGAATTCAAATTGTGAAAAAGGAAATCTAACTGAACATTAGGAGCAGCTCCCTGATGGTAAGTTGTCGCAGGAACAGACTTCTTGGGAAGGCCGGAGAATCTCCTTGTTGGAAGTTCTCAGACAAGAGGCTGGTGGCTATTACTCATGGATGCCTTAGCTGTGACTTGCTGCGTTGACAGGGAATTGGACTCTACTGTTCTATGATTTTCTGACCCTTGGCATCTCATAGCAGTTACTTACCTGCACTCCTTGTGAAATACACCAACCAATCAGCTTCTTGGTTACTGACATACTGTCAAGCCACAACTTCACAGAATATTCTCAGTGGCTACCATGACTAGTTAACAGCCATGGAGTCTTCTTTGACCCAACCCTACAATAGAGCAAGGAATTAAAAGTAACAAGTTATAGGTATTAGTTACTTATATTCAGTTCCTTTTGTGAGTCATTTAATGTGTGTGTGTGTGTGTGTATTGTTACTTTTATAGTTGTTGAGTTTTATAGTTAGTTATTTGTATAGTTATTGAGGAGTAGCCTTACCAAATGGTGGAGGAGGAAGATCAACTCCTGCTGTGCCTTCTGCAGCTGCCTTGTGCTCTGTTGTGAGTGTTGAGATGACAATGGGGTGGACAGGAGGTTGTATTTTGTACCTCTGGCTACTGACCTAAACCAGATTTTTAAAGTAACTGAAAAGAAACTTGTTACTTATGAGAAACTAGAAATCAGGGCATTACCTTTACACTGTACTAATTAATGGAAATTAGCTAGTGTGAGGTTAACTGTAGCCAATTACTTCTAAAAATTAATTTTGCCAGTTCGGAAAAGAACACCCTGTTTTGCTTTTTCTTAGTCCTTTTATACTTGAATAGTTATGTTAAAACACTGCAGCACAATTTTACAGTTTTTTCACAGATTCCAAAGACATCTGGAGGGCCAGAGGTTCCTAAATAATCTTAAGTACTAGAGAACTAGGTCAATTATATAAAGGTGATATTGTATGAAAAACTTGTATAAAACATGTGCTTTTCAGTTTTCGCTTTGAATTATCTACCATCTGTATACATTGTTCTGGGTTATAATTGAACAGGTTTGTCTGATTTCTGTCATGTTGCATTATGTATTTTCCTGATTTAAATAATTTATTCTGCCTTAGCTACTCATGGTTGAGGGCACAGAACTACGATGGAGCTGTACTCTCTCTCCTCAGTATTATTCAGCGCCTCCTCTGGGTTCTTAAGACTTCAGCAGGCAGTGCTCATCTATTCCAACCATCTAGGTAGAAATGTACCTACGCTGGAGTGCAAAAATGGCCTTTAACTAGCATTGATGTGAAACAAGCCAACTGACCCAAGAAATAATTGAAATGGTTTAAATCAGATATATGGCATAGCTCAGAAAGTGCTAATATTATTAGCAATTTTGCTGCAGAAGTACAGAAATGTAAACAGTGAGGGGAATAAAGCTGCTTACCTAAAATTAGGAAGCGTGAATATGAGTACTGATCAAATCCCCCCTATCCATAAGTTAATTTTAGGTAAGCTCCCTCAGGTTTGCGTCTCTACAAAATGGGAATAATTTTACTACCCTCTCTTACAATTACCTTGCCCTTTTCAGTTAAAAAAAAATTGGTGAAGTATTTTTAGCATTCCAGTGCACCATGTGAATGCTTTTCAAATGTGTTTGCTAAAGGAAAGAGCAGGTATTCTTGGGGAAGAAGTTAGACAGGGATTTATTTTATTTCATTTTTTTAAAATGGGTTGACCTCAGGAGGGAAACCATGTTATTAAACAGTATTTCCCAGGTAGTGTTTGAACTATCTGTGATGGGGGATTGATAATGTGTATCTAGGAAAACTATGACTATAGAGAGAAATATGTCAGTTTTAGGGAACAAAAACTCTCAGAGAATACAAAATTAGTTTGGAATTGATATGAGCTGAAACAGAGTTTAGTTTTTGATGAGGTAAAGTTTAACTGTTCTTTAGCTCTGAGCTGGCACTAAGATGATTTGCAATGAGCCTCCAACATTTTTTCTTTGCTGTTCTTTTATGCATGCACCATTTATGCAACATTTTTTCTTTGCTGTTCTTTTATGCATTATTAAGATTTGGTCTATTGATGTTATTTGCATCATTTATTTAGGTATTTTATATTCTACCTTTCTATATATATATATGTATATATTTATATATATATATATACACATACACATATACACACACATATATATGATTTTGTTACAATTCCAACATATAAAACAAACAATTATCATTGTATTCTTAATTGTCATATTGCAACTGTCTTCCTTCCTCTCTGGGTTATAGTTTTTATCATTTCATTGAACTCTTATCAACGCTTCACAATAAATTGTTAGTATATCTACTTAATTCGTTAGTTCTTGTTTTTCTACTCAACTTTACATATTCCATGATATTTCTCTAAGTTTTATCTTGTAACAACCTTTAATACCATGAATTATGAATTGTTCTGTCAAGACCCATCCTGCTTCTGAAATCATCTGCCATTCTTTATGAATATCATCATCTGATTTCCCTTTTAATCGCTGTGAAACAATATCTGCATTTCTATTTTCAATAAGAGTTGCCCACCATTGTTCTGTCATAGGTATTACATCACTTTTCCAGAGCCTTGCAAATTCAATACGGGCAATTGAAACCATATACAGTATTATTCTCCAATATTTCTTTACCAGAGTTTCCTCTAACATATGTGTCATATTTAGTAAATACATTTCAGGAGTCTTGTCAATTTGAACCTGCAATACATCACATATTATCTTATGAATTTAATTCCAATACCTTTTTGCTTTAGAACATGTCCACCACATATGAAATAGTGTACCTGCAGTCTTTTGACATTTCCAACATTGACCTGTACCTGTCTTATAAATTATCTTTAATTTTTCGGGTGTCATGTACCATTTATGAAAAAGCTTATAATAATTTTCTTTAAGGTTCTGAGTTACCGTGAACCTCTTTGTTCATTGCCAGCTTTGTTCCCACCATTCCAACTGAATTGGGTGTCCAATATTTTGTGCCCATTGTATCATTGCTATTTTAATTGTCTCTTCCTCACATTGTTGTTGTAATATCTCTTGATATAGATGTGAGAATAAGTGAGGTGGATTTTCTCGCAGAATCTTCAACAGATTTTCTTGTTCCTTCTGTTCTATTCCTTGCGTTTTCACATCCATCTGAAATCTTTCTGATAGTTGTCTGTAGGGAAACCAGCTTAACTTTAGACCTTCAACTTCCAATTTCTTTCTTGATTTCATCTTAAAAACATTTATATTTGTATTCATATTTGTTTTCTCCAATATATCTTCATATCGCAACCATTTTTCTGTGTCTGACCATCTTCCAAAAAAGGCTTCCTGAGGGGAGACCCAGGTGGCTGGCTGCCTAATCTTCTTATTCTTATAATCATTCCATACTTTATATAATGATTTTCTTACAAAATGATGTGTAAAATCTTTTATCGATTGTCGCTTTTCCATAAAACATATGGGCATGCCATCCCATCCTTAGATCTGCTGCCTCTAAAGCCAGCATTCTCATATTTTGTAGATCCTTCCAGCCCTTTACCAAGTGAATGCCGCAGCTTTAAAGTATACTTGTAAATCCGGTAATCCCAAGCCTCCTCTTCTTGTTATGTCAGTCATGACTTTCCATTTTATTCTTGGTTTTTTACCTTGCCATATGAAGTTAGTTATATCTCTCTTCCATTGTATGAAGGGCTTAGCATTTGTGATAATAGGAATATTTTGAAAAAGATAGTTCATCTTGGGTAATACATTCATTTTTATAACAGACATTCTTCCCAACATAGATAATCGCATTTGAGTCCATTTCTCTAAATTTTTAGTTATCTCTTTCCATTTTTTCTCATAATTATTTTGAAGAAGCTCACTGTTTCTCTTGGAAATCCAAATTCCCAAGTATTTTGCTTTCTGTCCTTTATTAAATCCCGTTATCTGTTTGAACTCCATATCTTCTTTCTCTCTCATATTTTTTGTTATAAACACTGTCTTTTCCTTGTTTATCTTAAATCCTGAGTACTCTCCATATTCTTGAATAATATTCATCAATCTTTGTACACTATTGAGAGGATCCTCTAGAAACAAAACCAGGTTGTCCGCAAATGCTTTAAGCTTGTACTGATATTTCTTTATCTGAACTCCTCTTATTGTAATATCTTCCCATATGGTATTATTGAGAATTTCCAATGTCATTATAAATAACAAAGGTGACAAAGGACAACCCTGTCTTGTTCCTCTATGAAGTTCGATTTGTTTTGTTCTCTCACCATTAATAATCAGTCTCGCCGTTTGTTGACTGTAAATTACTTCAATCCAAGAGATGCATTTTTCTCCTCCTTGTGCTTGATGACCGTCTTCATGAATGTCCAATTGACCATATCAAAAGTCTTTTCCGCTTCGACAAACACCATGGCTGATTTCTTTTCATTATATCTTTCATAGTGTTCAATTATGTTTAATACTGTCCTGATGTTGTTGCTCATTGTTCTCTTTGGTAAAAATCCATTCTGGTCTTCAGGTATGTTATCCTGAAGAACCTTTTTAAGTCTCTCAGCCAAAATGGCAGCAAATATCTTGTAGTCTGTATTTAAAAGTGAGATAAGTCTGTAATTCTTAACGTCGGATAAATCTCTTCCTTCTTTGGGTATTAAAACTATGTTGGCTTCCTTCCATGTATTTGGTATGCCTTTGTTTCTTATCTCATTCATTGTCTTTTGTAGTGGAATTGAGAGTTCATGTTTCAAAATTTTGTAGTATTCTGCTGTAAAGCTGTCAGGTCCAGGAGATTTGCCATTTTTCATGTTTCTGATATATTCTACCTTTCAATGATAAAATGAAACCGGGTATGGGGGGACAACAGCTTCTGTAAGTAAATGTTTATTTAAAGTTCTGTATGTTATGTGTATGAATATACCCTTACATATGACACACAGCAGGAATAATATAGACATTACTCTCCTCCCCTACAATCTACAGTCTTTTGTTCTGTTTTGGAATAATTGTTTTGAGTTCAAAAGATTAGAAGTTTTTCTACTTAGAGCAGAGCTCAGAAGTAGTTCATTACAAATAACTTGTTAATTATAACTCATTCCTGTATTTAATAACTATGGCATAACTACACTGAATTATTATTGTAACTTGATATGGGATAATTCTACTCCTTTTATGGCATAGCTGTGATGCAGCTAAAATAATTAAGAACAAATAGCATTGGCGAATGAGTTCTCAATCAATCTGCTCCTCCAAAGCAACTTCAACTCTGTAGAATTCTTTTTCCCCCTCCATGCAATGTGTACACACATGTACTCACACACATACTCTACTGCTGCTGATACATTCAATTTAAATTCAGTAATAAATGTTCCTCATTAAAAAAAATAGCTGCCTACGCACTGCCTTTCTTTATCTTGCTAGAACAGCTTAAGGCAGTATAGGCCTTAGACACTCATTTTCTGTCTCCTGACATCTTTAGGATAAAGGAAGGACAAAAAAACAAAGTCAAATGAAGGATAGAAAATTTAGTGTTACATGACAAGGCCCAGAGAGCAGAGAGATTAAAATATCAACAGTAGGCTCCTTGAAAATGGCAGTGGCAGGAAGAAAATGTATAGCCAGTGACTATTTGCAGACAAAGATATGATGCTGTTTGAGGCAAAAGCTGAGATGGCAGCCCACCCACATTCTGTTTACAGAAGTGACCAGGACTGGGAGTTGAATTCCACTTCAACACTGAAGATGAAACACTGTCCTCCACAGGGATGCAGACTAGCTTATGGGGTGGCACTCTCTGTCCTCCAACAGAGAGCTATGGGTCTGGGAGGAGAGTCTTCAGGATGACTGAGTTGAGTGTCTGCCATTGCCTCACTTTACCAGATGGTTGGCTGGATGGCTGCAGTCTGTGAGCTCACTTTCCGAGCACTTATTGAACCTGCATATCTGTAAATAAATAGATGCTACCACACAACTCTTCACATTTATTTTCAATTCCAAAAGGAACTGGCTCTGTAGAGTGTTACCCTGTGACTTGGGGGTCCCGGGAGGGGAGCCCAAATAACCAAACAACAACACGCAAGATGGGGAAAATTAGCTGGAGCACTCTCTTGGCCAACGAGAGGCAGGGTAACGCAGCAGGATCTTTTACCCTATGTCTACAGCGTCAGGTCAGTGAGGAGGCAAATGGTTCAAACAACAATTAAGATTTATTAAACAGTTATTAAAGAAATGCACAAACACACTCCTAACTAGAAAAGGAAAAGAGAGTTTCAAGGGGAATGGGTGATACGCCACCTGTCCTGCAGTCCTGGAGAAGCCAATTGTAGAAGAGGAAACCCGGCGTGGCGACTGAGGGGAATCTGCTGAACCGAGCGGCAGCAAGGCAGAACGAAGTCCAAACGATCCGGCGAGAGTTCCGAAGAGCTCTCAGAGCGGGGGATATTTATTGGGGAAAGAACGACCGCAGGCTAGTCTGGTCTTGGGCAAAAACAGTAAGTTTTGGGTTGGAGACAAGGCCTCCGAAAGGTCAGAATTTGCATGATTGAGTTAAAGTCCAAATTGACAATGGTATGGCCGGTATGTAGATGCGGCTAGCTCAGCAGTTAAGTACCTAACTCACCAGGGTGTCCTCTCAGGGCAGAGGGTCTCTTTGTGGTAGCGTGCATTTGTAATGAAGGTGTTTGTTTCTGGAGGTCCCCTAAAGCAGATCTGGCAATATCTGGCTTGGTTTGGTGTGAGGAGCAAGTAGTAGCCATGCCTAGCTTCGCGCTTATTCGGCGGGCCTCACAAACACTTGGCTGGTGGCAGAGTAGGGCCGAATTGCGATATCAAAATGATATCTTTGGTTCACCAAAGGCCAGGCCAGGACAGGTGGTAACAAGGGCTGCCCTGGAGTTTGTTCCCACTGAACTGGAAATAGAAAATTAGTAAGAAAGCAAAAGGAGACAAAGTATAGAGTAGTAATGAGGAAGTGAGAATCTGGAGATACTGAAAAAGGACATGAAGTAAAACTATGAGGGAGAAAGATGGAACTACTTCTTTGGTGAGTGTGCTTTCCCTTTACTGCTGGCACAACCGTACTGTAGTTTCTTCTACAGATGATCATGTATTCTGATTACCTCCCCTCATAATACAGGAACAACTGCATATCCCCTGTATTTAATATTGAATTGTCTGAAAGACCCAGAGAGTAGAGTCCCTGATATAGTTGATCAGAATCCCTTTAAAACACCATGGAGGAAAACAAAAATGTACACATAGGTAATTGGAGAAGTTTGTCAGCTTTTTCAAATCCTTGGGACAGCTCCTTGTGTGATCAGGTGGAAGTCATTACGCAGCCAAACTCATTTTTTCACTTAACAGAACTCTTTTAGCGGGGGGCGGTAAGGAAGAAATAGTGGAAAAATACAAAGATGTGTTGTCTGTATTTGCCTGTAAAATACTGTGAATGAGGCAAGGCAACTACACAAGAAAAATTTTGTTTGTAAGCACCTGGTCTCTCCTTTTACTTCTAATCCTAAGATTATAAATTGTCCCAGCAACTGTAATATTTGTTTTAACCCCCTTGGAAAGAAAGAAAAACAATACTGGTCTGTGATGTAAACTGTATTTAATAGTTCTTATCCTCCTGGCTGAGAAATAATTACACACTTTAGAATCCCAGGAGAAAGAAGAGGAAGTGCTACAAAAAATATTCTCATTATGGAGTGTTAGAGTAGGATTGAAAAGATGCAAATTTGTCCCACTCACCCGTGTGACCTTAGGTCTGTCATTATCTCTCACCTACCTCACTGCTCTGTTATGAGGATGATATGAGCAAGAGGAGAGCCATAAAGATGACCTGATCCCTTGGAGAAAAAGCAGTTTATATGTAAATAAACAAATAAAACCACCCATTAATTGATCTATCCCATGGTTTGCTGTATATTGGAAAGTATGTTTGTGGATATACTTATGCATACAATTTGTCCAGATGTAAGAAATCGTATTTTGACAAGAATCAAAAGAGAAACATTAAAATAAAGATGTGGTATGATAGCCAATACACAAAAATGAAGACCATATTTGCTACTGTGGCACTGAGGGCTGCATGGTAAAGACTCATCATCAGCTGAACGGAAGATCCACATCTGGGCATGTGCTGGGAAGCTGTGGTTAGTCACAGTATTCAGATATGACATTTTGTTATCAGAAGAGTGGTCTCTGGGGTGCTTTTGCATGTGACTTACCTCTGATGCCTTGGCACATAGTGCACCCTTCCATTCTTGGAAACTAAACCATAGAAAAAAATCATATTGTACCTTCACTGCCATTTCCTCAACATGTCAACTCCACAACGTCACTACTAAAAATACCCCCCTTTGGCATGCCAGCTGGAGCTGCTTAGAAGAAAAGAGACACTAATGTGCCCTTAATGAAAAGTGATGGATTCAAGCCAGAAAATGTTTCCAACACCATGTTATGTGTACTACTACCAGCACACAAGTTTTGGAGCTGAATATATTCATGATGACAATATTAGAAGCATTTTAAATCTGGAATAAACTCTACCTATTGGTTATCCCATTTTTTCTGAGATCAACAAAGAACCCTGTGGAACCATTTATTTCAGATATTAGTTTTATTTATGACCTACCTTACCTCCAATGAGCTCAAGATGGCTTAAATGGCTCTCTTCCACTCCACCCTTCAGACTTTTATCCCTCAGTCTGATATCCCTCACAGGTTGTTGTGTGTGGGGTACGTCAGGCTGAGAAGTAAATGCCTCATCACCCACTACGTTTCATGGTTCAGTAATGACTTAAACCTAGATCACTCAAGTCCCGGTCCAGCTTCCTAAGCACTGCACTACATGGTTCTCTTACATCATACTTTAAGACTGTAAAATTTCCGAATCTGAAATGTCGTTTGCACTGAAATATACTAAACAACTACCCCTTACATGTCTCCAAGACCACCACCAAAAATAACATATAGGTCTACCTCAAATATTGAAGAAGATGAATTCCTGGAGATTGTTTCTGCAACAAATAAAATACAATAAAATAATTGATACCATAGGCAGTAATAACATGGAAAGAATAGGGGTAAATTCCTACATCACAAGAAGAAGGAAAAGGAAAACGAGAAACATGTTTCAACGAACATTTTATTCAAAACTCACAATGTGCACATGTGAAATGACTAGGGAGGGTCAGTAAACAAAAACATTTCACTTGAAACCCTATTCCGAAATGCATGCAAGGATGTTTTTTCTTTCTTTCACCAGAGTCTACTTTTCTTACAATGTCCATTCTGATGGGCAAGCTTAAAGGACTTTCTTTTTCTAGAAAGAAACTATATAGAAACTTTATGCCAACTAATGATTACACTTATTGCATGTGATGGATTCTAGCCCACATACACGTATGCCACAGTAAAAAGTGTCAGACTTCAAGCTGTCACAAGACCTGAACCACCTTTCAAAGCTTTTTAAATGGTTCAACAGAGGAACACAACTGTCCCTTCAGAAGGTGATAAAATTATTTGGTTGTCAATACTATTTGTGAAAGCCTTTGCCTCTTAAAAAAAAATTAAAACAAAGAAAGCCCAGTATATCTAAAAGATTTATATCGGTCTGCAACAAAAGCCATATGCCTTTTGTATGTTTAAACAGGGTAAGCGTGTAATCCGGCATCTGTACATAGTTATTTGGAAATACTAAAGCCACACAGAACTCAGTTATAACCTGCATATTTCAACATCCTGTTGAAAGTGGAATAACTATCTGGCTGAGGATTCTAAATACTCCTCCCTAAACTGCAAACCCCAGGATTCCATAGGATCGTGAAAGTGGGGTAATAGCACTGTAACAGTGTAATGTGGAAATGGCCTTAGTCTAACTGTGTCCCAAGCATTTATTGCTCAGCCACATCTAGGCTGCTTACATTTTGAATATTTTTCTAAAAGTTGCTTTTGTATCCCCTTTAATGACTGATGCTTGACTACATGCAGGATCCATTCCTGTAACAGAAAACAATTAAGCGTGAAAATAATTCAGCCTCCCCGTTTTCTCCCTCTCTCTCACTCACACACACACTCAGACAGACAGACACAGAGGTTTTGTTGAATGGCTGCTGATGCAAGTCACCCAGTGAATTGATAATAATGATGTGGAACTACCTTTCATGTGAAGTTCAGTGCTTTGCTAGCTTTGGAAGTGAAGCCCCATGCTACCAGCTTTTGAAATGAAGAGGGACTGTTTGTACTTTGCACTATTTGTTCCAGCCCATGAGTGGAAGACAGTTCATTAGCTGGTGACAGGCATCCCTTCCTTTCCTTAGGCAGAGCTCACCCCCACACCCCCATGCAGAGCTCCAGGCAGTAGTGGGGCTCTTCTCCCCCTTCAGCAAAGCCCCGAAGGCGGTGATGTTTTTACCAACCCAGCTCACAACAACTACAGCATTGCTGCAGGTGGCCAATTTGGTCAAAACCTCATTTCACCCTTCCCACCCCCAGCCCTAAAATACCAGGCAAGTGAAAGAAACCTTGCACATCTGGAAAAGTTCCAAGTAAGTTGTTTAAAAAAACACTTTCCCTCATCCTCTGTTAAGAAAAGGGGGGGGTCAATGAAAGAACAGCATTAATGGTAATTAACTATGGTTGTATTGTGGTGGGGGGGCTGAGGAAGGAAAAGGAAATTTGTAGGGTTTAGACTCAGCAGGGCTGGTTCGAGACATTTTTGTGCCATGTTGTAGCTACACCCAGATGTGTGGCATCTTAGGATCTTTGGAAACCTTGCTACTCAAATTAGGACCCAGGGCTTTCTTCCAATTAGTGTTTATTCTTCTTTTCTGTTTAAACCTACACCCTTTGGTGGGGAAGTGGTTTCAACAACTGTGAGGATAGATAATCTCTGTTAATTTGGAGAACAGCACTGCCACCTAACCAGCAAAAAATGGAAGCCTGGTCTGTTTCTGACCCTTAACAGAAGTCTGAGGGACGTTTTGCAGGAGACACATACACTAACACCTGTTAGTGTTTGTAGAGCAAAGCAAATTAGCAGGAGCTGTTAATAAGATATTGCAAAGGTGGGAATCATGCAGCCCTCCAGACGCCACTGAACTGCCACGTCCAACATTCCTCACCATCGGGTATGACCGACAGGACTGAAGGGACTTGCAGTCGAACATCTGGAGACGGGCATGTTTCCCTCACTCTTATTGGCACTCCCAACTCTAGAGGATGCAGGCCGGACTAGCAAGGCACCTTGTGCATGCTGCAAGGCATGGTGCCCAATAACACTGCAAAATTCGAGCGCCATTGTTCCAGTGCAACTTCCACGGCTGCCTCCCACGGAATCCCCTGGGGATGGTAGTCTCGCGCGTCAAGAGAAGAGCTCTCTGCCAGAGAATAATAAGCGCCTCTCCATAAACGGCCGGTCCCAGGTTTCCTCAGAAAGGAACCACGGCAGTGAAAGTAGAACAGCAGCGCTACAATTCTGTAGTATGAATGGGCCCGCGGCTTTCGCCACGGCGCCTCCTGTTGTCTCGTGATAGCTTCTCTTCTTCTTCTTCATCATCATCATCATCATCATCCCCATCCCCATCCCGGGCTTCAGCCTTCTGCCAACACCGCGGCCAGCAGGGCTCGGAAGGGCGGCCGCCCCCATTCTCTCCTGCGGCGGCGGGAGGGGGGCTTCTTCCTTCCGCGCGCGCTCGCCCGGCCGCCGTTGCATTGGGTCGCAGCAGCGTTGCCGCAGCTCGCGCCGCGCGGAAGGTTGTCATGGTTTCCCAGGTCACATGCGCGCGAGGTTTCCCCGGCGCTGGAGGGGGGCGGGAGAGGCGGCGGCTGCTGCTGGCGGCGGCGTCGGGACTGGCTCCCTCCTTTGCCGCTGCGAGTGCCGCACGGAGCAGGGAGGGACCCGGAGGGAGGCGGCGGCAGCGGCAATTGCCCCTAGCTGCTGAACTCTTCCTTGGGATTCCATTTTGCAAAACCGCCGCCGCCGCCGCCCTCACCGCCGGTCCTCCTCCTCCTCTTCCTCCGGACATTTTCCTCTTTGCCCGGCGGGGGGACGAAGGGGGAGGCTCCGGAGGACCCCGCTGGGCTCGCTCCCTCTCTCCCCCGCCTCGCCTCGCCTCGCCTCCCCACCGCAGCCCCGGGATGAGCATCTCCGTCCCCGAGGGGCTGACGGAGCTGCTGCAAGGCTTCACCGTGGAGGTGCTGAGGAGCCAGCCGGGGGACCTGCTGGAATTCGCCCTCCAGTACTTCGGGCGCCTCAAGGCGGAGGCGGTTGCCGCCGCCGCCGCCGCCGCCGCCGGAGGACGAGGCGAGGAGGAGGCGCCGGGGGGCTTCCATGGCGCCTCTCCGGGGCCCGAGGGGGCAGCCGCCTCCTGCAGCAGCTCCGCAGGGCGCCCTCGGAGAGCCGCGGGGTCAACTTTGCCGAGGAGCCCACGCAGACCGACTCCGAGGGCGACGAGGACGGCGAGCCGGAAGAGTTCGCGGGTAAGCCCGGCCTCCGCCACGAACCGCTCCCCCGCGGGCACCCGCGGCCGCCCTCGGCGTGCTTGCGCTCGCGTGTGCGCGTGTGCCTGTGCGCGCGCGCAGGCCGAGACGACGGTTCAACCAACTCCCTGTGGGGCGTGGAGAGGCGAGGACGGGTCCCGCCACGCCCTTTCCCTCGGGGGCCGCTTGGGAAGAAAGAAAAGGGGTTGCTGGAGCCTCTCTCGTCAGGCCACCCTCCGGGCCCCTTGAAGCCTCCCCTGCTCGTCACAGGTGGTCGTGGGCAGCCCCTTAATTTATATCCCGCCCTTCCCCCCCCCGGTGACTCTCAACGAACTGAAACACGGTCGCTCTAAACTGACATACATGCCCAGCTACGTTCTTGGAGGTATGTGGACTCCTTTGCCATTTCCGCACTAGATTGTTATAGCGCTATTATTGCACTGTCAGCATCCTATGGAAACCCGGGGTTTGCAGTTTAGGGAGGGGCCTCTGCAAATCTCAGGATTCCGTAGGATGTCGAAAGTGCAGTAACAGCGCTATAACAGTGTAGTGCGGAAAGGGATTTCGAGAACTGCAGAAATCAAGCCCCCACCCCATCCGTTTATCATTATTAGGCCGGGGCCCCGGTAATCAGCGGTACTCGAGGAGCAAACGGCGTCCGTGTTTGGGCAGAAAGTTGCGTTCCCCGTCCTCCGTGTCTTAAAAGAGAGCCCGATCAGCCTCGCTGTGGCGGTGATTTCTGTGCAGGGCGAGCCTCACCGGCAGATCTCTGTAGGTTTAGTGTTTTGCTGCCAAGAACACGGAAGCGGGTTGAGTAAACCGTGGAAACAAGTATTGGTCGTGAACAGAGGATAGATGCAAGCATCTGGACGTGGCTCGTATGTTGCACAGGAAACCCAGGCTAGGCTCTCATTCACAATTTTGTTCTTCTTCTTGTTGCTTCTCTGTGAATGAAGCCATCAGCGGTTGGTTCACCATGCCTTGATAAACATGTGGCACAACTGCTGAGAGTCAGATAAGGTTACTTCTAGGGCTGATTTTATTGCTAGCTGGCTCATCAGTTGTTCATTTCTCTTAAAGTACAAGCAGCCATGTTGTGATGATCCCAGGGATCTTGGAAAAGGTGGAAGGATAGACACCCACCCCCCACCCTGTAATGTTTGCCTGAACAGTAAAAATACAGTTTTTTCTCACTAGGTAAAAATAGTAAAGATTTTTCTTCCTTCTAGGCAGGATTACAGAATTTTATTTATTTCTCCCCAATTTTTAGCATTTATGGGCATTTTTGGCATTTTTTTTACACAGACATGTATTGTGAAAATACACTATTGTGCACAAAAGCATTGCTGTTTGCCTTGCTGATGATTAAAAAGTGCTGGTCATTTTGTTCTTGTGTAGGGGAAAATATTCATGGTCGTTGGCAATATTTTTTGGTGGACTGTCTCAGCATATTTGGACACCATTCCTTGTTGAAAATAAGAAGATTTGCTTATATTATTTAAGTCCCTGCTGGACTTCCAACAGTTTTTCTTCCAAGAAGAGTTCTCACCCTTTCCCCTGCCTCACTTCTAGAGCTGAGGTACATTTTAAGCTGCTCAGGTGGCGTGTCAGTCAGCTGTGCTTGTTTGCAGTGGTTAAAGCTACCTTTGTTCTACAGGTAGACAGTCACATAGAGAACTGCGAGGGGGCGATTCATCCCAGATGGCAATGTTTTTGGGGCGTCCTGGCCCGTAGCCATGCCCCATACGCCCTGGCTGTGCCCCCACGCACCACGGCCTTGCCCCCACGCACCACAGCCATGCCCCCCACACAGTGGCCACGCCCCTTCAGCTGTAGCCCCTCCCCTCTCGCCTCCCCCCTCCACACACTCCAAGCTTAGCTACTGCAGGAGAGAAGGCTAGAGTGGTTTGAAACACTGGCTGTTTCATCTCATCTCATCCAGGAAGGAGGGTCATAGAAATCACTAGTAGCAAGGCAACTAAAAGGAGCATCTAGGGAAGATTAGTCAGAGAAACATAACAATGGGAGGAGCAAACCAACCACCTATCAAGTTGGCTGTGTTTTATTGAATGGAGAGGAGTTTGTTTTATAGTTTCCTCAGTTTTTAGGCATAAAAGGGTTAACCCTGCTGCCCATCTCTTTGATGTGTTGAAGTGATAATGGGTTTCCTTAAGCATGTTGGTAGTCCCTTCACACCTTGGCCAGAGAACCATTCACAGTGTACAGTTATACTGGTATAATTGCACTTTTAATTGCCATGGTTCCATCCATTGGAAACCTGGTGTTTGTAGTTTGGTGAGGTGCGGGAGCTCTCTGGTAAACGCGCCTTCCTAAGCTGCAAATCCCAAGATAATTGTGTACTGTGAAAGGGTTCCAGGAGTAGGCAACAATGCCGCTCTTGATGTTTTTAGCTAGCAGAGCCAGTGGTGAGGGATGATGGCAGTGAAAAACATCTGGACAGCTACAATCGTCCAGCCCTGGTGCTGGCAATTACCATACAGTTAACATCAACAAATTTGAGAGTCAGAATTTCAAGGTCATGGCAGTGCTCTGTATGTGGGTAAAAACTCCAGTTTTTCTCTCTTTTCCCCCTTTGTCTTATTAGCCTTGGTTTCTCTGAGTTTTGGAATGGTGAACGTACAGTGCTTCCTCTTCTGGCATGACCTCTTCACACAGAAATGCAAGGTCATGCAAAGCATTGCTCCCGTTATAGTCAATGGATGCAATGAGTATGCATCCATGTGGGTGTGTCACTGCACACATTGCGTCCGTTGACTGCAATAGGACGTGACACTCACATTTTTTGTTTTACATGGGGATTCCTGGAATGGAACTTCCACATATACAGTGGAAATACACTGTATACCAGAAAGTCTAGTGAATTTATCGTTCTATCCATTTTAGTAAATGTAGTTAGGACCAAGTTGGCAAGTCAAGCAAGCAACTAATCTTCCTAGGACATAATGTTTTATATGTGCAAGTTTCCTTGGATGGTGTTGGTGGTCAACTTTAATTCTGAGGCTTTTTGTTTGTTTTGTTCTCACTGAAGGAATAAAATTGTTTTGTATCAGTTCACAAATTTCGTAGTGACAGATATTGGATGAGTAATACAATATTTACCTGTTGTAAGCACTCATCAATAGTCATGTCTCTGTGAAAACTGGCATTTCGTAAGAGGAGACTTGAGCCTCAAATGGTAGTGAGCAAGCAAAGGTGAGGACTGTGCTCACAATAAAAAGCCTAAGTTGATTGAGCACAGGGAGGTATCCACTGAAGAGCTGATGGAGATGTTTTAACTGGCAGTCAGCAATATTGGGGCTGTTTGTTACTTTTGTAATTTTACAGAAAGGTTTGGCTTGGTAACATTTACTTTAGAGCCAAGATCTGTCCATTAAGGTCATAGGAACTATAATGGTCAACTGGTTTTCTAGCATGGAGAGCTGCTGGTGAGCCAAAGGTTTATTATGGAAACCAGCTGCTACAAATGTTTTATATATTATATATTTATATATACTGTGCTAGGCTGAAGTTTGCCCTCTCCCACTCCTGTGCGTTACAAGGAGCTGAGCCCAGGCTGGGCTGTGTGACTAGTCGATCCTTGTCATATACTGTATAAGATTATTGCATCTCATTTTAGTATTAACTGACAGTGTGAAGCATCTTCCATTATTTACCTAAAAAGATGTGCGAGGCAGCACTGATATCTTGAGGTAGCAAGGTAACACTTCTTAGAAACTTGATACAAACTGGAGAGTGCAGGAGTAGGTTGGCCGGATTCTCTGTAGCTTCCCATGACTCACCATACATTTTGGAGTCCTTAAAATATAGATGACTAAAACGTGATTAATCCATGTAGGAGAATATGGTGACAGAGGGAACTGTACCACTGTATGCACAGTAGGGGGTGAGTGAACTTTTTTGAAGTGATCCTGTGTGTATAAAACACCAACACATCCTAATATAGTGGTTAGCAGAATGGGTTAGAACCTTTGTCACTGATCAACTATTTCCTTTAAAAACAAAGAGATATTTCTTTTTTTTTAAAAAAAAAAAGAAAAATCTTAAAATAAGGGGCGGTTTCCACCTGCTACAAGAAGTGATACACCCGGATTCTACCACTCCAATGGGGTGTGTGGTTAAAGCGTGTTTGAGAGACATTCTGCATGTTCTATACAGTAAGGTGGTAGGAATCTTTACTGCTGAAGACTGCAGGTGAAGGGATATTTTTTAAAAATGTTTCACTTCCACTGTAAAAAAAATCCTGAATTTAATAAACGGCAATGTCCAGAAGAGAACTGTTCTAAACCTTTTCCCCTTATGTGCTAGCTTATTGTTTGGAGAAAGCTTTCATCTAAATGGGAGGACTTTCAGAACTATGGACCCCTGCCTTTAATTTAAAGTGGTGTGGCCCACAATGTTGCTGCCTAATATTATGAAATTACTTTAGAATGATACTTAAAAGATAAAGACCTAAAGTTGGTGATGTGTGATAGTGGATTGTTTCATGAAATTAATTAGTAATTGAAGTGCAGAATGGTATGTAATAGAGGACAAATTTGATAATTTTAATAGATTCACATAAAAAATTAAGTATTCAAAACCAGGACTGTGGAATTGGTAGGCCTGCAACTATAACTCTAATTCCTACATAAAAGGCAAATGTATACTAGCTGGTAATAAAAAACTCATTTTGGTAAAATAGTAGCACCGCATGTGAATCATCAGGCTGCTTAGATTGATAAAACAACAAGTATTGAAGCCAAACTTGGAGTCAGTAGATTTCTGCCAACTCTGACTCCATTTCCCACCCAAAATTGTTTCTGACTCTTCCACTCCAATTCCAGGTCAAGCCCAAGGTCGAAGCAAAAGTCAGCTTTGTAATAATTTTTTCAGGTGTCTTTCTTTGGGAGGGACACTTGTTAGTATACTTCAGATATACTAAAAGTAGAATTTGAACAGTTCTTACAAATATCTAAATAAATGACCAGTGTGCTAATGAGTTCCCATGTCTTAATGTATGGACTGAGACCAGAAATGTTCTGTATTTTGGATTTTTTGAGGTTATGAAATATAGTATCCTTTTGGACTAGCTTCCAACTTGTTTGTTCACTGCTTCTATTGTGCATGAAATGCAAGGCCGGAGAGAGACTGGGAAATGCCAGAAATCTAATCATAGTGCTCGGCATGAATCCTTACCTTCTCCCATTTCACAGATCCTCAGTCTCTCTCTGTTTTTGCTGCCAGCTGCCCACTTCTGCCTTTGAGGTGGCAGCTGTAGTGCTCCTGCTTTTTCGTCTTTCCAGTCCTCAGTCTGTCACTTTTTGTCACTGGCCGCCTGTTTCCACCTTTGAGGGAACAGCTGCAGTGCTCCTCAGACACAAATGAGCAGGAACGTTGTAGCTTCCACCTTGAAGGTGGAAGCAGGTGGCTGGTGACTGAAAGTTTTTGTTTTTGGAAGTTTTCAGATTTCCGGATCAGGGACACTCAAATCTGTATTTGTTAATATATACGGTAACATATTAACAATTTTTGACAATATTCTGATCGCTGCCTTAAAATACTTACATGTATTCCAATAGACCGTATGTGCAAGTGGAGGCTTCTGACCACACTAGGATACTAAGTTTAGTTTACTACTACAGTGCAGGATGAAGCATGTACATGCAGAAGCAAATCCCATTAACTTCAGTGGGATTTATTTCTCAATATGTGTTTAGAGGATTCTATTACCTCATTCATTTATCTACCCCCTTTCTTTTTTATTCCCTTAACTGCAGAAATAGCTGAAGAAATTTATTCTGCATGTAAAATTAACTGTACATACTTTTCTTCATTATATATAAATAAAATGAACATGACACATTAACCCTTTGGTCTGAATAAATGAACATCTTGTGAGAAATACTCACCACGGACCATGCACCACTAAGGGAGTGCATGACTCCTGCTCTTCTTGGGAGGTCTTCTCAGTAAATGCAAAGACTGTGGGGTGCTGAAAGGTAGCACCCAAACTGGCACAAAACATATCTGTTTTGGAGGAAGGCACTGTTGTGGCTGTGCACTTGACATCTTGCTTCCCACCTAACTTTAAAGAACCAACAGGTCTGTAGAGGCAGAAGAAAGACCTGGGATGTGTTTTGAGGACAATATTGATCGTAGCCAGCCAGGTCAGTAGCTAATGACAAGCTTGGGTTAATTTGCCTTTTAAAGCATTAGGAGTACAATCGGCATGAACAAAGAAACAAACAGTGACTGTTCTGCTTTTCAAGTATGGCATGCCCTCTTGTCTAGAAGTATGGTTTCAGTATGAATGTTACAGCTCAGAATTAATATGGATAGGTCTTGATTGGATAACGTGATAGTGCGGAGCAGCTTGGAACTCTCCTGAAGCCAGTTATATCATCTGTCAGGGGAGTGGGGGAGGTCAAACAGACAATACACAACCCTGAAAGTAGAAGTGTGCTTGCAGACTGAGAGACAGAGAGAATGGAAACAGATTAGAAATCTTTGATTCTTAACATTATGGCTGTCAAACTTGGGTCTTACAGTAATGTTAAGAAGTCAGTTGATTTAACTGTTGGTAAGTGAAACCCTACCATATTGCATTTTTAAGGCTGGATTTTACTGTATTTATGTGTCAATTTTTTCTTGTAGGTGAGTATGCGGGTGCTTTCTAAGAACTGCAAGTGGGTGGCACTGAATTAATATTTTATGTGACCTAATTTTAAAGAACAGCTATTGTAAACAATGCCTTTGTGTGTTTCAAATGTCTTATGTTAAAATCAGTAGTTAGATCATTTGCTTTTCTTGTAGATGTACAACGTTTATAATATAAAACAAATTAATTGTTAAGGACCACAGGCATTCAAATTAAACTATCTTAAAATTCTCAATTTCTTTAAAAAGATTTTATATAGAAACTGGATGACACCTTGGTTTGTATAAGAGTTAAACTGCAGTTCTGCAGTTCTGTATAAACTTATCTGTAAATTTTCCTGAATTCACTGCGACTTATGTCAGCATTGATGATTGCACTGTTAAGTAGATAGTTTGTGGATGGTATATATTGAATAGTATACTAATATTTTTGTATAAAAGAAAGATTTGGGTTTTTTATATCATAATGAAGTAATACAAATAGTTTACATGCAGCTATGGCTATTTGGTATATATTTACCAACACTAATGTACTAACTTCCATAAAGACACTTTATTCTGACCACTGATGTCTTATTGAAGAAGTGCTTAATTCAAAAATAATTTTAAATTATATTATTTCATCATACTTTGTATTTATGCACAGTAAAAGTTCTCAAACCTGGATCTTACTAATCCTTGATGTCTTCTATATCTCTTGCTGGTTTTTTTTTTAAATCATGTAGTTTCGTTCTGTAAATACTGTATCTTAAGAGTACTTTATTCTTGTTACTGTATTCCAAAACACCTCATAGTGGGTACTACACTCCCACCCATTCCTTAAACAGCTGGATGGGCTGCATGCAAAGTTTGCCGGTGAGAGATGAAAACATTAAAGGAAGGATTTCAAAATAAAGACATGTAAAAATGATCTGGTTACCTATGTTTTAGAGACTGCAAAGAGTAACAGAAACTGTATAAAAACATAAAAAGGAGGACATCTTAGGTTATTCTGCATGGTGTAGTAGCACCAACCTGTTTCTCAGACTTGGAGGACAGTTTTTTTAACAAAAAATGATGATTTGATTGAATTTTCAGTTTTCAATAACGATCTAGCTGCACTTCTAAGTGATGAAATTTCAAGAGGAGAAAGTTAAGGATCTTTCATATTAAAATAAGTATGATTTAAAAGTGTTTAGCATGTTTAGCATGTGGACAGTATAACACTTTTTCTTTTTCTGAATTAAAAATATGGTATGTACTTTGAGGAAAAAGTAAGGTAAATTTGTTTGAGTGATTTTCATTGCGGTCACATTTTCGGTAGCATTTTAGAAACTTGGAGTAGATGTTTTAGAAATCTTGCACTCCAGAGTTCATATTCTTGAATAATCTTTAAGTAAATCAGTTCAAACTACCATGTAAAACACAGATTTGGGCTGTTTCACACTACACAGTTATAGGATGGTTATTCCACTTTAACTGTTGTGGCTTCGTCGTATGCAATATTTGGGATCATAGTCTGGCGAGTCACTAGAGGAGCTCTCTGGCTGAGAATTCTAAGTGTCGCTAAACCTCAAAGTCTAGGATTCCATAGGATGGAACCATGGCAATTAAAGTGGAAAGATACTGGCTTCGGTTCATACAGAGGATGGAACTTCCAGATTTTGAATTCAGCGGGTCTCAGATTTGGATTTGCTGACATACTTATTTGGAACCAAAAAGAGCTTTGGTTCAAAATGTTTAGCCTTTCACATGTTTAAAACAGCAGATTAAAGAGATGACAGACAGAGTGATGTATAATATAGCAATCTTTAAAGTGTGTCTACAGAATCAGCAGAGACCGACCATTGAGAGGCATGCGGTAATTCTGCTTGAATTCTTGAGGTTTGTTGTTGTCGTTGAATTAAAAGGAGTCACCAGCTGTTCTTTTAAGAGGAGACATATTTAGGAAGCCAGTTTTGGGAGACGCATTTAGAATTCTCAGCCAGAGAGCTCTTTGGCCTCAGTAAACCCCAGAATTCCACAGGATGTTGAAAGTGGAATAATAGCACTATAACAGCGTAGGGCGAAAATAGCCATAGCTTCTGACAAAGAAGCTTCTTTTTACAATGTCTTTTCACATACAGCCACTACTTTTTCTCACTTTTCTTCTGTGTAGTTATAAGTTGTTTAGCAATATCACCACTGGTGGGATGGCGAAAGTGAGCTGGAGAAACACAAATTTTCAGTATAGGGTTGCAGCAGTGTGTCTGCAGGAAAAATTGGGATTTTACTCTAGCTTGTCCTGCTGTAGTTCTCCAAGCCTGCCTACAGCAGTCAAAGTAAGCAGCTGGTGCTTATAGGGTGCTTCCAAGAGTGCTTCCCTTACTGAGCATGCGTGATCAGCAAAACAAAGAGAAAAGGGAAGAGCAGACAAGTCTGCTTCAGTAGCTACTCCCAGCATGATGAAAAAGCATAGATCTCTAAGTGTAGCCAGCAAAATGGAAATCATAAGAAAAGTGGAGATTGGTGAAAGAACAGAAAAAATCCCTGCATGTATTTTGGAAGAAGGTGGTCCCTAGAACATGTTTGTTGGTTTGTGCAAGGCTTACCTGACCTGGTTGTTTCATTTCACATGTTCATATTATTAGTTTTGAATAAAAAGTTTGCTGAAACATGTCAAACTTCTCTTCTGTCATGTGGTAGAGGAACCTATCCCTACTCCTCTCATGTTATCTCTGCTTCTGGTACCAAATTTTCTGTTAAAGAAGTCCCAGGAATGCATCTACTTTGTTAACTGACATCTACCTGTATCGATTTTTAACAAAAAATGGGGGGGGGACATTTGGGCTGTGTGCCCTATGTTCCACGCTTTGCCCACCCCTGCTCTAACACTAAGAATATTTTCAAATTCTTCATATTCATACTAATTAAAAGCTTATTAACTTGGGCTTTGTGGTGTGTTTTATATGAGATACTTACTACTTCCAGTGGAAAAATTTAAAGGATGGTATTGGAGAAATAATGGATCTGTTTTGTGTATTCTAGTGATGCAATTTTGTTTAAGATGGGTAAATGCTGGATTAATCAACATGGCTGCCATGGGCTCCTGCAGTGATCTTGAACACTTTTTCTCAGCAGTGGAGCAAAAAGGTGGAAGGGAAGTGGTGTGTGCATGATGATGGGGTTAATGGGACATTTGCATAAATGGTAACTTGGTTTGGCACAGAAAGCCCTCTTCCCTGCCCATGTGTTGTATGGGTGAAAAGAGCAGACATTTTTTGCATAGACTGGGCAGGGATGTTCATCTTCTCCCTTGCCAGTCTATTTCTAAGGGCTCTATTTTGTTCTGAGATCAGCTTATGATAAGTTCAGCTTTCTTATTTCATATGTCATCAAAGAGAGAAGAATTATTTATTTATCCAAGAGGACTTTTGGTCCGGTAGTTTAGACAGAAGCAGAGTGGAATCAAATATTCAAGTTCTGTCGTTCTTAAAAACTTTCCTATTCAAGCAAGCTTTTAACGTGTGAGCAGATGAACTTTTTATTTTATTGAGATGCTTTATTTTTAAAACTTTTGTATGTTTTTATGATTCTGTATTTATGTGGTTATTTTAATTGTTTCAAACTATATTGTATATATAGTTTTTCTGGAAGCCAGCTTGGGTCCCACTCTGGGAGAAAGGCAGCATATAAATACAATCAATCAATCAATAATAATATAATATAATATAATAATAGTTGATTTTTCAAATATTAAAATAATTATCTATACCTTTGGTAGCTGTTAGTTTTCTTGTGACTTGCAAAGTGATGTCTTTAATACTAGCAATTGTAAATAAATTTTCTTGGCAATTCAAAGTGTGAAATAATCTTGTATTGAAGCAGGTTTGGGGTGAAGAGCCAATTGTAGTTTTATTACTATATACAAAGTGTCATACTTGACTTCTAAATCCAGAAAATTACTTCTTTTTTTAAAAAAAAAAGATTGCAGGAAATTCTGAAGGTTTGGTGACTGTATTTGAAACAGTTGCTGTAAGATGATTGTGAGTAATAAAGCATCTCAGTCCTAATATGAAGCTTAAAGAAGACATGCAGGGTTGTCCTGATGTTTAAAAAACTCACTGATGATAAAGGCCATTAGGATGAATGTAGGAATATCAAATAAAATACAGTGATGGCAATTGTTGAGAGAGATTAACAGCAGAATCTTAAACGTGTTTGTTTAGGAGCAGATCCACTGAAATAAATCCTGTATTATTTATGCCCAGGTAAATGGGTTTAGGATTTCACTTTAGATTATGCTTTCAAGTTACTGTAGAGTTCTAGATCTACCTAATAATGTGCAATATTTATCTCACCTAAGATTCTAGGTATTAATCCAAACATAATTATGCATTCTAAATTTCAGTTTACAGTTGCCACAGTAGAAACTGGGTGGGGAAAACTTGTTTCCCCTGATAAAAGGGAAGCTTGGGAGGTATTGCATTAACAAGTAATAATGAGATTGTAAATGTAAGGGGAAGAAAACAGAAGAGAACACAACAGACCCACATTGAAACATATTTTCTCATTAGCGGTTGCAGCTTCAGCTCCCTGCCAGTCCCCCCAGTTGTGCTCTGCCAGGAGGAGTGGTGCAATGGGAAGAAAGAAGTGTGTTATAAGGGGAAGGGTGTACTTGGCATCTCTGTTACTGTCCCAGCCTTTCCAAGCAGCGCTGTCTGTGTTCCCCTTGGTACTATGCAGTTGTGATTTTTTTTTTTTTTGGTCCCCTTGGATTTTTGGCTGAACAGAAAATTGAGTGGAGCTCATTGAATTGGTCACAAAAAGGAAACTTGCAGTCTTTTCTGCCCAATTGTTAGTTGTTTTAAAATCTCCAGAGGAAACCTTGCAGCTGTTGGTCTTATGCATAGTGTTTCTTGATGGGCATGTGTGTGCAAGGTTTAATGTGTTCAAGGAACTGTGGGCTGTGCTGCAGTAGAAGTGTATCTGAACCTGCCCTAATATACATGAGATTTTCAAAGCTGCTCAGTGGGTTTATTTTTTTTGCAGCTTGGGGTTAGATATGCAAATTACCTGTACTTTCAGGCATGCTGTGGCTTCCAGTTGCATATTCAGATAAGCACATTAGATCTGAAAACTCCTGTTGTCTTCAGTCAGAGATGCTAGATGTAGAGGATTTTGAATGTCTAATCTTCTTCATTGAGATGCTACTTGGGTGTATAGACTTTGAGGGAAAAAACATGACATATTCATGGGTGCAGAGGACTTCTGATGACGCAAATCGGTCTCCCTAGCAACGAAACAATAGCATAGTGCTTTCTCTCTGAGAGGGTGAAAGAACATGTGCCTGAAAGATTCACTTTTGTGGCATAATTATCAACTGTATTAAAACAGAAATGCTTGCTTTTTAAATCTCTGTTTATATACTGTTATCATATTTGGTTGTTTTTTTTTTAATGCACAACTAGGTTCAAAGGTAGAGTAAGGAACATTAGTAGAAGCCACACAGAGCCTGAACTGTGATACTGAAAAAAATGTCTTGCCTGTACAGTCAATGAACCATGAAGATACTGCATCCTTCTTTCTCATAGCCTCTGACCCAGCTAGTGCTTCAGATCACATCTGACTGGTCCCCCCCCCAGTGGTGCTACCAGTTTTGTGGAAATGTTGCAGTTGGATGTGAGAGATTCTTTCTTCAATTTCTGAAATGCTAATAAACGCAGGAACTTCATTGAAGGAGACAGATTTATGGAAGGCAGTGGAGGCATTAGCTAAATCTGTTCACTTTGCTACAATAGGTAGGGGAAGCCCAATTGCACCAGAAGTCTCACTAGGAAAACCCGATCATGCAACACTACTCAACCATGAATCCCAGTGAGTGAAAATGGCCCATTTACAATCTCATGGAATAATCTACCTTGTTGGTTTGTTGTGAGGGAGAAAAAAACATATATATTATCTTTATCTTCTTGGACGAAGATTGAGATATAAATGCAGGAAATATTTTTAAAATGGTCCCCGTGTAAATCCTACTGAGCTTCCTAAAAGTGGGAGGTAGTTGTCTTAATCTGTTTCAGCAAAAACAACAATGAAGAGTCTTACAGCACCTTAAGAGACTGACGCATTTAATTTGGAATGAGTTTTCATAGATTCTAGCCCAGTTCATCAGATCCAAATGGGATAAAAATAGAATGGATAACATTCTTTGAATAATGTGGAGTAACTGCATACTAAAAGCTTTATCTAGAAGTATCCCTAGTGCAAACAAGTCTGAATTTGAGGACATTTTTGTTCATGGGGGTATGCATGTATTTCTTGTGTCCCATACCTAGTTTTCTGCCACCTTTTGGATTTGAAGGACTGTGAGGTACACTCATGCAACATCAACAATCTCCATCTAAATCTGTGGAGGGAAACATTTCTCTTCTTTCAAGTGCTGCATTTTCTCAGGAGTAAGAAATGCTAGGTATTGTAGGTTATATTTCAGAGAAAAGAACTGACAGAACCACCTCTGAGTACTCCTTGCCTCAGAAAATCCTGTGAAATGTATGGAGTCACCATTAGCCAACGGGCAACTTGAAGACATGTGCACACACGAGTGAGATGAATAGAACTGGGCAGGACATTTTTCTTTCTTCTTCCTCTTATTTCTTTGTCATTGGCTTCTATCTCTTTCCTTCCCACGCAGTGTCTTTGCCTGACATCTGAATTTACAATTTAAGTTCTTATAGAGAGCATTTGAAATTATGCTAAGAGCCACATGTTATTGCAGGCTTTTGACTTAAAGGAAATACAGTTGGCCCGTTACATTAATTAGGGTTGGGGTGCAGCTGTTTCCCTAAAAGGTGCGGGACGTTGGAGTCCACCTGCAGTGCCAGCATCTCCTTAGAATTTGGGGGAGTTGTAGCTCAAAAGAGGCCTGAGAGAGGAGGGTAATGGCAGGATCTTTTCACGTATGTATAGCAGTACTAACTGTAGAGAGGACTGTAGTTAAAATTAATAAAGTGTTTTCTTTGGTTGACAAACACATGAGAAATCAGACATTAGTAAGAACCATCGCTCTTGGAAGGTGAGATGAGAAAGGTTGGATAGAGAGAGATTTAGATGGACAGGGTGAGAGTTACCAGTCCTGAAGAAGCGGGCACAGCAGAGTAGTTCAGATAGCATCTGAGGGTAGCATGGAGGAACCAAGCATATCTGGGGCACCACGTACAATGTACTACATCCAACATACTATAAAAGGCTGGGCTCGAAGCTAGGGTTTTTATAGCCTATTCCCTACCCTGAAGAGGTACGATGATAAAGCCATAATGGCTTTCCCATGGGATTGCCAAAGGGGTCCAGAATGGGCTAATTGTTTAACTGGAGTGACAAAACATTGATGAGACTCATGATGATCTCTTAATGTTCGGTCAGGTAGGAAGATCAGGGAAGATCTCTGTAGGATAAGTTCAAGGGATGGTCTCTGACTGTTCACCAATCTGGACAGTTTGTCTTTCATTGTATTTGAAAATGCAAAGAACCTGGAGCGGTAAAAGGATTAGCACAAACCCATCAGCATTGTGTTTTCCCTCCTAATCCTCTCTGGACTTATGACCCTGAACACATTTCATATCAGCTTGACCCTGAAGCACATTTTCTGGTCAGTGTGACTTTCATAATTTTCTCCAGTCATTAATAAGTCCAGTTTATGAAAATCACATATCTTATGGGAGGGGTAGTAAGGTGTGGTAACACAAGACCCTCACAAAAGTGGAAAAATCACAGTTTTCAAAGTGTGCATGTATGTATCTGTGGGAAGGGGGCTGAGGCATGGTGGGGAGAATGGGCACCCAGGATCCAAACCAGGTTAGGGAAAGGAGGTGGATTGGCATGGCCCTGTACTTCCTCTGTCTTGCTCATCACCTTCCTTGGGTGTGGGTGGTGACATCATGTAAAGGTTTGTGGTACTGAGAAATCACAGTGTGAGCCATCTTTAGTTGGCCAGGCAGCAGCTAGTGGAGGAGGTGAAATGAGAGGCAGGTTTTTAAAGGGCTGCACAATCTCTGAGTTGCTGAGATGGAAATTTCCCCTGGAAAACAAACACTTGAAGTAGGGTGGGGAGGCAGGGGTTGAAAACACTCTCAAATAGTCATAGCCCTGAAAGTCAAATCTACAAATGTGGAGGGCCAACTGTGGTTCATTAATAATATAGTTTCTGCCAGTTAGATTTTAAATAAGAAGTCCTCCAGTCCATACGTGAAAGGAGCAGTAGGAAAAGATGATTTAGGAAGTGAATTGCATTGTGGGTTAGGTATATTTGACCCTGTGAGAAATACCTATTATAAATACTGGCCCATTTCACAATTCTTCCACTGTCTTGTAGTGGACGCCTGGTAAAACTAGTTGCTGAAGCATCAGTTGCTTTTTGCTTTATGTGTTCAGGGGCAAGTCTCACTATATGTAAATTTAACACACTAGCAACCGATGTGAATGGAGAAGTAGATCACAACTTATATTGTTTACTGTTGGTGATAGGATTACCACATGCATGAGTCTGGATCTAGGCACTGACCAACCTGCCTGTTCAGCCAGACCATCCAGCTTGCTGCTGGAACCCCTGGGATGATGGTTTGGGATCCAATTTTTGGGCACCCCATGTGGTCCCCCTGGCATTAGAAGGTCCAGAAAAAGGCGACTTCTCCTAATTGGGCGTGGCCGTTTCTGCCACGCACACCCTGAGTCCTTTAAGGGGACTCCCATTCCTTCCAATGCCCATGAAAACCAGGAATTGATGTCTTTGATCTAGGACCCATACTGCATCTTAATAGCTGGGACAAAGCAACAATACAAATATATAGATGGCAAGCACCCATGTATACAACATGATTTCAACAACAGATTATCAAATATAGGGTGGGTGGGTCAGTGCTTCAAGCACCACTGCCTTTGTGTTCAAAGGAGCCAAAGCTAAAT
Organism: Iguana delicatissima; assembly: GCA_948472985.1. Taxonomy (NCBI): domain Eukaryota; kingdom Metazoa; phylum Chordata; class Lepidosauria; order Squamata; family Iguanidae; genus Iguana; species Iguana delicatissima. Next base: position 793,707 of record CAOKZL010000468.1, on the reverse strand, counting down.
AACCCTCCACCTAACCTGAGTGAAATTCACATCTGGGTCACTGAGGCTAAGCACACCAGCCAGTAAGTTCAAAACTGAGGTTTAAACTCATTGGCTGGCATTCCTGCCTCTTCCCAAATACTGTGCAAGTCACACAGGCATCTGGAATCACTACACCAGTGACCTGCTGTTGCCCGGACCACCAGTGGTTTACTACTAACCCAATCCCCAAAACTGCTATGTGGGTAAGTCACACAGCATTCTATCTCTTCTGAAATACTTGATTTCCTTTTTGTCTGTCTGGTCAGCTGTCCCCATCCCATTGCTCAGAACAGTTAGAAAAGCATCATTATCCCTAGTCTTTCTGTTTAATATAGTTATAGTTTTAGAGAAATTTTCTTTGTCTTGATATTGAAAATGACCGTTTGATAAGTTGAACCATAATGACTAGAGAAAATGCCTACTCCCTTGTGGCCACTGCTGTTTCTGTCTTGCACTTCAAATAGGTACTGTACTGAGTTCTCTACTGCAGGGGAGAAAATTATTCTCTGCAGACTAAAACACCGTCCCTTGGTTTTCATGGAGTTGGGTGTTCAGGCAAACTGTCAGTGCACTGGCTCACATTTATTCACCAGAGAAAACAAATGAGGTTTAATGAAAAAGGAACATTTCTTAATATTATTTCTACTTGAAAATTTTTGAATTCATTAAAAGGCTTTGGAAACTATTTTTAATACAGTTTTCAAAGAAGTAGCTATCAGGTTTTTTTTATCACCTTGCCCAGCCCTTTGGAAATTTAGGGCAAGGGGCATGATCTTCATCTTTTTGGGTACTGTTACATTCTGCAGTCCTCCCTTAACATTCGTTGGTCCGACCTTCATGAATTTAATTATTCATGAATCGCATGTGTGCCTTCTCCCCTTCTTCTTGTCCCATTCTCTTGTGTTTTGCTAGGCACAGAGAAGGAAGGCAAGCGTGCCTGGGCAAAAGGCAAAGGAATGGCAGGGAGGCAGGTGCACTTCTTCTCCCCTCCGGAGTTCCCCCTTCCCATTGCCATACATTTGGCCCTGGCGGGAGAACGCATGCTGAGGCAAAAGGTAAGGGATGTGAGGAAAGGCACATGTGTGCCTTCCTTCCCCCGGACCCCCCTCATTTCCATGCGTTTTGTCCTGGCATGGAGAATGCGCACTGACGCAAAATGTAAGGGAATCAGGGAGGGGGAGCCCTTTAAATGACTGGGAGGTGGAGCACAAGAAGGAGTTTTCCACTTTTGTGAGGGTTCTGCACCCTGAACCCTTGCATAAGTGGAGGGGCCACTGTATTCCACTCCAAGAACTGTATAAATATGCTTTATACCAGAATCCCTAAAACCACTTGGTGCTGCATGTGAAGAAGTGGGTTTATATCCATGAAAGTTCATGCTAAAATAAAGACTAGTTGGTCTTAGAGGTGTGGCCACATTTCTTTTTTCCTACTCTCTTCCTCCTTTTTATGTTTTTATACAGTTTCTGTTACTCTTTGCAGTCTCTAAAACATAGGTAACCAAGGTATTATCTTGTTTTTATGTTTTATGCCTTAATAACAATGCTTTGTTGTTTATGTTTTGTGCTTTCATGGTCAACTAGGTTATACTGTTGGAGGCACTGGAAAGAGCTGTTCAGTTGGAGTGTATAGTTGGCCCTCCACATTCACTAGGTTTAGGGGTGCAGGACCCTGCAAAAGTGGAAAAACTGCAAATATTACAATATGTATGTCTCTGTCAGTGTGAAGGGGGCATGGCATGGTGGGGGGAACAGGCACCCAGAATCCAAGCCAGATCAGAGAAAGGAGAGGGAAGGAGGGGTGGGTGGGCAGGCCTGTACTTCCTCTCTCACACCGATCTCCTTCCTGGAGTATGTGGGTGGCATCAGGGGAGGGTTTCTGATGCTGAGAAACTGAGCTGCAAACTGTTCTTAGCAGGCCAAGCAGCAGCTGGTGGAGGAGGAGGAGCACCAGAGATAGGTTTTTAAAGAGCTGTGCAGCCTGGAAAGTTCCTTCAGAAAAGAAGTGCTTGAGTTAGTGGTGGGGGACAGGGGTTGAAGAAACTCAGAAATAACAAAATCAAATAGTCAAACCTGCAAATGTGGATGGCCATCTGCATTAGATTTAATGTCTAATAGGTTTAAAAAACTTGAATTGACCCTTCAAGCAATTCTGTTGTACATAAATAGCACTTTCAAAGAATAACAAGTTTACTGCGCTGTAAGCTTTCTTGGGCTGAAACCTGCTTGGTCAGTTTCAAAGCTGGAAAAAAGTTGGTTTGGGGGACTACAGTCCTTTAAATTCTCAGCCAGCATAACCCATGTTTGCTGCCACATTCTGGAAGTTATAGGCCTCCCCAGAAAACTTGTCCAAGCTGCTGCATGAGTATACCTATCTAAATGTCATCCTTGTGCATTTTAAGAATATGTGGTAAGTGAGGATCTATGTATTAGCTGTCTTTTGCCAGCTGCCCCCGCCACCTTATAAATTGGGCAGAAAATCTGAAGGGGATTTGATGACTTCATGCCAGTGATGAAGGCATGAAGGTTTCTAATGCCTTGGAAGGTAGAGAGGTTGGGGCAGGGCCATTGTGACTATTCTACCCTGTTCTCCCTTCCATGCATTACTAAGATGCATGGGGGATTCTCTGCAGGGTTTAGGTTTATATACTGTCAGGATAGAGAGGAGAGACAGTGGTCTATACTCAAAACCCCCACAAAAACAAAACCCACCAGAATAACATTAAGAGATGCCAGAGATTGCTGTATAGGCAGTGATAAAGATGCTAGATCCTGTCTAATCTTGGAAGCTGAGATGGGTCAGCCCTGGTTAGTACTTGGATGGGAGATCACCACTGAATACCAAGTGCTGTAAAGCTATATTTCAGGGGGAGGAACTGGCAAAACCTCCTCTGAGTATTCCTTACCTAAGAAAAACCTATGAAATACAGGGGGTTGCCATAAGTCAACAGATGACTTGAGGGCATGTGCAGACATACGTGGGCACATGCACACTCGTATAAGACTTAGTTGGAGTCTAAAGAGGAATTGTTACTTTTTCTGGAGAGTTAGTCACTCTCAGTTGGTCTGTGGACTAAATTTGACAATGTAATATTACAAGTCTACATTGTAGTTGATTCGGCATATTGTAGGTTGGAGGTCGCACTGTTTCCAAGAGAGGAGCTTATAAGAATCCTAGTGTATAAACCAGTAGCGTTATGCTCCTGTGTTGCTGGTTGGGAACTGGAATAAGACAGTAGCTTACAACAACAGTACAATGATAGCCAGTGCCATGGTTTCATTTTGCAGGTGATGCTAAACTTTTAAAGACCTAAGTGTACTTGGCTCAAAGAAGCTTAGGGAAATTCTTCTCTTGTATGTACTGCTCCACTCCATATATTAAGATATTGGAGAAGGATTTGTTTGTGTTGTAAAATTCTAAAGCATTAGACCGTTGGAGAATATTCTTGAGAATGTTCTCCAGCAAGAAAGTTTTTGAGAACTTTCCCTTACTGTTAAATGTATTTTTAAAATGTTTTCTTTTTTTTAATGTGTTTCTTCAGTGTAACTCTAAAATCATGAAAGTTTGCAGTTGTTAAAATGAGCGATATCTTTTCCTTTTGCAAAACGTCATCACATCCTGTACATCTTGTATGGTAACTGAAATATCAAGAAGTAGCATCTCAAAATGACAGTTTAATTATCTGAAATATTCAGGAATTTTGTGGTTTTTTTGGCTGATCAGATTCAAGAAGTGTTGTTCCTTTATCAATAGGATTTATGAGTTTGTGTAATTTTGACATACATGCCCAAAATACGTAAGTGGACATGACAGTAGAGGTGATTTCCCATTTCATCCCAGCCTGAACACAGGGGTAGCCATCTGGCAACAAGGTTTTTTTCTTTTTGTCCTTTCCTCCATCTTCCAAGAGGGAAGGAGGGAGAGAGGTGGACAGACACACAGGAGTAGCAACAGCAGGGAAGAGAACAGATGGTGAGGGCAGCAGAGGTGAGGAGTGGAATGCAAGAGGGCAAACACTAGGGAGAAAGATGTAGAAGGGTTCTGGGAGGGAAGAGGATGGATGACAAGGGCCATTTCTGCATGAGACTGTTATAGCACTATGATTCCACTTTCAACATCCCATGGAATCCTGGGGTTTGCAGTTTAGGGAGGGGTCGACTGACCCCTCCCTAAACTGCAAACCCCAGGATTCCATAGAACGTTGAAAGTGGAATCATAGCATTGTAACAGTCTTGTGCGGAAATGGTCAAGGAAAGGGCATTTTATGATGGCAGCAAAAGCTTGACAACAATCTAGAATGTTCTATAAAGCTTTTATGCTGACTAGAATGTTCAAGGTATGACTTAAAAGTTGAGTGCAACTTATAAGTTGAGTTGAATGCAGTAGTTAGATGATAAAAAGTAGAAAGCTCTCAAAATTTCTAAGAGAATAATCTTTTTGAAACTATTCTGAGAATACTCTTGAGAATAGTCTCATTATATCACTAGGCGGGCTTGGAGTCCTGTTTTGCGATGAAATCAGATTGACGGAACAAAGCATTCTCAGAAGTAGTGCATTTTGCATGGAATTTTCTCTCCACATTGTCACATTGTCTAACTGCTTAGTTTGAACTTTTTTCTTAATAAAAAGATTAAAAAGTCTTCTTAATACACCAAGCATTTTTGGAATGGTCGTTGGACCAATATTTTTTTTACTCATGTTTACTTCTTTGCTATGCTGTCCTGAAACTTTCAAATGTTTTTCAGTGGTGGTTGAAATTTATTCCAACATATTTCATGGGTTTCCTGTATGATAGTTATGAGCCACTGTGAGGCAGTCTTGTGCCATTTGGCAAGACATAGGTTTTATACACACACACACACACACACCCCTAGATAGAAGGATGGGCTATCAGCAAAATAAGTTCTGTGAAAGGAGGAGATGGGTTGTGATGAATATTCTGGAGGTGAATTTCCTGTAAGAGAGGAAGGCAGTGAGTATACTAAGAAACAAACAGTAAATACAAATAATATTGTAGATGTAGTAAGTCTTGGAATAATGATGATAATGCTGGGAAAAGTTGGAGGAAGTAGAAAAAGAGAAAGACTGCATTACAGATGAAGTGGCTTGATAAAGTAAGCCATGACCTTGAGTTTTGCAAGCTCTTTTGGAAGTTTCTCATTCATAGAGTCTTCATAAGATGAAAGTGGTGCATGGCAATGCAACACTACTAGAGAGTAAACTGGAAAATAACATTTTAGTAGAAGATGATATTTTATACTAGTGTGTATCCTTGGAAATGTTTAACTGTAGTTTGCATCTGTGTAATTAAAGCTGAACATTTAATAATTCATAGGGATATCTGTGGCCTAAATCCTATCGTTAATCCCAAGTAGAGTCAGTCTACTGAATCAACTGGGACCCAGTAAATCAAAGTGTTTGTAAATTCCATTGATTCAGAAGACCTATTCTGTTTGGAAGAAATGATTGGATTTAGGCTGGTGATTTTTAATTGGTTAAGTAAAGGGTGGAGCTAAGATGACCAGTGGAGTAGTTTATAATATAAGTTGCTACTCCAAGACTAGCATGTATGTATGTATTTATTTATTTTGAGCACCAAGTATCTGAAAATTCTGAATGGGAGATGTTTTCATTCTTAACTATAATGGAATTTTTTTGTTTTGTTTTGTTTTAATCTCTCTTACTCAAGGAGAATTGCACTTAAATCAGTGTGGTATCACTTATAATACCCCCAACTTGCAAGAAATTATTTCTGGAGGCAAACTTTCAGTATATTTTGAAATTGAATTCCAGATATTGCTTGCTTCAAGCTGTGATTCACATTTTCAGATGGGTGAGGTTTTTCTTTGTTTCTGGACAGTGTCCTAGACTTAGCATCACTTGTGAAGTGATGTACAAATTGGATCTACTCTCTTTCAACAAAAATTTATTTTTGACTGTGAGCCAATTGCATGCCAAGATACTTCAGATTAAGAAATCGTGGTAGACTTTCAGGTAAATTTTTGCCATTCATTTTGATCCCCATTACTGTTCACACTCTTCTTTGTAGCCATGGGAAATGCGTTCCTTCTTGGATAAACAGAATATTGCAGTGCTCTTTTGGCTTTCTGTTTGTGCGCTTACAGCTCAAGGGACGTACTGGAGTTGTCGTAGTATGTGACTCTTCCCAGCCTGAGGTTATGGTTTGTAGCACTCGTCTTGTGTTAGCAGGCAAATGGCTGATTAAGCTCCTGTGGAAATAGCTGTACAAAATATGAGAAAAACATACTTCACAGAATCTTTATATAGGCAGAAACCATAGAAGGGAGCCTTGGAGCCTGGAAGACTGTTAACTAGGCAGACAGAGGAGAAGTGAAGTCATAGGCCATTTTGTTACCCTGATTTTTGGGGTCCCTTGGGGGACATCTCAGTGTGCTCCGCGTGATAGGGAATGGAAACTAGCCAGAGCACAAGCAATAGCAATGCGAGAGGCAGGATAACCTAGCGGGGTCTTTTTACCCAATTTTTACGGGATCAGGCCAAGCCAAAAACCAAACGAAGATAAAATGATTCACTCATACACTCATTCAAGACTTATTAAGAAGCAAAAGAGAGGAAACTGGATAGGGGAAATATTGAAGGGATTGTAGCTGGGGTAATACTGCACCTTTTCCTGAAGTCCTTGATCCGGGAAAAACAGCAAAGAAGTGGAGCTCAGCACAGAGAGGGCTGAGAGGATTACTCAACGGATGGAGAAACAGTCTGCTGGGATGACCGGGAGTGATCCAAATAAATTCTCAAGAACTGGGACTATTTGTAGGGGAAAAGGTACCTGGAGGGCTAATCCTTCCCCAGGGAGAACAATGAGTGTTGCAATGTAAAAGAAGCTCAACGATGGCAACTCCTTTTGCATGATGAGATCACAAGGTGTTGCCAAAGTTTCAGGATCTTGAGTTGCATTGGGTTGTGGTGTGAATTTATGTAGATGGTCCTTGCCCGATAGGATTTTATTGCTGTTGTTGCTCAACTTGGGGAAAAGATGCTAATCGTCTCAAGTTGGCTTCTCAGGGGCTGAGGACCCTTTGTTTACTGTGGGTTTGCACAGCTTGAGGTCTCCTGGGGCTACGTAACTGGGGATTTTACTGGCCTGACCTGGTTTTTGATCGTTCGACTGTTGCTGCCTACGTGCCCATCCGGGCGACCTCTCAGGCACATGGAATCATATTTTAATATCAAAATTGTAGACCTCGGGACAGGGTTTTCCAGTGGGGTAACAATTTCCACACTAGACTGTTATAGCGCTATTATTCCACTTTCAACATCTGTGGAATCCTGGGGTTTGCAAGCCCCAGGATTCCATAGGATGTTGAAAGTGGAATAATAGCGCTATAACAGTCTAGTGCAGAAATGGCCAGAGCGATAGTGTAATAGGGATGCTGAACTGAGCAAAACTCCAGAATCTTTGGCTACACATCTCTAGTGTTTTTCAATTTCATTAGGAAGTGATGTTTTGTGAACGATATTGGTATTTATCCAAATATCCATTCACCTGAGCCCAATTTTCAGCAGATTTTTAGTAAACAATTTTAAAAACATTCCTGACACGCTTTAAAAAAATTTTCCCCTTTTCTTTTCTTCCTTTAATTTTATAAGACTTGTCTGATAAAATCTCGCTTTCTCTCTCTTCCCTTAGCTCCAGTGATAAATCGGTTCACTAGACGGGCATCAGGTCAGTGTACTATATTTATATATTCTGTTTTTCCTACTATTGAAACATTTCTAATTTGTTACTGTTTTACTTGAGAGTGCTAATGTTGCCTATTGTAGAATTGTTTTTTCTTTTAGCTCTGTTTTTTATTCAGAAAAAATTAAAATAGTTCTTTTGTGACAAAACCTTATGAAATTTCTAGGTAAAGAGAAGAATGTCTCACATTAATTAAGTGGTTTTAATTGACTGTTGTGCAGCTATCACAGAGACACTTGTTGTCTCATGTGAGTTTCCACTTCATTTCACACAGACATGTGGATTCTCTCGAACACCTGTAACAATCTTTTTCTCTAGACTAGCTTTTCTTAGCCTTTTTACCCTGGAGGTAAATAAATAAATTTGTGTGTGGGCTTGAAATAAATTTCAAGTCTCAGAGAGCCCCATCATAAAAATGATCATATCTGCAGCTCAAAGTTTATTTTTTTTTTCAATCATGATTTCTTGTGGAACTTTGCATTTCTAGGAAACCTTTGTTGAGAAACCCTGCTCTAGAGCATGTAGATACAGACAAAATTGTCTCTGTAACTAGTTGCATAATGGTCAACTTATGAAAATCCAAAAACTGCATCTACCTGAATGTTGTACTGTCTTCCCAAGTATCAGGGTCCATTGTGAAGACTCATCAGGAAACAAGACTAGAGCTTCAGTAGTTCTTTAATTTAGGCCATTTCCGTACAGCACTCTTATAGCACGATTATTCCACTTTCAACCTCCTATGGAATCCTGGGGTTTGCAGTTTTGGGAGGGGCCGGCCCGGAACTGCAAACCCCAGGATTCCATAGGAGGTTGAAAGTGGAATCATCGCACTGTAAGAGTGCCGTGCGGAAATGGCCTTAGTGTCATGTCCCTAAATACACGCTAAAGATAAAAGCATTTAAATTGTTTGCATTATAATAATTTAATTCTGAAATAATAGATTTTAACTTTTTACCCTTTCATAGTTTTAACGTAGAAATCTGCTGATAAGTCTACAGTGAAAATATCAGAGAATTGTGTTCAAAGTGTAGGGCTTTAGACTTCCTTGTAACCAGATTCAAAAGGCTTCAGACTTCCTTGTAACTAAATTCACACTTTCTGATAGAACTCCTCTTAAATACTTACTTCATGTTATTATATTATTTAGCTCTATTTTTAGGATATTCACCTTTCCAAAATAAGACAATAAACCAGTAGGTAAAGCCAACAATATAATGAGACTCTGTTAAAGAGATCTCCTTGAATTTCCATTTTGAGTCGTATTGGGGAGAAAGGCAGGATATAAATTAAGAAAACAAATCCATCAACCAATCATATACACCATTAAAACAATAAAGGAGCAAACATCAACATTAAATAACAGCTGCAGATTTTTTTTTCTGAAAGAATCCTTATTAAAACTGTATGTCATGACATTGCTTCACAACAGATCTTTTTCAAAGGGTCTTTGATATACTAAAGCATTTCCTTTTATTAAGTAAGCCAATTTCTTGGAGAATCTGAATTGCTTGGTTTTCTAAACTTCAGAGAAGGTAAAATTTGACTGAAACAGAGCTAATGTTGAGAGATTAAGTTTTCTGATAGGATGACAAAACTGTGTTCTAAAATCACACACACACAGTGAAAAGGTCATACATCTTCCAAACTCAGAATGGTTGGGATCAATGTACAAAAACTTATGAAAGATGTTAAAAACCCAGCAACCATCTTGTATGTGGCTCTGTTTCCTGGAATTCTGTCTTTAAAGCTGAACAGTGGATGCTATATTAATGATATTTTCATTTGTGTGGGTTTATCTTTATTAGATACATGTTTAAGAAGGATTTGATTTTTCTTGGCAGAGCTTCCAATTAAATAGCCAGAGGCTAATTGTAGAAGCACCTGCTGACAATAATGTGGGCTGTTAATTATTGAGCAGATATTCCAGCCAACATGCTGTGACTATTAACAATTTTTTTCATTCTGCATAGCCATAATTGGCCACAACAGCTGTGATGGCACAGTTCCACATAAATCAATCCCCCTACATGTCTTTATCTCTTGCCCAGGGTGCTTCCTTTTTAGCTATGCTTTTATCAGCCCTAGTCCTGAAAATGGTTTCAAAATTTGGGGAATTTAAAAAGGGTCTGTGGGAGGAGTTGCTTGGTGTGGAAGTGGTGGCTCAAAATCAGGATTTTTTCACAGCTGATGTAAGTCATTCACATGTGAAAATGAGGGAGAAAACAAATGGAGTAACAGGGGAAATAGTTTATTTGTGCTTGTTTGATTGAGGCTCGTGGAGATTGGCATTGGGTGTAGGTAGACATGCACTATAATGTTACCTGCTCCCCTCCACAGCAATTTCCTTGGAAGGAAATTGGCTAGAAACCATCTTTTCATCAGGTATTTGTTTTGTGCCTTCATGTTGTTTCCAGCTTATGTCAGCCCTAAGACAAACCTGTTGCAGGGTTGCCAAGATCTATCCAAAGCAGGGTTGCCATTGTGTTCCTCTAAGGCTGAGAAAATGTAACTTTCTTAAGGCCACCCAGTGGATTTCCATGGCTGAGCAGGGATTTGAGCCCTGGTCTCCCAGAGTCCTAGTCCAACAGCAATAAAATATTCAGGAAATCAGCCAAAAAATCAGATCCCTTTAGTCCTTTATAGCAAGGCAGTGGGACAGTGGATGAAAAAGTCTTTTTTGACTTCCTTGTCTTTCCCAACCCCAAACACCTCTCCAAGGTTCCTGTTTTGGTTCACTGGAGCCTTGAATTGAAGAGTTTATCGTGAGCGTTTGGTGACAACATGCGCTAACATTTGTTACAGAACTCCTTCCCCCTCATTTAAAGCTAATCCTTGCACAGCCGCTTTGGATTTGTTTACTGTGGATTCCACAAAAGTCCTGATTCTCTTGGTCAAACTTCTCATTAAGCTTGAAAGATTTCATTTCCAGAATAATGATATGAAGATCAAAATGCCTACCATAATTCAAAAACGTTGCATACCCAATTGAATTTAATAGAGTATATTTTCCCACCATGACACCACTTTTCTGTGGTGGTGGCATTGTATGCTCCTGTGAGGCAATAGGCTATGCTGCTGGTAGCACTGCTGCTGGTAGGGTCTTCCACACCGGGCAGAGTTTTGCTGAGGCTAAATATACCCAGAAAGCTACTAGAAAGCAGCAGCAGCAGTAGTAGTAGGGGATCCTATAGTACAGTGGTTCTCAACCTGTGGGTCCCCAGATGTTTTTGGACTTCAGCTCCCAGAAGCCCTGAGCATTGACCATAGTGGCTGGGGCTTCTGGGACCTGAAGTCTATAAATATCTGGGGACCCACAGGTTGAGAACCTCTGCTATAGTACAGTGCCCCCTCCACATTCATGAGGGTTTGGGGCACAGAACCCTTGCAAAAGTGGAAAACCACAAATAATTCCCCCGGCAATCCACATCCCATTCCCCTCCGGAGCATCCCCGCATTTTCTTGCTTTTTGCCTCAGTGCATGTACTCTGTGCCAGGGCAAAATGCATGGGAATTGGAGGGGAAGCTCCGGAAGAGAAAAGGAAGACATGTGTGTGCCTCCCCGCCCCCAATTCCCTTGCCTTTTGCCTGGGTGCACTTGTCTTCCTTCTCCCTGCCTGACAAAATGCAAGAGAATAAGAGGAGGAAAAGGGTGGGGGGATGCACATGCCATGTTATGAATAATCAGATTCGCAAAGGTCAAACCCAGGAATGTGGAGAGGGGACTGTGTTTCCAATTTCAATGCATGGCTTTGAAAGCTTGGCAAGGGAGAAAGGTGACAGAAGAAGGATCAACTCACTTGACATGTGTTGCTGGAGAAGAGTTCTGTCAATATTGTGAACTGCCCAAAAAGACAAATAAATGGATCCTAGTGCAAATCAGACCTGAATTCTCTCTAGAAGCTAAAATAACTAAACTGAGGCTATGATACTTTGGGTGTATCATGAGACAACAAGAAAAGATAAAAACTTGCTACAGTGAGAGGCTGTAGAAAAGAGGAAGATGGCAGTACAGTAGATAGACTCGATCACAGAAGGCACTGCTCTGAGTCTGCAAGATCTTAAAAGGGCTGTTAATGGCAGAGCGCCTTAGAGGTCTCTCATACATAGGCCCTCTGCAAGTGGAATCAGACTTGATAGTGATTAACAACAAGAGACATACATTTCTCTAGATTCATCCATTTAGACAAGTGTGAGAGATTGCCAGTAAATTTGTTCTGTAGACGGTCCATTGCACCTATCTATATTCATCTGAATACATATATGTACACATACGTCTGTGTTAAAAACCAGGAAGAATAAACTAGGAGTGAACTAATGTTGTTGCAGATTAAATAGTTCATAAATTCAAACAAGCCCAACAGCTGTTTGAGTATTTGAATTAGGAAAGAGGAGGATGTGATGTCAGGTTTTCTGGAAGCCCCCCTCCCCCAAGAAGCATCAGTGTAGCTCTGTCATGCTTGTGAGGGAAAAGAGGTAACTGTGACATTTTAGAGACAGAAGTGCAATACCTACTTCATATCCATTTAGTGCTGTTTTTATTGTGCTGTCTTGATAAAATTTAAAGTAACTGATGTTGATGCAATTCAGATAAATTGCAGGTGTATCAAGTTGGTTTGATAAACTGTTTATGTGCTTTTTGTCAAGAAAGTAATTGTGAAGGCCAATTTGCCAGTTCACCTGTCAAAATTAATTCTAGTAGTGAAAACTAAAATTCATATGTGTTTGTTGTTATCTCTCTCATATTTCAAGTGGAACAGGAAGGATGAAATGTCTTGCATTTCTGTCTAAAATAATTGCAAAAAGTGCAATCTAGTACAGCAAGAGCCTTCTCTTTCTCTTCCCTTTTAATTTTTTTTCTAGTGGAAAATTAAAAATCTAATTACATAGGATGTGTGCTAACAGCTTTTGAGAAGAAGAATTGAAAGCAAAATAAACCTGAAATGGAAGCCAATATTTGTAACTTGATGAATATGCTCACTATTTCCCCCATCGACATTAAAGTTTGTAAGTGTGCTTCTCAAATATTCAGCACATTGTTTGTTCTGAACAATATTGAAATACTAGTAGCTGTGTAATTATATGAAGTCTTGCATGCATGGTATATTTGCATTTATTCTCAACTTTATTCAAATAATTAGCTTTTGTATAAACTCCGCAATGCTTTTCGTGCTCCTGTAACAAATAATGTTTGCTGATCTAGTCTTCTCTAACTACTGTCCATCATATACATTTTTTTTTTAATGTTACAGCAGGATCTGGACTGGCTGCTTCATTTGTGAGTCTACTTATTTTATGCAAACGGCCACTCCTCTACCCACTCCTAGAAAAACTTCCAAAAGTTTAGGGGCCTTCAGAATAGAACCCCTTAAGATATGCTGAGTTCTAGCCTGAAATAATATTTCCTTGTCCCCACCCCACCCCACATTGGATATGTGGAAATATAATTTTTTCCTCACATATGCTGGGATTTGGATCACTTACTGTGAACTCTAACCACTAGAGTTGGATCAATCACTGTGAACCCTAACCACTTACTACGAACCGTAGTCATCTATACTAGAATTTAAAGTTGTTTCTTTTGTTATGCTATACAAACTCACATTTGTAGTCGCAAAGTCAGCAAACTTGATCCATTAGCCAATGAAACCAATGCAAAGACATAGTAAGGTTTTGGATCTGTTCCATCAACTTTAGGAACCTTTGAAATACATGTTTCATTTTTCTGGGGATTTTGCCACTGAATGCATGAATTTTGACCAAACATGCTATTTAGGCTACCATTGACATCTTGAATATTTTCTTCTAACTCCAGGACCTATTGGCAGACTTTGGTTTTTGCTGTTTTTGTTTCACTTGGTGTGAAATAAATTTTAAAATGTGTAACCTTGTCACAACTTTTGTTTCATTCAAATAAAAAATGAAATCATCAATATAAACCCTCGCAATAATGAGTAAATTTCCCAGTATGTCACAGATAGGATTGCCAGCTCAGACTCAAGACATTTCTGCAGGTTCCCCCCACCCCACAATTGAGATATAACTTCTATTTGTTCCTTTACTTGTCTAAATTAATGGAGCCAATTTCACCTCTTCAGTTTGCCTTTCCCTTAAAACCCAGACTTGAAAAACTAATTCTATAGAGTCCAAAGAGGTCTTTTACTTCTTTTATTTTTGTTCTTTTTTGTATTTTTGCCCCTTATTATACCATTTTCTTTCTACATGCCATTTTGTTGACATTTGGTAAAACTTGAAAAACTTTTAAAATAAATCACATGCGTTTTTTAAAAAAAATAAACCTCAAGAGGAGTCTCCAAAAACAACCACTGGTTACTCTCTTAAGCTTGTTGTATCTTTCCTTTCTTCAGTCAGATGGCCAACATATCACCTTCATACTAACACATTTGAAATGCAGTGTGATGTTTTCACGTTAAAGCAGGCTTTGATTGTCTTCAGCTCCTTGCTTTTTGAATTCATATTTGAGCTGGCTTGTTGCTGTGTTTAGTACATATGGTTCTTATTTCACAAAATCTTGAAATTTTGCACAGGACATGCTAATATTTAGTTTTACCTGCAGCTCAGCCTTCACAATGATAGTTTTGTCTTTGGTTCATATTGTGTTATTCAACTGAAAACTCTCACAGTAGGTATTAGACAGAGGAATGGAGAGTGCAAAAGAGGCTAGTTACTTCATTTAGCTGCCACTGTTCTCTGCCATTTGTTTGAAAAACTCCACCCGTCTCTTATCTGTGTTTTGACCCTTGGAGGCAACCCCCCCTTTTTTTGGTAAAACATAGTTATTTTACTGGTTGTCAATGTTTGTCTCAATGTGCAATGCTGTATCAAGATCCATTTCACATAATTGTGAAATGAGAATAGTTGTAGCTTCCACTTATCCCTCCTCTGCCACTAATTGTGGTGATGTCTATTTATCCTCACTTCTGCCCCTAGTTCTGAGGGTCATCTACTTGTCCCATCACTGCCACCAGATTTAAGGATCTCCTTCTGTTGCTTTGCTGTGGAATCAAATATGGGACTTTCTTGATGCCCTCATATGTCTTGTGAAAGACTTTATCTGTTTGGACACTACCACTCTTGGATAACTGCTGCCATTACGGTGTTACTACACCATACGCCCCCACTCTGCAAGATGTGCTGTTTTCATAGTGAACATATTTCATGGCTGAAGCACATGTTTGAAAGGCCACTGGCTATATGCGTATTTGAGATCAGGATGACCTCAGACATAATCAGGTCATAAGTTCAGGGAGGATTATGCAGGAAAGCCTGATGCTAATGGTCTTGGGATAATCCTTTCTTTAAAAAAATGTAAGTTGTGAGCACTCCTGAGAACAATAGCAGGTGAAGCTGCCCAGGTGAAGCAATCAAGACCCCTACTGTCAGCATATCCTACCAACTATCCTACCAAGACCTTCCTCATTCACCTTACCTGTCAAAATATTAAGAGATTGTCAGGACTCCCATCAATGTTTTGTCACCTGAAGTTAAGGCAATCAACCTATTCCAGACTCCTTTGTCAGATTTGTGGGAAAGTCATCATCACTTTGTCCACATACCCTCCTTCAGGGCTATAAATAGGGTATAAAAACCCTAGCTCCAACCCTAGTAACTTGTAATACTTCAGATGTAGTACATAGCACCCAGATCTCTGTTCTTCTGTGTTACCTTTAGGCTCTGTCTGAGCCATTCCACTTTGACCTTCTTCTTCAAGATTGGTAACTATCAACCTTTCCACCCAACTTTTATCTATCCAGCCTTTCTTGCTTCACTTTCTGATAGCCTTGTATGGTTCCTGAAAATGTCTTGACTTCTTGCGTGTCTGTTAATTCCCAATAAAATACTCTGCTTAACTTTTAACTGGTGTCCTCTCTAGAATTAGTACTGGTTTACACAGGTGAAAAGATTTTGCCATTACCCTTCTCTAGCAGGCCTCCTTTGAGCTATAATTCCCCTCATTTCTAAGGAGATGCTGGCATTGTAGATGGACCCCAGGGTTCCCCACTTTTTAGGGGAACAACAGATATTATGTGTCTGAACTCCAGAATTCCATTAATACCTTTTCAGAAGCACAAGTGTATAATACAAAAAAATAAAAAAAGGAAGTTCAACATAAAGTTAACAATTGCTTATTTATAACATCTGAAATCTAACTGATCCTGACTAATTCTAACTCACATCTCTCAGTCCCAGTCTAAATCATATTCTGACTCTCTATCAGCTCTGACAGACTCTTCTCTCTCTCTGATTCTCTGACTAATCTCTGTGGCCGTCTCTAACTCATATTTCTGATATGTCCCACTCTGTCATACACGCTGCCTTTTAAAAACCCTCCAGACATTCAGTCCCCAGTCACCCCAACATTCTGTATGCTCATCCGCTCCCAACAGATCCTTACCTACCTTATTACATCTACTTATGCTAGACAGTAGATCTATGCTAGAGAACTACATTTTACTTTAATTTCTCTAGTAAGCGCAATAACAACAAATGCAGCAGGGTAGTTCTGACTAGCACTGGAAACAATACCAATCTTGGGCTATCTCTACCTGAAATTTTTGACTGCTGTTTATCCCCCCCCCCTTCCAATTTTATGGCTATTTTGCTGCTGAACTGTTTTTATGACCTGGCTCTTGACCTCGGGCTGTTCCTGCTCATATTTGTCCTCTCTTCTCCTTCATAATTTCTGACTTCTCAGTAGCTAACAATACTGTTTCTAGGATCCCAGAGATTCTACATGCTTGTTTGTTACCTTTTTAAAAAAACTGTCTTCTTAGAGCAAGAAGAAATACACAGTTTCTGTTTTCTAAAAAAGGGGGATCTACCTCTGGTATGAACTCCGACAGGAACGTAGCATGTGGTTCGTTCCCAAACTACTTCCATTCAAGCCAATTTCCTTACTGTGTATCAATTTATAAAATCAAAAGGGCATTTGGGATTGGGAGCATCTCCAAAGGAATTCAGTGGAAGCTTCAGCAAGTGTTATCAGCTGTACTTTAACATAATGGCTGTATTGTTCAAAGGAGATCGTACTATACAGAGAAGAGAGGAAAATGCAAACCTGCTGTCTCTTGTGGGGAAAGATTCAAGTAAATTGATTTATACAATTATATGTTCGTATTTATATTTTGTTTTACATTTTGAAAAAATTTATTGTGTCAGCAGCATTCAGTAGTAATGATATAAAGAAAATGAATTAATTAAAAAGCTCCACCTAGCCAGACCAGTATAATATTTCATGTTGATATTTGTTGCTAAATCAGGTTCCTCCAAATTCTGAGAGGTTTATGTAGGAAGTTCATCTTCGTTGCAGACTTAAGAAAGTGATACCAAAAAATACATTTGGATTAGTTGTTCCCCATAAATAGCAGAATTTCCTAATTAATTTCTCTGCCAACATAACAGTCCAGACTTGGACCATCCTTCCATATTCTGGGGTTGGCCACTGTGGTGCTATCCAAAGTCTTGCAACAAAGGGTAAACAGAGTAATTGCTTATTCTGAAAGGAAAAGTTATCACCTTGAAATAATGGTAGTATTAGCAAAATCCCACAATTGTGTATTATGTGGTTAGTAAGTTTTTGGATTAACTCTATAACATGATCTCAGAACTGAACCACATTAGAGCAATATAATCACACGCGCAATATTGATTATTAAGAAACTGTTCCCACAGTTTCTCCAGCACACTGGGGAGATGTTCATGCCCATCTGATTAAACCTTGTGGGATTCCTGTGCCATCTCTATACTATTAATATTATTTCCAGTTGCTTCATAAATACAGATTTATAGGGGAAGAAATATATTTTATTCCAGTCTTTCTCAGGCATGGCTATCTATAGATAGCCTTCTCTTTCAGTCCTTGCGCTAGCCAGTTCTTTTGTATTGAAATTCAAGCACCCATTTGTATATTTTCATAACTTGGCTGTTTGAGGTATTTCTCTCTATAGTGCAAGTCACTCCAAGAGAGTTACCTCCCAAATAGGTTCTTCTCTTCTATGTAACTGTTGAGCAAAAGAAAGTATTCACAGTTCTTGTAGCCAACTGCATTATTATATATTATATAGCTTTTTTCTTAATTGAATAGTGGAGATAGGTTTCCCCATTACAAAGAGGTCTCTTATGTTACATGCAGTCATCCCTCCACATTTGCTAGAGAAAGGGGCGCAGGACCCCTGCGAAAGGGGAAAAAACATGAATAACTAGGCCCTCCCAAACCATATTTAACACACAAAAAATGAATATACTCACCATATTCAACCCACCACGGATTCCTTTGAGGCATCAGGGTTCTTTCATAAGTCAGAAGTGGGTGGCTGGGCGGGGGCTTACTGCCACCTCCACTGCTGCCCCACACCATTTTTAATAGGGACTTGCAAGCCTCGTTCACAATTTCTCAGTCTCATGAGGCTTGTAGTCCCTATTAAAAATGGCATAGGGAGGCAGCAGAGGTGACAGCAAATAAACCATGAATAATCAAATCTGCAAAAGTGAAACCCACAAATGTGTAGGGGTGACTATATACCATTTATTCTGTAGTCCTTAAATGGCTTCCTTTTGTTTCCCAGATGAAAAATAGTTATGGTACAAAATTGCTCTAAATGGTGATGGATGTCTAGTAAAAAGGTGAAATTCATTTCCTCCAGGTTGTTAACAAGTTGCTATAGAATATGTGGTGTACTTTTTGTATATTTCTAGATACCCATATTTTAAATAGATCAATATTTCATTCAGGCTTGTACTCCTCAACTCCAATGTTAACCCGATCGGTTTGTGTATCTTCATACATTAAATGTGTGATGTGCTTGATCAGAAAAGTATTTCCTTAGGTTAGGTGTTGCAAGGGCTCCTATATCTGATAGAGCATATATATACACACATGCGCACACAGAGACACTAAACCTTGATCTTTTCCCTCCCATACTTAATTTTTCAATTAAAATTTTCTAGAGGGTGAGCCTTTTTAATCTGGCTGTGAGCTGGTCTGAAGAAGGAATAAACATTTTGACACTAAGAACATTTTAGCTCATGCTGCTGTCCCACCTAGGAGGGATAATTTGAGATGCTCGTACGTTTTCATTTTTTTGCTTCAGCCAGTCTGTAATTGAATTATATTTTATATCTAAGAGATTATTGGTGTTCTTTCCAATCATTTCCAAGCATTTGAAACTAAAATATACTGAGGAGAGGCCAGAGATTTTCTGAAAGTCTTCGCAGGCTAAAGGGTATATTGAAACATACTAATTTAGAAACAGTTTAGTTGATAATTAAGAAAAAGTTTGAAAATTATGTAATATTTCCTTAAGTTTCAGAAGTTTTTTTGGGTTTGGATATAGAAATAATTGAACTCCCAATGATTATTGCAAACAAAAGTAGAGAGAGAGTGCAATTTGCTGCATCTCTCTCCCTAAGCCAAAGCCATTGGTGATTCCATTCCATTTATGTATACTGTGGCAAGTGCTTTCTTCCAGCAGAGCAAGGAGGAACATCCTGTTGTGGGTTGGTGCGCCATCTTCTCTGATAGATAGGAACATGGAAGTCTTTTTGAGAGTTCTCCGTAGGGACAGCAAACCTTTCCTGTTACTAGTTCGTGCCTTTCCCCCAGTAGCATACATTCAGCTCAAGTCTGTGTCATCTCTCCCGCTATTTTTCCCTTCTTTTGTAACTTTCCTTTTCTCTATTAGAGAAAAAGGCACTTTAAATCTCTGTTCCTCCTCTTTCTCTTTCTCTCTCTCTCTCTTCACTGTTGTAATCTGTGCTGCTATTTTTCGGCTTTCCTCCCACCTCCTCCCTTCTCATCTGCATCTCTCTCTCCCCACCTCCCCCTTCTCTTGTTTTTTGAGCAACTCTATGGTGAGGGGAATGCACCAACCAATGCAGAACAGCATTGGCAGCGCCAGAGATTCTGTGGGCTCTCCATGGCCTCTCCAACCGGGCTCTGACAAGCAGGAGGCCTTCTCTGAGAGTGAGCAGGATGGGAGCCTGTTGAGCTGATGGGTGAGGTGAGATATCTGTGTTCCACCCAAATGCACCACAAGTACTCAGCCTGGAAAGGGCCAGGGTTGGAGGTGGAAGAGCCAGCCAAGCAATCTAAGGATCATATGAGTACTGTGGGCCCTGATTCATTGAGAAGCTACCCCCACTGGAGTTTCTGGCCTGGCTAAATGACCTCCTGTCTGGAGAGGCCATGGCATTTATCCCTATCCCCAGAGCACTCCAGAAACAGGGATGGGTCTCTCAGGGCACTGCTGCCAGCGTTGTCAGACCATTGGTTGCCATTGTGGAGGGGGGCAGGAAGGGAATGGGCTGGTAGTCCTCTTCCTTTCCCCATGTTCCACTATCACCACCATGCTTCTGGAAACAGACTGTGGCTGCTATTTTTGCTGTGTGAAGAGCTTGGCTCAAAAAAGAACAACTACCTCCTCAGAGAACCTGGGTCTTATCACATGGGTGCGGAGGGCCTTCTCATACATGAGGGGAATGTGGCAGCAAGTAGTTATTTGACCAATTTAGACTCAGCTGAATCTGAAGAGCAGAGTGTGCTAACCCAGCAGACCCCATCCCCATGAGGTGTAGGGGAGACCACCTCAACTACATCTGGGGCCTATGAGGAGGCCTAGTTTATTGATGAGGAATGCAGGAATTAAGATAGTCTGCATAGCAACTATTCTGATGCAGGAGAAGGGGAGCTCACTTCCGATGGGGACCAGGACATCCTAACTGTGTCTCCTTCTGTTAGGTTATTCTAGCGTAATGTTTCAAATGTGCTGTTAAAGAAGGCAGTTGGGACACTGGGCCCTAGCATACCTTATCAGACTCCAGAATTTCAGCACTTTGATTTGCCTCAGGAGAGCAGAGAGTTTTTTTCTCAATGTTAATGCTGTGTCTTCAAGCATCCCTTTTTCCACAGACTTCATGTGTGTAGCAAGGGAGGAATGGAGTAAACCTGCTGCCAGTAGACTCAACCCTGGTTGTGTCAAGAAGTTTTATACTTTTCCTGACAACATGATGCCCAGGTTTCAGATCCCATTAGTTGATGGGCTTTTGCCAGTCCTTGTGCCATCCTTGGTTTATGTGAAGGATAGAGAAGATCCCCTAAGAGGCATGGAAGATAGAAAAACAGAAGCAGTCCTTAAGAAAGTTCAGGAAGCAGCTTCCTTAGCACTAAGAGCAGCCGCCTCCATCTACCATGTCCAGAGCATCACTTCTTTGGCCCAAGGAACTCACTAAGCTCATCCTTCCTGAGTAGTGAACTTTAAACCGGGCATCAGCAAGTTACTGAAGCTATTAGCCTTTACTGCAGATGCTGACCTGGATGCCATTCACTTCTGTGCAATGGGTCAGGCTACTGCAGTGAGACACCAGGTGTGGATGAAGAATCGGATTGTGAATTTCAGAGTCAACCATAGCCTCACCTTTGTTTCTTTCCTGGGCCCCAAGCTGTTGAGAGAGTCACTGGATCCAGTAGTCATGGGTACCAAGGACAATAAGGAGATGGAAAGATGAGGGAGGACAGGCAACATGCCAGACTGTCTTTTACCCCTCAAGATCAAGCTATTTCACTCATTTTTCCACCACTTTTAGATCAAGAGACTTCAGAAGTTTTAAACAACAGTGGGGAGCCCTGAGCTCAGACAGCAGCATTACCAGAATGTTGGAAGATCACAGGGAGGCACCTCCATGGGGGGGCAGCACGACAACCAGCAGGCCTGATTCCAATCCACCAGTAGGAGGCAGGCTTCAGGGTCTTATGGACACACGGAAGCAAATCATATCAGGGTACTAAACATTCTCAGTCAAGAGCAAAATAGAATTCAAACAAATCTCTCTGGACTTCTTCCTATCATCACCCAGATCCAAGAAACTTCTTGAGCATTACCTTCTACTAGAAGCTACATTGGCCAGATTGGGGCCATAGAGGAAGCGCCTTGCTTACAGAGGTTCAAAGGCTGCAATTCCATTATGTTCCTTATCTGAAAGGAGAACAGTTCCTGAAGAGCAATCCTAAATCTATGGAGAATAAACAAATTTATTAGAAAGCAATGCTTCTGAATGGAGACTCTGAAGAGTGCCCCTCAAGCCATCCAGCTGAGAGGCTTCCTGTCCTCTGGGTTTAATAGAAGCCTATCTGCATGTCATGGTCCATCTCGTGCACCACAGATTCTTCCGTTTTGCCTACTTGGGAAATCATTACCAATACTGGGCCCTTGCGTTCAACCTAACCCCAGCCCCCAGGATCTTCACTAAGATCATGGTGGCTCTGGTAGAAGGGTGGGGGAGAACTCACACCCACGGTTATCCATGTTTGGATAATCTGCTAGTGCATTTGGCACCCTTTCATTATGGTCTGGAGGACATACAACAGGTACTGGATTCTTTAGATTTCCATGGATTTCTGGTAAATCATGAGAAGAGCTTCTTTACTCCTTCCCATGATCCAGCATCTGGGAATGGTCATAAACACCAGCTCAGGCACCAGAGAGGATTCAGAACATCAAAAAGGCCATTGCACAAATCAAGTGGGCAAAAAAGATGGAGCTGTCCCTCCTGGCAGATTTACAAAGCCTCATGATCACACAATAGATTGCCTTCCATGGACAAAGTTCCATGCCAGGCCTCTGCAATAGCTCCTCCCCCCAAAAAACACTCTAGTCCCTGGCCTGGCAATTTTCAGGGGAATGCTCTTTTAGGAGGCATTGAAGATCCAATTCGTGATGCCAGTCTGTGGGACTGGGGAGCCCACTGCAGACCTCACCTGGTGCAAGGGACATGGAGAAGGGAGGAGACAGCACACAGCATAAACTGGCTAGAGCTGAGGGCCATCAGGTTGTCTCTGCTGGTGGTCTAGTGACAAATAGAACAAAGAACAGTACTCATCAGGACAGACAGTGTCACAACCCAAGGCCCACATCAACCACAAGAGTAGAACTAGGACCTTTTGTATGATGGAGGAGGCAAGATTGTTCTTGAGTTGGATGAAGATGCATGTCTTGTCCTTGGACGTGGAACACCTACAAGGCACCCTCAACACCAGAGTGGATTGGCTCAGCCGGATGATCTGGACCAAATGGAATGGAATCTCCATCAAACGGTCTTCCAATCCCTGGTGGAGCAATTCAGGACTCCAGATCTGTTCACTTCACCAGCCAATTACAAAGTGCCTGGGTTCCTGCAAAGATACTAGATAAAGGAGATGGAACAACTGGACGTGCTGATCTTCCTTTGGCCAGAGGTGCTGCTCTGTGCTTATCCCTTAACACCACTCCTGTTGAGGGTACTAAGAAAAATAAGAATGGAAAATGCCTCCATAACAGTCATTGAGGCTGCCTGACCAAGAAAACTATGATACTCAGAGATAGCCAGCACAGTGGTGGATTGTCTCCCAATCCAGGCAAGGCTGGACCTTCTGTTGTAAGGGAAGGTCCACCATCCAGACCTGGAGTGGCTCCAGCTTCATGCATGGCTGTTGAGAGGTACATGCTTCAGGGACATGACTAAAATGACAAGGTAATGGAAGCCATCCTACCCTCAAGACCATCCACTACCAAGGACTACTTCACTCTCTTCATGCCCTACTTCTTGACTTCCTCCAGGAAGGAGTAGACAGAGGACTCAGGCTGAAGAGGCAGATCACCGCTATCACCTCGATTCTACCTCCTGGAAGGGCGACAAGATGTTAATGCATCCCCACATTTGTAGGTTCATTTGAAAACTAATGCTCTCACCCCCTCCAACAATCCATAGGTTTCCATTGTGAGATCTGCCACAGGACTCAAGGTCCCCATATGACCCAATTAGGAAGGCATTGCTCCAGCATCTGACTTAGGAGGTGCTCTTGTTAACTGCCATCATATCAGCATACAGGGTTTCAGAGTAGAGAGCTGTATCAGCAAGAAAAGAACTTGGTGAGATAAGACCAGATTCCATAAGACCAGATTTGATCTGACTGTGACTGGATCCTACCTTTGTACCAAAGGTCAGTTCACTGTTCCACAGAGAACAGGAGGTAATACTGCCATCCTTCTGTTCAAAACCTTCAAACTCACAGGACAAAATCTGGCACACTCCAGATGTCAGTTAGGCCATCAGAGTGTACTTGAAGAATACCACCAGCTTCCAGCGGTGGACTCTCTCTTCATGTCCTTCAGTCAGTGCTCTCGAGGGAAAATCTCCACTTCTACATTGAGCAG
This sequence comes from Iguana delicatissima, assembly GCA_948472985.1. NCBI lineage: Eukaryota > Metazoa > Chordata > Lepidosauria > Squamata > Iguanidae > Iguana > Iguana delicatissima. The sequence goes on along the minus strand of CAOKZL010000468.1, from coordinate 769,758 downwards.
ATGGGTCAGAGAATGTATCACTACTTCTTATAAATCCACGAGAATACCACTACCAGGACTTGTCCATGTGCATTCTACCGGAAGCGTGGTGATTTTGGCAACATTCACAACCAATCCACTGCTGGCTGAGATATGCAGAGTAGCTATATGGAAATCACTGTCCACCCTGAGCCAGCACTACAGACTGGGATGCCTTTGTTTCTGCGGAGGGAACTGTTATACAATGAATACTTCAGCAAGTAGTTGATCAGTGAGAATTTTTTCCAAGCACCAGTTATCCCATCTGACTAAAGGAGCTTTGGTACCTCCCACAAAAGGATGTTTTTCTCCTCTTCACTGGAAAAATAACCATTTGCTTATCTTTGAGATAAGTCCTTTTCAGTGGAAGAAGGGATGAATATCCTGCCCACTCTAGGTTGATAGCTGGCACTCACTCAAAATAAATGTACATTTTTTTTTGTTTAAGGAGCAGAATGAAGGACACCTACTTTACTGTTTTATCCTTCCTGCCAAGTGTCCTCTTTCTGTATTCCTTTCATTTTTTCACCACCTTTTGCTGTTTTTCTTGTCAAGTTCTCCATCTACAATAAAAAAGTGTATTAGTTCTTGCATGAGAAGAAAAGAAGCCAAATTTCGTACTGTAAGGGTACAGGGATACAAATTTGTTGTAGTTGTTTGAGTTCAAATTGTTTTTGACTTATGGTGATCTGAATGTGACTTTATCACAGGGTTTTCTGAGACTGAGAGTGTGTGATGCACCCAAGGCCACCTAGTGGGTTTCCATGGCAGAGCAGTAAATTGAATTGTGGTCTCCATCGTCATAGTCTCTAATGCTCAAACCACTATACCACACTGGCTCTCAGAGAAATACATATCTAGGTTCTTTCAGGAGCATTAGAGTTATAACATGATTGACCATGCAGAGAGAGTTGCTCCCTCTGGTGGTCACTCTTGAAAAGACTTTCATGTTCATGCCTATTGGAGAAGGTGGAGGAACAACCCACAACAGGATGTTTGACCCCTCTTCCTCTGTAGAGGACCATCTCACAGGCAAGACAAATGGTTCTTTTTCTATATTTTTTTTGCTGTTCAGATAAAATTTCCCCTAAAGTTCCATGCTTTCAAGGTGCTCACAGGTTAAATATCTGAGGTAGTGATGCCTCTTAAATTTGGGGAGGGGGTATGATTTTATCCTACAAATAATACATTTTGGACTTCTCGTATGTAGGCCATTTCCGCACTAGATTGTCATAACACTATTATTCCACTTTCAACATCCGGCTGGCCCTGCCCTAAATTGCAAACCCCAGGATTCCATAGGATGTTGAAAGTGGAATAATAGTGCTATAACAGTCTAATGCAGAAATGGTCTTATTGTACATTTAAAAGTAGTATATTTCAGGTTTACTTCAGACTTCAAAGCATCGTGTTTCTCTTGTATATGTTTCAGTTTCAATCTCTCCCCTGCTTCAAGTTACTAGAAGTGTCTGTGATAAACTGTGTGTTTATGTCTTCAAACTGACAAGATTACAAGTGGAGACAGGGAACACATGGAATTCTGTGGCAATCTGGTAATTTTCAAACTTTTTCTTTCTTTTAAAGTTCTTTCTGGGACTTGGACAGTTTTAAGTTAGTGACAGGCCTTGGGGAAGCCATATGTTAGCAATGAGAAATGAAGAGAAAAGAGATTGCAGAAGGAATTGGACACCTATAGTCCTCACCTGTATATGTTTTGTTGTTTTTCATGTAAGAGTTTGTCTTCTCACAGGTAAAAAGTAGATGTGTTTCTTTAGTCAGATGTAGGCAAACTCATTTTGGATTGAAGCCCTTCATGCGCTCTGTGCATAAGGAGTTTAGCTGTGGAAGGGGCATGTGGGCATGACCCCCCCAAATAAGAATCCCCCTGAGATTTTCCTTCAGTCTCCTAATTTCAAGCATTTTGTTAACAGCCTTCAAGTCAAGTTCAACTTCTGGTGACCCTATGAATGAGAGACTTACAAGTCACCCTATCAACAGCCCTGCTTAAGGTTTTTGCAGACTCAGGGCCATGGCTTCTTTGGTTGAGTCTTTCCCTATGTAATGCAGTTTTCTTCTTTTCCTACTGCCTTCTACTTTCCCAGATATTATTGTCTCCTCTAGTGCACCATATCTTTTCATGGTATGTCGAAAGTATGACAGTCTCAGTTTGGTCAGCTAGGCTTCTAGGGAGAGTTCAGGTTTGGTTTACTGTAGGATCCATTTATTTGTCTTTTTAGCAGTCCACAATGTTTGTAGAACTCTTCTCCAGCTCCACATCTCAAATGAGTTGATTTTCTTCCAATCAACTTTTCTTCACTATCCAACTTTCACAGTTGCATGGACAATCCTAACTACAGTATTCAATGATGTATCTTGACACTCGCAGATCTTGTCTAGTTTCTTCATAGCTACCCTTCCAAGTCCTAGTCTTCTTCTGATTTCTTGACTGCAATCTCCATTCTCATTAATGATTTAGCCAAGGTATGGAAGATCATGAACTATTTCAATGGCTTCATCATCTACTTTGAAGTTATGTAAATCATCTGTGGTTATTATTTTTGTTTTCTTAATGTTCAGCTGCAAACCTAACCTTTGCACTTTCTCCCTTGACTTTCTTCAGTAATTCTTCCAAATCTTTGCCATTTTCTGTTAGTATCGTGTCATCTGCATATCTTAAACTGTTGATGTTCCTTCCTTCAGTTTTAATGCCTCCTTCCTCTGAGTTTAATCCAGCTTTACATATTATATGTTCAGTGTATAAGTTAAGCAAAGAGGATGATAAAATGCAGCCTTGCCTGACCTCCTTGTTAATTAGAAACCATTCCATTTCTCTGTATTCTATCCTGATTATCACCTCTTGTCCTAAGTACAGATTTTACATCAGGACGATCAAATGTTGTGGCACACCCATATTTTAAAAGAGTGATCCATAGTTTTTCATGATCTGTATAATCAAAGGCTTTAAAGCACAGAATGATTTTCTTTTGAAATTCTTTGATGTGCTCCATTATCCAACATATATGTTTGCAGTCTAATCCCTAGTGGCTCTTCCTTTCCTGACTGCAGCCTGGACGTCTTGCATTTCTCACTCAATATACAGTAAAAGTTCCTATTGCAGAATGCTGGGCATTACTTTGCATGCATGGGATTACTGCAATGATCCTTTGGTTACTGCAATCCCTGGTGTCCCCTTTCTTGGGAACTACAGTGTATATTGAACATTTTCAATCTGTGGGCTTTTCTTTTGTTTTCCGTATTTGTTGGCAGACTTTAGTTAGAACTAGAGATTCTGTCTCTGTAGTTTGAAGCAGTTCTATTGGTATGTAATCTGTTCCTGATGATTTCTCTCAAGTGTTCTGAGTATAGCTTCCACTTCACTATCTAAAATTGTAGATTCAGCTTCAAATGATTCTTCCTTGAATGAATCTGTCATCCTTTCATCTCTTTTATATGGTTCTTCAGTGTATTGTTTCCATTGTCTTTTTATGCTTGGTTATATAACGTGTTCCCATGTTGAGTGTATAGCATCCCCACTCTTGATTTAAATTTCTCTTGGATTTCTGGGATCTTGTAATAGAGGTCTTTTGTTCTTCCTTTTTTCTCTTCTATTTCTCTGTGTTGATTTTTATAGTAGTTCTCTTTGTGCCTGCACACAAATCAGTGAACAGTTGATTTGTGTGCCTGTTTCTGTCTCCTCTTACTTTTGCTTCTCATCTGTCCTTAACTACCTGAACAGTTTAATCGGTCATCTATTGAGGGGTTTTTTTGCTTTTTGACTATATATAGTACCTTTTTGCATTTCCCCCTGACAAGGTCCCTGGTTTTAGTCCAGAGTAGAGTCAATGAGTCTTAGTAGCGCAAATCTATTTATTATATTATCTAAATTCTGCAGGGATGTTCTTCAGAATATATTTTGGCACAATGGTGGTTTAGTGTTTTTCTTTATCTTTACTCTAGTTTTTGATATTAGCAGTTCATAGTCTGTGCCACAATCTGCGCCTGATCTTGTTCTTGCAGAGAGAATGGAGTTTCTTCATCTTCTGCTTCTGATTATGCAATTGATTTGATTTCTTTATTGGACATCAGGTGAGTCTATGTGTACAGTTACCTCTTTGGTTGCTTGAAGAATATGTTTGTGGTGAACAAACTGTTGACCTTCCAAAATTCTTCTGCTTCATTTCTTAATCCTGGGCCAAGCTTTCCTCTAGTCTTTGATTCTGCTCTGTTTCCTGTTGTTGCACTCCATCACCTATGATTAAAAACAAGTCCTGTTTTTATGTGTGATCAGTTTCCTCTTGGACTCTAGCAGAGAATCTTCTGCCTCTTTAGTTGGAGCACAAACTTGGATTATGATTATACTGATGGGTTTTCACTGAATTCTTGTTGTTATTTGATCAGATTTTGCGTTACATCTTTTGATTATCTTTTCTCCATCTCTCCTCACTAATAATGCAACCCCATTTCTTCTAAGATTTTCATTTCCTGAGTAAAACACTGTAATTATTTGACTCAAAATGTCCCATTCCTGTCTGTTTTAGCTCACTCACCTCAAATATTGCAATGTTTATACATCTTTTTGTCATTTTACTATGTCTAGCTTCCCTTGTTTCATGTTTCTCACATTCTGTTTTCCTATATATGTTGTGCAGCTTCGACTTTTCCTTTCTCCTCTGAGCAGGTCAACAGCTGAACATCCTTTTGGCTTGTGTCCAGTTCAGTGGACTCAACCTGTTCAGTGGAAACAGTGCAATGCTGAATTAAATTGTTGAAATGGGGCAAATTCTTGCCTGTTTTGCTAAGCTATCCATAGTGTTTTAAAGAATTTTACAAGATCTTTTTATGTTCCTGGAGGCCTGTGTGGAGAACAGAAGGATCATATCAAAGTTTTCTATAAGACAGGAACCAATTCTGCTTCACTTTTTTCCTTGGATGTATCATAGTTTGGAGTAGTCCTGTGTTTTTAAGACACTTCTCGCAATATTATTGAATGTTTATAAAATCATTTCATTATTGATTGAATTAGTAAATGATGCTGTTCTAATGTTTGTGAGAAAACATGAGATCTCCATGTTTATTGATCAAATAATATTTACTCTGGGTTTAATTTTAACTAAATTATTTGCACTTAAGTCCCATTAACTTCAACTGGCTAATTTCTCCCATGGATTTCAATGGATTTATTCTCAGTAGGTTAAAAGAACAGGCTAAAAAATGAGACATATTTGTTGGGAAACTGCTGGAGGTTGTGCTGTTTGTTGCTGTAGTTCTCAGGTTTTGTTAAATGCCCAAGTAGCTTACAGTGCAGTCACACAGATACAGACAGTTTCAGAAGTAACTGCCTTGTTTTCAGTGTGGGTTACTCTAATTTAATTTGTATAAGATTTTATGCTTCATCGTCATTCAGCTTTGTCAAAATCAGCTTTATCAAAACAAAATTAAGCAACAGAAATTAGTGTGGTACACTTACATGGAAAAGTACAGAAAGATACTCTGCATTTAGATGCTTGAGGAAGAAAGCCATTAAAATCACCAGCATGGTACATTATGAAAAACTTGATTTTTTTTCATTTGTATTGAATGGTGTATAAGTGATGACTTTTTTTGCCTCAATTCCTTTCCCCATATTTCTTGCCTAATGAATCTTTTGATTATGTAAGTGATCTCATGCATTATTTATTGGGCACTGAAATTAATTTTTCTTTCTACCAAGAAGACGATTTACAATGTGAATAACATTACCTTTGCTGTGACCTAAAAAGCCATTTATTTCCATCTTCATTAGCTTCTAAAGTGATTTTTATTTCCATTTGTTCCTGTAATGTTTTGTGCTAATCAGTGTGGTTCTTTCAATGTGTTACCTAAGACAAGAATCTGACTGCTAAAGAACCACTCCCATAGTGTAGGGAATGTGCGTATGTGTTTGTGTGTATGCACATTTGGTTATGCATTTTTTGCTAATCTATTCTATTTCTGTCACTCTTTCCAAAGTTTCTTGTTATCAAAAAATAGGTAATCGATGACCAGAAAGATGGCCTTTTCATCTATGGTATACTGTTATGGAGTATATACCCCAAGGTGATATAGGTATGAATTAGAAATAATAAAGTAGAAATAAAGTAGAAGCTGAGGGCTTAGGTCAGAGGAACGGAGAAAGATTTAAGAAGGGTAAAAAGGTCACGAGAGCCAATGTATCACGTAGCTATATATCACGTTGATCATGTAGCCAGGGTGTTGTTTATTGACTGGCTGTGGTAATTGCAGATTGTAGATAAGCACTTTCCGGGGTCTGAGTGCGGGGGTAATTAGCTAGTAACAGCATGTGGTATTTGTGACCCTGGAGGGGCGACCGAGACATGCCTGCGATCTTTGCCTGTGAACTTTGTGTATGCTGTGAACTTTGTCTATAAAAGAGCTGTGAAACTTGAATTCAGGGCTTTGGTCTTTGGAGACATCCAGCCAAAAGCCCGTGCATAATAAATTACTCTTTTTCTTGCTCTGTGGTCTCTGTGTTCTCTGGGTTCCTGCAACCTAAATGGTGCTGTGACTCGGATCGCTGCAGGCGAGGTGGCATTTTGCCTGCTCTTGAGTCACCTTGCCGGGCAGGGGGGCTTGGCGCATGAGCCCCATGTTGGGCCCACCGGCTACCTCCTTTACCAGAACGGGGGAGCCTGCGCTAGGGGTGCCCAAACGGCAAGTGCTGAACCGAGAGAACCTTCCTCCTGGAAGCAGAGTATAAAAATTGGGCCCTGCCTCCACTGAAAATTTCCTCTGTGTTCGTTTTTGGCAATCATCATTTTTCGGAGAAGTGGTTTCGGGGTGCTGCGCCGTCAAAAGACCTAGGCAAGTGAATCCGGTTAGAGGCCAGACCCCCCCACTCGCTTCAGGGTGGAAGGGGAGCCTGATCACCTCCAAGCGGACACTAGTACTTAGCCGTAAAAGCGCTAAGGAAACTGTTCCCGCTTTGTGGTCCGAGACGGTGGGAGGCAGGGACTGTATGTGCGAGTGTGTGACTGTTGTGCGGTGATTGGTTGCTGCGGTTCTGGCTATTGACTGTGATCGTCCGGTGATACCAGCAGTGACACGTGCGTGAGCTGTTTTATTCCTCGTGTGTCGGTCGGTGAGCCCCCTTTTACTCACCGACCTTTCCCCTTTTCCCCTATTGTGTCTGTCTCGTTTTAGGCGGGAGGACATGGGAGGTGGCAGAAGCAAGGGTTGCACCCCTCTGCAGTGTATCCTGAAAAACTTTAAGAAAGGGTTTAGTGGAGATTATGGAGACCCCCCCATGAGCCCTCAATGGTTCGGTTTCTGTGTGAAGTAGAATGGCCATCATTCAATGTAGGATGGCCCCGAGGGGTCTTTAGAAAGTGATAAGATCAGCAAAGTGTATTCTGTGATAGTGGGAAATCCCGGGGGACCCAGACCAGTTCCCCTTTTATAGATTCATGGGACACTGTAGTGCGTTCTTCCCCACCGTGGTTACGGAGATGCCAGGAGTCAGAGGCAAATTGGCTAAAAATTAAAACCAGGGGTTAGAAGTTCCTGAAGAGGAACCCACAGAGCCATCGGCCCCCTCGTCCCATTCTTAGGCTTTACACCGCTGCCACCATATACACCGCCTCAGGCGGGGCCAGATCAGCAGTTAGGGACTGGCGCAGCGGTGCCAGCGGCAGCCAGGATTGAGGTGAGCATGCCCCTCACGCCGCAGGAGCAACGGCATCTCCCAGCAGCACCGTCTCTCTCGGGGCTGGGATAGACTACTCTCAGGACGGTCCAGTCCGGCCAGTTCCCCTTTAAAAGGGTTTTGATTGGGAGGACACGGCGCACTCCTATTGTGACACGCTCAAAAATTCCGTTGGAACCCTAGAGGCTCTATGTTCGTCCCTCACCAGCAACATGCCTAAGGCAGATTCCCCAGTAGCTAACCCAGCACGAGCCAAATCAACCCCCAGTTTGTATCCACTCCGACAGCTCACTCAGATGGTCCCAAACCCACGACAGGGTGAACAGGAGCCCCGCTTTGTACCAGTACAAGCCTACGTTTACAGACCCTTCACCACATCTGATTTGTTAAATTGGAAAACCCATTATGCTTCGTACACAGAGAAGCCCCACGTGATTGTGGAATTGTGCTCTAGCATAATGGGAACACATATGCCCAATTGGCAAGATTGCCAGCAATTGCTATAACTTTGTTTACCACTGAAGAAAGGCGCCGCATCATCCAACAGATGGAGCGGCTAACCCAGGAAAGGACCCTGCAAGGACATCCCCAAACCCCCAGGTCTGGTTGAGGGAGAGGGTACCTTTAGAAGATCCTCATTGGGATCCTAATGGGCCGACAGGGATGGAACGATTACTACAATACCAAACCCTGCTTTTGGAGGCTATGGAGTAGGATGAAGAAACCCACCAACATGACAAAGGTGACTGAGGTTATGCAGGAAGCCACTGAAACTCCCGGCGTGTTCTGAACGCCTCTTGGATGCCTATCGCCAATATACCCCCCTTTTATCCTGAAGCCCCAGAGTGTATGAAGATGGTTAATGGCGTTTTTGAACTAGACTACCCTGACATCAGGAGGAAGTTACAGAAGCTGGAAGGTTTCGCAGGGAAGAATTTGCAGGAATTGTTGGAAGTTGCGCAGAAGGTGTTTGTGAATAGGACCAAGAAGAGAAGAAGGAAAGAGAGTGGAGAATGACCAAGAAGGCAGAACTGCTGGCAGCAGCTCTGGTAGAGCAGCGCGGGGGGGGGGATAAGGGACTTGGCAGCGGCCAAGCAATGGAAAAGGAGGCAGAGGAAGAGGATCTCTGGGAAGGAATCAATGTGCCCGGTGCGGACGAAGGGACACTGGTGGTGAGACTGCCCCAATGGAGGGGGTGGCATAGGACAGAGAGGACGTGGGAGAGGACGATTGGATGGGCGAGTAAATTGGCAGCCGGCGCCCGGCACGGGAGAGGTGGACACCTATGACAAAAATTACTTTGTGGGAATGGCAGAGCTCCTCGAATGAGACAGACCGGGCCCCCTAATTCTCAGCCCCCGGGGGGCCCATGGTCACAGCCACTGTGGGGGGCCGTGATATGGACTTTTGGTAGATACTGGAGCCGCCACTTCAATGGTTACTTACCCAGTTGCCCCACTCACTCAGCAGAAAGTACGAGTAGTGGGAGCCACAGGAGCGGTGGAAGAAAGATCCATGTTGAAGCAACGGTCATGTCAACTAGGATACATTTATACAGCATCGGTTTCTCTCCTCCCAGATTGTCCTGTGCCCTTGCTAGGAAGGGATTTGCTGTCTAAATTAAGAGCGGAGATGTTGTTTAAGGATGATGGGACCCTTGAACTTTGTCTGTAAAAGAGCTGTGAAACTTGAATTCAGGGCTTTTGGTCTTTTGGAGGCATCCAGCCAAAAACCCGCACATAATAAATTACTCTTTTCTTGCTCTGTGGTCTCTGTGTTCTCTGGGCTCCTGCAACAAGGAGGCTGACCTGGTCCAAGCTTTGTGGTCTTTTTGAGTCTTTTTGATGTTTTTTATTTGCCTAAGCCTGCTGATACAGGCATACTGAGGAGTTAGCAAAGCCTCTGTCAAAGATTATCTTTTTTGAAGTTTTTTCCCCTCTTCCAGGTTCCCATTTTCTTCCTCCATGTGCCTGGAAGCTTTTTGGCTTTTTAAAAGCAATATTGACATTGGGAAGATGGCAGAAGAGAGCTGGAAACATAGAAATTCAACCTTCAGAGCTGTCACAGGGATGAATTGCTTGTTTCTGTATATGAGAACCAGCAGAGGAAACTAATTAATTGTGGTATCTGGGAATGCTGATTACAAAGGGGATGAATGTGTGCATTCCAAGTAGTGGATTAGGAACACGGATTGGTAGTGCTGTAAATACAGACAGGCTTCCATCCTCTTTCGTTCAATTCATAGAAGGAAAGAAGGGCAAATGTTCAAAAATGAAGAGTCATTTATGGTCATATATATAGTTGTTAATTCAAACAGAGCAGACCTACCGACTCAGAGCAACTTCATAAGTCAATACTTAACATCAGTTTGGACCAACACTGGATTTAGGCCATGGATGTCCACATATAAAAAAGACTGTGCTGCGTATACTCAAGAAGTTGAAATAAGTAATAATATCTGTAAGAAAGAACTCACTTAAATTACCACTAACCAGATTGAGGAAGAAGTAGGTTCTATTTGGCTGTAATAATATATGCAAGTCAGGGCTCAGCTACAAGAAGTAGGCAAATGAGGACAGTTTTAGTTAAGGACTTAAGATACAGTTCACCAGAGAACATGAAGTCTGATACATTTTTTAAACTAAGCAAATAATTGGTGACAACACACACACACACACACACACACACACACACACACACACACACACACAGGTGATTGAAACTGCAATTTGTTTCAGTTAATCAGTTAAGATATTTGATTAAAAGGTGCCCCAGATCTATCAAGTAGCAGTGTATTTTTGAAACACTGAAATTGCTTTTATTATAAGTACTTAGAAATATGCATTAGTATGCAAATTGTTCAGATTTAATCAACCCATTGAAATCTCTTCAGTTAATAGAGTAATTTCTTTAACTGTGTGACTGACCCAGTTTAAAGTACCACTGCCATTCTGACTTGTTGTTGAGATATTTTGTGGTAGAATCTGTTTGAGAAGAAGGGAAAAGAGAAGAGAAGATACATGTGAAGACATGCCCTATACCTTCATCTTTAAAAATGATGAAATCATTTCACCCAATTCAGTCATTTTTTTTCTAGGGAGAAATCTGACCTTAGCATAAGACACTTTTGTCCCTCCTTCCCACCATGGGGCTAGGATGACTAGGATGACTAGCAACATGCCTAGTTTCTGTCTTTGTCATGAGGGTATAAAGCAGTTTGGAGGAACAAGGAGGAAGTGCCAGCTGTTAAGGATCAATCCCAGGAAGTTTTTTGAAAATACATTCTGTGAGATACTGGATAATGTCTTATATTCAGGCTCTCATATACAGATAGGAAACAGCTGTATAAAATGAGACTGGAATGTTTATATTAAGGGTGTGCTAATTTATAACCTCCACACATACACACACACTGTACTTCTGCAGAGGCAGGGAGGTTGTGTGGGCCAGGAGAGCCTGCTAAAAGATGTCTGGCTTTTGGCTGAGATATCTCTGTGCAATATCAGCCCTCACAAGATCTTGGCTGGGAGCTCTTGGCCCAAGCCTTACAGAATACGATAACCACATCTTGCAAGATTTTGGCTTAGGGCAAGCCTGTAGTTCCCATGTGACTTCTGCAGTTTGTGGATAAAATTGCTTGGATCCACTCTGACTTGGATGCTGTAGTTGTTAAAGGTATGGTGGATGTATTCTGGGCCCCTGTTTGTACAGTATTATTAGATATGTTTCAGTTTATGCAACCTGAGAATGTGGATTGGGTACTTAGAAACGTGTGGGCTACCGCATGCATATTGGACTCATGCCGTTTCTTGTTGTTGAAAGCAGCTCAAGGAGGACTAACACACTGGGTAAAGCTTCACTACAGCAAGGCAGGTTTCTAACTTGCCTAAAAGAGGCTGTGGTGAGGCCATTATTGAAAAAATCCTCCCTGGATCCCACCATACTGGAGAACCATTTACCAGTCTTCAAGATCCCTTTTTGGGCCAGCGTGTGGTGGCCTCCCAGCTCTGGGCAATCCTAGATGAAATGGATTATCTAGATCCATTCAATCTGCCTTTAGGCCTCACTATGGGACAGATATAGCTTTGATCACCTTGGTAGATGACCTATGCAGGGGGCTGGACAGGAGCAGTCTGTCCCTCTTGGTTCTGCTGGACCTCTCAGAAGAACCTCTCAGCAGCTTTTGATACCATCGACCATGGTTTTCTTCTGGGTTGTGTCTCTGGGATGGCGCTCAGAGGCATTGTTTTACAGTGGCATTGGTCTTTCGTGGAGGGATGCTTGTTTGACACCCTGGTCACTATCCTGTGGTGTCCCTCAGGACTTGGTTCTGTTCCTCGTAGTTTAACATGAACATGAAACCTCTGGGAGAGGTCATCCATATACTGATGATACACAATTCCCTCTCCTTTCCATCTGATTTCCCTCTGTTTCTGCGTTAACCAGTGTCTGCTGTCAGTAGTGGACTGGATGAACAAATTGAAACTTAATCCAGACGAGACAAACTTGCTTCTGGTCAGTCGGAGGGCCGATCAGAGTATAGGGATTCAGCCTGTGCGGGATGGGGTTACATGCCTCCTGAAATTTCAGGCTTGTAGCTTGGATGTGCTCCTGGATTCATATCTGAGTCTGGATGCTTAGGTTTCACCAGGAGCTAGGAGTGTATTTGCAGCTAAAACTAGTGTATCAGTGTGCCCATTCCTTGAGGAGTCAAATCTGGCTATGGTGACACATGCCTTGATTACATCCCATTTGGATTACTATGACACACTCTATGTGGGGCTTCTTGGGAAACTGGAAACTTCAGTGGGTCCAAAATGCTGTGGTAAGGCTGTTGACTAGGGCTGACCACAGGGATCATATGACTCCCCTGTTGAAACAGCTGCACTGGCAACTGATCCATTTTCCGTGGATAATTTGAAGTGCTGGTTGTGATGTTTAAAACCTTAAGCAGGCTGAGTTCAGACTATTTGAAAGACTGTGCCTCCTTAAATTTTAAATAGAAATACCTAGCTATGCAGTGCACAATAGGTCTGCTTGGGTAAACAAAGCAACCAATTGGTTCAAGAACAGAGACAGATGAACTGGCCCTAAAAATGTAGGCCAGGCACCAGAATAAGAGAAGGAGAGGACGAGAAGGATTCATGAAAAATGGGCAGGAGAGTCAAGCAATCCCAGTGAAAGCATTACAAGGGATATTGGGATAGTGCTTAAACCTGCTGATCTCTTTTTGGATGAGGATGCTTCAGAGTGGGTGACATTTTCTGTCCAGGCTCTACATTGATTAAGCTGAAAGCACTCTTGTAGGATGTTTGGCTGGGGCGGTGATGTAGACTTCCATAAGTGGGGGAGGTCTCATTCAGATAATTAAGTAATAGCTCTCCAACTTCCATACAGGGTTCTGTATCATTCCTGGCAGCCTTGGAGCCTCCGACGAAACTATTTGTGTAAATAAAGCCATCATGGCTGAACTAAGAAATGATAAAGTTTTCCGCAGCGATCAGACAGAGGCTGTGGAGGAAAGCTCATATCATGCGACAGCAATCATCTGTTGCTTTCCCACAGTGTTGGCTTAATTAAAGGTGTACTGGCCTTGAACACAGAAGTTACAAGGGTGTGTGTGTGTGTGTGTTCTGTTTTCGCTGACAGACATTAATAAACCTTTTCTACCTCAAATTAATCTAATTCTTATAAAAATCCTCCTTGAGACTTGTCAACATTCTGTTGACAAGTTTTGGCTTGTTTCTTATCTCGGGGGGGGGAGAAATGAGAGTGAAGACATGAGCAATTTAAGGTTCTGTTCAGACTGCAAGGCATCCTGCTCCCTAAGCAAAACTGACCAGCCAACCAGTGAACCAACATGTGCAGTCAAAGAACCGCCTGGTGTTTGCCTTTTGTCAGGATCTTAGTGACTAACAATGCAGCTGTTGTACTACAAACAACAGAGTGCTCCTGATGGTTTTCTTCCTGTCCCCCTCTGCTGTATAATTTCAACAACACTTGAACAATGTGCGTTTTCCATCTGAATTACAAACTGTAGAGAAGCATACACATGCACAAAAATTTAATGCCTCTTGCTCTGAAGCTCTGAGCATGTAGAGAAAAGATACTGCAGAGGGTTTACAGACTACTGTAACACTAAAAGCTTTCAGAGTGGTTAAATACTACAGTACTATTCAAGACATCTTTCTTGCTGTGTGTCTGCCTGCTTGTCTTGGCATGGCGTGTTTACTGCATCCTGTTTCAGAAAATGGGAATCAGTCTAGTCTCTAGATGATTTTTAAAAAACAAGCAAACATGGAGATATTTCATTATGGTACTGTATACCCTCAGTATTGTATAAATGGAGATAAGGGCATTCCTGGGTGTGACCAGTGGGTGGACTGATTAGTCTGGTGGGGGGACAGGTCAGTCTGGTTGGATCTTATGTTCTGTGTGCCATAGCCTAAAATTTTGAGCCTAGCAGTGATTTTTTTTATAATATCAAGATTAAATCCCGAAGGAGATCCAGAGGGGCCCCATTATTTAGGCAGAAGTAGATCAACTCAGCTGAGGCATATGATAAAGGGCGTTAGAGCTTGAGACCTGTCTGATTCGTTGGGAATGCCCTTTACTAGATTAAAGCTGCAGTATTTATTTGTTTTTGAGGGCGTGGTGTAACTACATCTGCCCCTCCAGAGGAGAGGAAATCCAGCTCATTAGGATAGTCAGCTGCACAGTAGGGGTGGGGCAGAGCAGGGGTTCAACAAAAAGGCCTTCTAGCAACATCTGAGATGATGGCTACAGTGCACAAAAATGCATACATATCCAGCATCTCCAGCGCTGCAGTTTTTCCTGAGCTGTGCAACAGCAGCTGGCTAGCTCTGCGGCACATCTCCACTCTCAAGCCCCAAACAACCACTGCACAGCCAGGCTGGCAGAGCTCCCTCTGAATGTGTTGCCTCACTGGCCATTGTCACCTTCCCAGTCTTCCAAGTAAGTACCCTGGGAGAACTTTATGCCCCACCAATGAGAGGGTCACAGCCAATAATAATAACTATTAGGCCTTGAGCTACTGTTCCCAGTGTGTTATATTTTAGTCTAGAGAATTCTTGTGCTAGAGAACATCAAAGAACGTAGTACGAGAAAGGTTTCCAAAACGAGTCACAGGGACCTGAATTTAATTCTCCTGCTGAGCTTGTTGGTGTTCCTCTGGGTTTGCATCTCAACACTATTCACTCAGATGTATCATTTGTTAAAAAGCTGCACCCCACATGGGATTGTTTGCACACCATTGCATGGTGTGCAGTTCTGGCACCCCCTCTTTTGGACTGTGCCATTCATTTAACTTATGACAATCCAAAGAAGAGGCTGCAGTAGAGCCTTCTCCTGTGCAGCTTGGCTGCTCATTCTCATATACAAGCTAAGTCACAGGCAAATGGTAATCAAGTTTCACAGGGGAAGGTTGTCAGAGTTGCTCTTCACACTGGTGAAAGGGCAAGAAGGAGGGGGCTAGAAAGGTTAAAGAACCATTTGCCTGTGTGTTTCAGCCTGTGATTCAATTGGCAGAAACAATTTTCCTTGGCAAACTACTTCCACATCTTAGGCAGTGACCCCCAACAGTGGGATTTGTCTATGCACCAGCCACAGGTGTCAGATCTATCTAGAAGACATCATATAACAGTGGACTCAAAAAGGTGGATATGGTTGGCACAATGAAAAGAAGATTTGCATTTGCACGGATTTTTTTCCCCATTTCTACAGATTTTAAAAATTCCTTTATTCAAAGATGTTTAAGCTGCTTTTTTACTCAAAGGACTGGACAATTGCATTTATTGGGTACAACAAAGCGAATATTGATCTAAGAAATGTTGAAAGCACATTGTTGTTAAGAATCACATCATTCTTTGTTGCTTTTAGTGTGCGCTGAAGCTTATAATCCTGATGAAGAAGAGGATGACGCTGAATCAAGGGTATGTATACTTGATATACATATACTTGATAGAGGAAATCAACTTTTTTTAAAAAAATGATTATTAGAAGACAACTTTAAGACAGAGAAGATATCATTTATAGTAATATACTTGTTTATATATGTTGCATGCTTTTGCAAAGCGTAGTAAAAATGTACATTAAGGACAGCCTTTCTGGTCATGTTTGTTACAGTTTTCCTTAAAAAGCACTGGAAAAATATGTTATGAGAGTTTCCTTTTTTCATTCCTATCATGTTTCTTTTTAATATGAGATTTAAGAAGTTTTTATCCTAACAATGTTTAATAGCTTTGTAAGTATTAGATTGTACTTTGGCTATAGCCCCTTCTGTGATAGTTTTTCTTAAGATTAGGCCAAGAAGAAGGAGAATAAATTGCAACGATTTCTTCCAGATTATTCACCCCAAAACAGATGATCAAAGGAACAGACTGCAAGAAGCTTGCAAAGACATTCTCCTGTTTAAAAACCTAGATCCGGTAAGAGGTGAATTTTTATAACTTTTTTTTTAATTTTTGCTTAATGATAGCAGAAAAGGAATGAGAGATTCATCTTCATGTGAAATTCTGATATTAAACATAATTCTGGGATTTTGTTTGTTAACAACAAAGCATTGTCAATGTGGCCAGAAAGAATGGTTTGAATCCTATATCAAACAAAGCCAACCTTACTTAACTGAAGCAGTTTGGATTGTCATATTTTTGGTTTTTAAAGGCTTCTTTAAAGAAGGGATGTTAAATAGGTATGTGTTTGCTTATGTCAGGGCAAGTGTTTTAGGACTGGAACTCTGATAGACAGTCGTGAAGAATGCTGGGAATTGCAGTCCAGCAATATTTAGGGGACTGCATTATTATATAATCATTATATAATATAAAAGATTTAGGTTACCATTGATTTCAGTTTTTGCCTGTATCATCCTGGTCAACTGGAATATCTGAATCTACCTTTGTTTTGCCTTCTTTTTTAACGTTCCAGATATGATCCAGTTTGCCACGGTCCAGCTAGGGGTTATAGGTTTGGATAAGAAGGCTAGATGAGTAGCTGTGCATAGAAGTAGATGCATGTGGGGAAAGGCCAGGAGTGTAGCTATGGGGAATGGGGGAGACTATGTCCTCAAATAATAATTCTGTCCCAATGAAATTTTCTTTTAGTCCCCACATTTCTAGCACTGCAGAAACTTAAAACTTCAGTTGAGCATTTAGAAATACAGTTTAGGCATCCAGTGAAAAGACAATGTTTTCAAGTGAATGTGAACACAGTAATCGTAAGAGTTGTAAGTGTGAACAGTTTTCTCACTTTGTGCAAGGCTAGAAATTTGGGGAGAGAAAGGAGATTTAATCAGGTAGAATTCTTACTTGTGCCCTCCTTTTGCCCCCCCATAGCTTTACCCTTGGGAAGGGCAATAACTCGATAGCAAGCCACAGGCTTTACATGTAAAAGAATTCAGATTAAGTCCTTGGCGTTTCTAGGTCCATTTGGGAAGGATTTTTATTTGAAGCCCCCTGAGAGCAGCAGCTAGACATTGTAGACTAGTGGTGGCTGAGTAGCCAAGGTCTAAGAGCTTCTCACTTCACCCATGTACCCTAATCCCATTTTAGATTTCATAAAAACTCAAAATGGCCCCTACCTCTTCTATGAGTCTTGTTATCCTGTATTTGCCATGGTGTCCTATATCTCTTAGGTCTCTTCCAAACAGGAGGTATACCAGAAGTCACTTCTGTTTTTGGAGTAAAGGGGCCACTTTGGGGTCTAAAACAGCCCAAGGAACCAAAATGATACTGTGTGATGGATATAAGTAAATATATTTTTCCCCAAATGGGTGTGCAGTTCTGGAGGAGCCACAGAAACAGTTTTGAGTGCTGTGCTTTCCCTACACCTGAAACAGACGACATTGAGATAGACAGTCTTGGGTGATCTGGCCCAGTATAAAGCAGCTTTCCATGTTCCTTGATTCAGAAAATGAAAGCAGGATAGGCTAGCCATAGTCATCCTTTCTGTTGCTGATCAGTATAGTTACTGCCTTTTGAATAAGGATCCACTTTCAAGCTCTTACATGTATGCACAATAAAATTGGGGTTGTACAGTATTGTTCTAGTTTTCCCTAGCTTAGTGCCCTGTGAATGGGCTGGGCTAAAAATCCCATCAGCCCCAGTTAAATGGACAAGGTGAAGGAGCATAGTAGTTGCAGTCCAAAACAATTGGGTGGTACAAAGTAGGAGAAGGATGTCCTAAAGTCTGCAGGAAGAGATAAGCAATGTAGTATTCAAAACCTTGTTGAATTCGTCATGGGTTTTGCTTATGATCACTTGATATAATGAGTGCTGGAGTCAGTTTTTTAACACTTAGATTTTGTAACATGATCTTTTGGTTTTGTTTATGATCGCTTAATATAATGTGTTGTGGAGTCAATTTTGGAATATTTACACTTTGTAATGTCACATTCTGTAATATTGGCAAACCATATTAATGGACAGCAAATATCTGGTTTAGCATGTCACTGTTGGATTTACCTTGACACTCACCTTCCGCTTGTGGTCTTTTTCAAGAACCCAGGCCTGTATGGCATGCATCTCTGTTATAGCTTTTGGCTAAACAGCTTTCAAAGATGTTTGAGGTGTGGAAAAGAACTAGGAACACACAGGAGAAAAAAAGATAGGCCGTGGTTCTCCCAAGAAGATGGGTCTCACACACTTTTACATTCTTTTGGCCATGGGCAAGAGGAGCCAATTCCTTTCTTCAATCCAAGCCTGCCACTGTTGGTTTAGAATTGCCAATACTTTTGCCCTTATGTATGTGTGTGTGTGTGTGTGTGCATGTGCGCCTGCATGTGTGTACATGTGTATAATTTCTGTCTTACGTTTTTCCTATATGAAAGTATTTCCTTGTGCATGGAATATCAAACTACTATCGAAGTTGCATGTGTTCAGCAAGTGCCAGCCTTGCGTATGGTTGCGGCATCTGTATCATCATCACAACTCTGTTTACTGTGGAAATTTTGCAAAGAATGCATTAGTATAACAATTTGCGGAGGATGATGTTATCCTTAGTTTCTCTGAGACTCCTGACTCCTGTATCATTACAGTGTGAAATGCATTTGGAAACATTACTCTGCAGCACTTATGTTTCACAACACCATAATATTATTTCTTCTTCCCTGGAAAATTTTACATAAAGACAGCACAATCCTGTATGCTCAGTGTAGCATAATAGGTCTGCATGCAGACCTACGCTTGTTGTTGTGTGCCTTCAGGTTGTTTCTAACTTATGGTAACTCTAAGACTTTATCATGGTTTTTTGGGGTTTTTTTTTTTTTTTGACAAGATTTGTTCAGAGAGGTTTGCCTTTCCCTTCTTAGGGTGAGAGAGAGTGATTTGGCCATGTCATCCTGTGGTTTCCATGACTGAGTGGGGATTTGAATTCTGATCTCTAGAGTTACAGTCCTGTGCTATAACCTCTACATCGCAATGGCCCTCAGTCTAGTAAAGCTGGCTATGCTAGGCTGAGCCATATACCATCTCCAATTTACTGAACAGCCTCTGAAGCCTCCCCCCCAGTCATTTCATGCTTCATGGGGAACACAGAAGCATCTGAGTACTTTCCTGTAGCCAGACATGGGATGATTACAGCAGGGCTGAGACTTCTGGAGGACCCTGGAGAATCTCAGTGCGGATGTCATCATTTTGCGTCTAGCTATGGGGGCATATCCAAATGCTTCTGCAATCTCACAAACCACAGAATGCTGTGCAGAGTGCTTCAGAGGCAGTTCAGTAAGCTGCGTGGTGGCCTTTGGAGTCTTCTGGGGGAAGGAACTCCTGCACTGTTCAAAAAGAGACATACAGGGAAGGAAGGTTACATATGGGTATGCCCTTAAGATGCCAGCCAATGTGTATTTCTTTAAGTGGGTGACAGAAAGAGGAAAAAAGGGAAGGATTGAGAGTGGGAGAAAGAGATTTTTTTTCCAGACAGTGCTATGAAGATTGTGCAAATATGGTTGTGTGAGGCTGAATTCTTTTTAACCACTTAATTACAAAATCCTAAAAGTAATTACCTTCTTGCACTTTATGATTAAACAACATTTTATCTCAAACAAGCAAGCAATCTTTATAAAATCAGATCTTTCTTAGAAAGCAAGGAACGGGTGACTTCTGGATTAGCAAGAACCATTTTGCTTCAGTGTGTGGTCTATTTGCATTAGATGAGAACAAAGCACCATCTATATTGAAATGTGCTAAGGGATTTTATGGCAGCAACATAGATGAAGAAGCCTCTGGCGCCTATTACTTAAAATGATTAACAAAATGTAAGTGCTGTGATCATGAAACAGGCAGAACACAGAATGCAGACCTTCTGCAGCAGTTTCTGAAGAAAAGAAACAGCTTGACTGCTATCAGAACCTCATATTGCCTGTTTGAGTCAGGAGGGATTCAGCCTAAATGCTAGTCCCAACAAATGAAGACCCATTGAACAATTTCTGAATGGTAATTCACTATTGAGAGCCAGAGTGGTGTCGTGGTTTGAGTTTAAGACTAGGACTCTAGGAGAGCGGAGTTCAGTTCTCCACTCAACTGTAGAAACTCAGTGACCTTGGGCAAGTCACCCACTCTCAGACTCGAAGACAAGGGCAACCCCCCCTAAATAAATTCTGCCAAGAAACCCCCATGGTAGGTTTGCCTTAGGGTTGTGATAAGCCAGAAATGCCGTGAAGGCACCCGAAAACATGAAAATAGTAAGTACTTAAGTATTCTAAAGAAAGTGCTCCAAAAATTATGCTAAACTGGTTCCCACATCGATAACTTGTGGAAAGATTCCACATAGACTCAAAAATACAAGGCTTTGATATAACAGAAAAGGAAGGTTTGATGTTGAAACAAGAGAAGATGAAACAATCAAGGCAGTAATGATTACTTGGGCACAAAATATAGGACATCCAATACAACTAAAGCATTGGGAGCAATGCTGGAAAAATACTCAGAAATTTACAGTTGCCCAAAACCTAAAAGAAAATCATCTCAAGATATTTCACAGATGGTACATGACACCCAGCAAATTAAAAAAAATATATAACACTGGTACAGGAATTTGTTGGAAATGTCAGAAAGAAGTCGGAATATATGGTGGACATGCAGTAAGGGAAAAAAAATCCTGGGATGAAATACATAAAAAAATATGTACAACCCTCAAATTCAATTTAATAAACTGCCAGAAACGTATCTATTGAATATGCTTCACATGATCGAGCAAAGGACACAAAAAAAATACTGGAGGATTCTATTGTATATGATAACAACAGCAAGAATAGAATATGCCAGACAATGGAAAAAATCAAGAAACCCCTAAAATTGACCAATGGATAGCTGCTCTGCTTGAAATAAAAAATGCTGATACAGTAACACAGAGACTAAAGGGTAAAACAGATGAAGAAATAGAGAATGGGAACAACTGAACGATTTAGAAATAGGGTAACTAACAAGTAAGAGTACAACATAAGAGTGGTGAGAAGTAATATATATGAACCGATGAAAGTTTCAAAAATACATTTGACTTGTACAAATGATGTAGAAAAGTTGGAAATTTTTAAATTAATATAACAGATGGACTAGATGGGTCGCAGAAACAAAGAAGTATCTTGATGAATATTGGTGTAGTACAGGTATAAAATCTATAATAATGGGTTCTAGTGAGGATTGGAAGAAAATCATGAATATATCTAAATGATGTAAACAATGCACAGAATTGTAATTTTATATATGTAAAACTAATAAAAATTATTAAAAAAAAAGAAAGTACTCCAAAGACAGACATCAATTTTGTTTAGCTCATTAAATCCTCAGGCTGGTATGCCAGAATGAAGAGCTGGGTGAATTTGTTACCTAACTCGAATACTGCAGTTTTTGCATTTTGATTTCAGGTTCTAAACAATTCTAGTGAATAATTAAATATGCTCTTAGAAACAGGATTAGAGTTCATTTTATTTTGCATGGCTTTTTGTAAGGGAGAACTACAGTCTGCCGTCCACATTTGTGGGTTTAATTTTCACAGATCTGATTATAAGCAACCCCTCCCCCCCACCCACCTGAAGTCCTTTTCCAGTGAAACCTTCTCTCTCAGCAGCTCCAAACAGGCTGTACAGCCCTTTCAAAACCTGCCTCTGGTCCTCCTTCTCCTCCATCAGCTGCTGTCTGTCCAGCCGAGGGTGGCTCGCACCCTGATTCCTCAGCACAATGAATCCTCTCCCATTGCCCCCTCCCATCCAAAGAAGGAGATAGGAGAGAGAGGAAGTTTAGAGCTACTGTGCCGACACCTCCCCTTTCGTCTCTTTTCCCTAACTTGGTTTGGACCCTTGATGCCTGCTCCTCCCACCATACCTAAGCAGACATCCCACGGACACAAACATACATTTTGATATTTGTGGTTTTTCCATTTTCATGAGGGTCCTGCACCCTTACCCCAGTGACTAGTATATTCTCTGACCACTGAAGCTGCTGTATGTAGAGCTGGAGCTGGTGACATGTCTCCACTCTGGGCCCCAGCTGCAACAATGTTTAGTTCAAAGGTTTTGTGCATATGATGGTAAATGCAATGACCTTGTCTACATGATGCTTTCCATTCAAAAAAAGATGAGGACAGTTTGAAAAAGAATTCAATGAATGTTTTTCATTCTTGGCTTCTCTAGACGTTCCTGAACTTTCTGATTGTTTGTTTTGAGGTCAGCTTTGCTTCAGCTTTGTCAACTGCTACTTTATTTTTTGTACTGAAGTTCTTTGCACAACTTAACCAAATGAAGACTGCTTTTTTTTAAGTTTTAAATTTGAACTGGGAAGTGTGTTTTCCTCTTTGGCGTGTGTAGGGATTTCTCCTGTGGACTTCCTGTTTCCTGCACTTTCCTTTCTTTTCATTTTGTCTTTTAAGGTATTTAGGGTGTGATTGGTGGTGGCTGAATCACACCCTCCCTCCTTTATGTTTGAGAGAGTGCACTGGAAACCCCGGTGGACTGTTGGACTTGAGTTGGTGTGGCTGAGAAAAAACACTTGTGCTTCTTGAGGCTGTGTACAATACCGTTGACATCTGATGTCTCAAACAGATAATTTGTCACATGTGGCTGTTATACCTAGTCAAGGATTTACTTACTGATGAATTTAAGGCTGTGTTTATTTAGACAGTCTAGTGGAGACAAGAATGAATGAACATATGAAGTTTTGGAAGAGTCTTCCATTAGAAAACCTGACTGTCATTTCTTGGGTTATATGGGACAAATTGTGTTTCCAGCCCCTCTGTTGGGGGAACAGCACAATCCAGTGGAAGCAGGAGGGAGTAATCTTCCCTTCCCACTGTAGGCATATAGGCATCCTTGAAACTTGTTCCTGGGGAGGTGGAGAAACCTTTCAGAGCCATTTTGTGAGCCACTCCAGTGGATCAGGGGTCAAGGGAGAGGAAGGAAGTTCTCTTACACTGCAGGGTCAGCTTGGTGTTAGACTTAGGCCATTGCTGGGTTTGAATACAATTGAATGAAAATGTTAGAAGTTACATTCCTACTCTAAATCACTGTTTGACATTGTTCCTGAGGCTTCATTTGAGAACGTAATTTTGCACGAGGTTACTGCATGCATGAAGCTTGTTGATTCATTAAGGAAAAATTTGAGATATCACCAGTCATAGAATTCTAGAGTTGGAAGAGGCCTCATGGGCCATCTGGTCTAACCCACTGCTCAGTGCAGGATCTCCAGCTAAGTCATCCCAGTAGCTGCCTAGCCTCTTTTTGAAGACAAGAAGAAGATCCCACCATCTTTCTAGGCGATTGATTCCATTTCTCACTCCTACTGTCAAGAAGTTCCTTTTCATGTTCAATCAAAATATACTCTCCTGTAACTTAAAACCATTAGACCTGGTCCTGCACTCTGGGGCAGCAGAGAACAACCCCACATCTTCCTCTCTGTGATAGCTTGTGAGGTATTCGAAGCGTGCAGTCATGTCACTCCTCAGTCTTGTCTTCACAAAGCTGAACAAGCCCAGTTCCTCCAACCTTTCCTCATATGTCTTGTTCTCCATACCACTTAGCATCCTTGTTGACCTTCTCTGAACCTGTCCCAACATATCTATATACTTTTAAAATGAGCTGCCCAGAACTGAACACAGTACTCCAAGTGAAGCCTGACCAGTAGAACATAGTGGGACTATTCCTTCCTTTGACTTTGAAATTATGTTTCTATTAAGGCAGGCTAAAATAGCATGCAACCTTTTTTTCCTGCAGCATTATACTGCTGGCTCATGTTCAACTTGTGATAACAATAATCTCTCTTCTCATGTAGTACTGCTGGGCCATGTGTCCCCCATCCTGTTATTTGTACATTTGGTTGTTGTGTCTTAAATGGGGAATTTTGCATTTGTCTCTATTGAATTTATTTTTCATTAATTTCTGCCCAGTTTTTTAGTTTATCTAAGTCCTTTGAATTCTGTTCCTATCTTCCAGTGTGTTAGCTATCCCTCCCAGTTTGTGTCATTTGCACAAGGATTCTCGCTACCCCATCATCTAAGTAATTGATGTGAATGCTGAATAGTAATGGCCCTAGGATAGAACCCTGAGGCAATTTACTTGACACCTCCTTCTAGTTTGATGACAACTCTTTGAGCATTGTTTTCCAACCATCTGATAGTGTTCCACATTTAATCAGTTTGCTAATCAAAACATTATGGAGGACCTTATTGAATGTTTTGCTGAAATCCCGATAAATGACATCCACAATGTTCCCATCATCTACTAAACTGGTGACCTGGTTGAAAAAATATGTAAGATTAGTTTGGCAGGATTTGTTCTTGACAAGCCCATATTCGCTCCTACTGATCACTGCGCTGACATCAAGGTATTTGCAGACAGAGTGCTGTATAAACTATTCTAAGATTTTTTCTAGTATTAAGGTTAGGCTGTCTGGTCTATAGTATCAGAGATCTTCTTTTCTGATTTTTTTGAAGAGAGAGATAATGTTTGCCTTTCTCCAGTCCTTTTGCATCTCACCTGTTCTCCAAGATTTCTCAAAAACAATGGTAAGGGGTTCTGAGAGCACGTCAGCAAGTTCCTTCAGTACGTTGGGATGCAGTTCTTCTGTCCTTGCATATTGGAACTCATTTTAACCAGCTGATTCCTAACTCCCTATCAATATTGATATACAATACAGATCCCTTGCCAAGGTGTCTGCTGTTGCGTGGAAGTACGCAGTTCTTTTTTGGGAAAAAAGACTAAAGTAAAATAGATATTGAGTAGTTTTGCCTTTTCATTGTGACCTGTTAGCGTTTTACTGTCTTTATTTTACAACTGTCCCACTGTTTCCTTGATCATTCCCTTGCATCAAATGTATCCGAAATACTTGTTTTTGTTGTTTTGTTGCCTAGCCAGTCTCAGCTCATTTTGAACTTTAGATTTCCTTAGTCCTGCAGCTTGGGTTACACATCTGTACTCTTCCTTGGTATTTGTCCTTCCTTCCATTCTATATACATAATTCTTTTTCTTTTTCACTGCTCTACCACCACATTGCCTTCTTCAGATGTTTCTCATTTTTCTTCTTCCATGTAACTGTTACAATTGTGCTTTTGTACAACTCATTCTTCAAGAACTGCCACCCTTGCCAGGTATTTTTCCTTTAACATGTCTAGCCTTGGGATTCCATCCAGAAATTCTCCTTGAACTTGTTAAAATCAGTTTTCCTGAAATCCAAGCTCCATGTTTGACTATGTTCTTCTTTGCCCTGCCCTACGATTGCAAATTCTAGCATTATATGGTCACTTCCCCTAAAGCACTGACTACTTTGATTCCAGTGGTTAGGTTCAAGTCCAGGATTGCCAGTCCTGTTGTTCTTTTCTCTACCTTTTGAAATAAGAAATTATTTGCAAGGCACATTAGGAATTTGTGGAAGAGTCTATGCTATGCTTTGCATTGTTAGTCTCCGAGCAGATATCTGGGTAGTTGAAGGCCCCCATAACTATTAATTCTTGCATCTTTTGAGTTTTCCGAGATCTGTTTCTGAAAAGCATCATCCACCACCTCTTTTTGGTTTGGTGGTCTGTAGTAAACTACAACAATGTTGCATTTATTTATTTCTTATATTTATTTTTACCCAAGTGCTCTCAGCTAGTCCACTCTGATCACTCTCATGTATTTCTATATAACTGAATTTGTCTTTGATGTATCTTCCCACTCCCCCTTCTTTTCTGACACATCTATTCTTTTTAAATAGGCTATACCCTTAACTTTCCTAATATACCAGTCATACAAGTCATCCTACCACAACTTTGTTCTGCCTATAAAGTCATATTTACCTTCCTGCACTAGGACTTCAAGCTCATCTTGTTTGTTTCCCCAGCTCTACCTTGGTGTATAGACATTTGAAGATTTGTTGTTATGTATTAATTTACTGTCAGTTGTTGTTGTTGTTGTTGTTTTTTGGTGGATCTCATTTTCTCCCTCAGCTTCTGCTCTAGAATTCACATCCTAGTGTTTAGAGCTTGTCTTTGGACTGATGTTTGAGCTATCATCCCCAACCCCCAACAATTTAGTTTAAAGCCACCTGGTGAGACTTGCCATGCTATTACTAAAGACATTCTTCCCAGTCTTTGTGAGGTGCAGCCCATTTGTAACTAGTTGTCTAAGAAGTGAAGATCATGGTCCCAGACGCCAAAACTCTTCCATCTATACAGCCAGTCATTCACTTTTAGTATCTTCCTCTATCCTTCACTAGCAGGATGGAGAAGAATACCACCTGTGCCTCAAACCCCTTCAGCTTCCTACCCAAAGATTCTTAGTCAGAAGTGATCTCCTCAAAGGTGTTCTTGGACATTGAGATCCATATGAATAAGGAGAAAGGAGTATTTATTTGTGTTCTTCATGAGTTTTGACAAGTTTTCAATGACATTCCAGATGTGTGCACCAGAAAAACAGTTAGCTTCTGGTTTCATCTTTTCAGGCTGGCTCACAGGTGCCTCTGTACCCCTGAGCAACAAGTCCCCAACCACCAGCACATTTATTCCCTTCTTGTTGTGGTGTGTGTCTGCATTGATTTTTTCCTTGTTACTGGTTTTCTGTTTGAGCATCTTCACTGTTGCTATCTTTCTGTAGATGTAGTAAGTGACTGCTTAGTTGAAGTGGTTCTGAATCCCCTCTGTACAGTCTGCTGTTGACAATGACTTTCCTCTAGGGTGTTTCCTCACTTTTACAGGCCTCTTACTTTTCCCTGGAAGTTTCTTCCTGTAAGGTTTTGAATGGTTGATTCTCCCTGTATTCTATCCAGGAAGTCCTCATGTTCTCTGATGCACTGAAGAGACACAACATGTAGCTGTAGTGCACTGCTCTTTTCTTCAAAGAGAGCTACCAATTTGCACTTGCTGCCAGTGTAGTTGCTGATTGTTTTCTGACAAGAAGACAAACATTGCACATACATTGCAGCAAACAGTTATGGACCCTTCTGCTTCCATCTCCGCAGTCATTTCTTCCCCCTTGGTCACTTCTCTACAAAGTTGCATTGCTTCTTGGTTTTTTCCATATTCTTTGAAATTTTCTTCAGAGTTTCCTGTGAAGTTTAGCAGTATTGATCCAGTTGCTTGCCCCAGCATTACCACTGCGCTAGGTAGAGGCCTCCACTCTGTGACATTCTCCATTGCCAAGCTGGTGGTAAGGGTCTCCATTTCCACTTCCTCCTTCTCTGTCACCACCAACATCCCTCACTGTTGCTGCTGGACTGCTGCTGCCACCAGCACTCTGTGTTGCTCCCCTCTGATGTCAGTCACAGTCTGAGTTGACAATACTTTTTTCAATACTTTCAGGGTAGCTATTTGTGTTGTGCAACCTTTTTGGGTCAAAGGCACTCGTTGCCCCATACTGTGGATCATTCTGCCTCCAACTCAGTAGTTATTTCTCTTCCTTCTTTCTTTCTCTACAGAGATGCATTGCTTCTTGATTTTTCCCATATTCCTTGAAACTTTCTTCCATGGCAACTCTGTAATTCCCGTGAAGTTTAGCAGCATTGACATATCTGCTCCAGGGCTGTCTCAGTATCTTTTTTTTAAAAAATGTATTCTTTATTCGTTTATATCTTGAACATCAAATTATTATATAAAACAGAACATTTATGAAAAAAATTAGTGATGTTACAATCTTTTAAAGAAAAATCATCATTATGATAGATAAACAGCATGATTAGTGATCAGAATGCATCTTACATCCCTTCTTAACAATTTCTAATTTGTAGCCAATGGTTCATAACTTACGCACTTGGTTTACTATATGTGATCTTCTCAAGTTATGAATGATGTAGCTGTTTTATTAATTTACTTCCCTATTTCCCCTTAGTTCAGTTTGTTATCGTCCTCTTATTAATCCTCACTTTACTTTTTTTTCCGTTCTGATAAATTATCATTAACTTTATGGTATCTACTGCTTTACTTATATACTGTAACTTTTAATTTGTCTTTGTAAGCTGATTTATTTCAGTTGGTCTTTTTATCTGAAACTTAAATTACAATGAAAGTTGATATTTTGTCATATGATCTTTCTGTTTTCCTTTATCAGCTTGTATCTCTGATTTGAGAATCCACTTCTTTGTTATTCTCTGACTCAAATTTCTTAGAAAACTTTTTCCTGCTTAAAAATATACTTCTCAATAGGATTCCATTCCTCCTCAGTTCTGGTTTGTGATTTTTCTTGTAAGATCGTTGTTAATTTGTCCATGTCTCTTAGTTCTATTAATTTTACTAGCCAATCTTCTGTTTGTGGTATTTGCTTCTTCTTCCATAATTTGACATATATGATCCTGGCAGCAGTAATCATATACAGAATTATTCTCCAATATTTCAATTTTATAGATTTATCTAGTCTGTGAAGCATGTTTAATAGGAATATTTCAGGTGATAATGGGATATTTGTTTGTAGTATGTTGGACATTATTTCCTGAATCTTTTTCCAGTAAGTTTTGGCTCGTTCGCAAATCTACGACAGATGGTAAAAAGTTCCATGATCTGTTCCGCATTTCCAGCAATTGTTTCCCTTAGTTTTGTATATCTTACTCAATTTTACTTGATCTAGATACCATCGGTGTAACACCTTAAGGTAGTTTTCCTTCATTGACTGAGCCGATGTAAATTTCTATGTTTCTGCCCAACTTTTTCCCCATTGTTCAAGGTGTAGTTCATGACCAATATTTTGGGCCCATCTGATCATAGTTTCTTTAATTTGTTCAGATTCTAATTCTCTTACTATTAATATTCTGTAAAGCTTTGATGTCCACTGTTTCGGAGATTCAAATGTGGCTTTCTCAAACTCATTAATTTTTGAAGCAGATTCAAACCCTTCCAATTTCCTGTCCATCTTGGATGTTTCTTTCAGTTGTCTATACAAAAACCAGTGGCATTTAAACCCCTCTGTTTCCAATCTCTCTCTCGATTTCATTATATAACACTGTACATTTTCTTCAACTAATATGTCTTTATGTCGGATCCATTTCTCTGAAGGGTCCTTCCATCTGCCATACAGAGCTTCGTGCAGGGATAGTCATTGAGGAATTTTTCTGTAGAATTTATTCTTGAATTTTTGCCATATCAATAACGATTTTCTTATGTAATGATTTTGAAATCCTTTGTCTATTTTTGCTTTGCTGTACCACATATAGGCATGCCACCCCATACGAAGATCTGAACCTTCTAAATTCAGTAATCTTTCATTTCGGAGTATCATCTATTCTTGGATCATATCAAACCATTCGCATAGTAGTAAAGTTTTAAGTCCGGCAATCCAAAACCTCCTTTTTCCTTTTCCTCAGTCAAAATCCTCCATTTAATCCTAGGTTTTTTCTGTTCCCATATAAATTTAGTAAGATCTCTCTGCCATTCTTGAAATGGTTTTTCATTTGTTATGACTGGTAAATTTTGAAAGGAAAAGTTTAGTTTAGGCAAAATGTTCATTTTTATTGCTGCTGTTGTTCCTAATAGCGATAGCTGTAACGTACTCCAATTCTGTGGGGATTTTCTAACTTCTGACCAGATTGATTTGTATTTGTTTTCAAACAGCTCATTGTTTTGCTTGGAAATCCAGATTCCCAGGTATTTTACTTTCTTTTCTAATTTGAATCCTGTATTTTTTACCAGTTCTTTTAATTCTTCCTGCTTTATATTTTTGGTCAATATTCTTGTTTTTTCATTGTTGATTTTAAAACCAGCCACTTCCCCAAATAGTTTGATTTTTTTTGCAGTAGCTTGTTTATGCTTTGACTAGGATCTTCCAAAAAGATCACCAAATCGTCTGCATATGCCTTCAATTTATATTCTTGTCTTTTTATTTTACAGCCCTTTATTTCCAGGTCTAATCTTATTGCTCTGGTTAGAACTTCTAAAACTGTGATGAATAGTAGTGAGGACAGCAGGCAGCCCTGTCTTGTACCTTTCTTTATTTCCAGCTGTTTTGTCACCATTTATTAGAAGGGAAGCCTTCTGATCCTTGTAGATTTCTTTTATCCACTCAATAAAAGGGGAGCCACAGTTCATTTTGGTTAAAAGTTGATGCGTAAAGTCCCAGTTTACGTTATCGAATGCCTTCTCGGCATCCACGAAGATCATTGCTAGTTTTCTCTCGTTGTTTTTCTCATAATATTCAATTATATCTAGCCCAGTTCTGGTGTTATTCCATATTTGTCGTTTTGGTAAGAAACCATTTTGGTCTTCTTGTGTTATATCTTGTAATATTCTTTTGAATCTTTCAGCCAATATGCTTGTGAATATTTTATAATCAATGTTAAGTAAAGAAATAGGGCGGTAATTTCCTGGGTCTTTTGTGTCTTTTCCTTCTTTATGTATGATTGTTATATTTTTTTCATTCCATGATCTTGGTTTCCCTTCTTTTATGATTTTGTTAAACATTTTTTGCATTGGGGGTATAAGTTCTTCTTGTAAGTATTTATAATATGTTGCTGAGAATCCATCTGGGCCTGGTGCTTTTGTGGTATTCAATTCTGAATTGCTTCCGTTATTTCCATAATGGTTATGGTTGAGTTCAGCATCTTCTTTTGTTCTTCTGAGATTTATGGGATGTTTTGTTTTTCCAGGTATTCTTTTATCTTGCCTTGCATTGTTCCTTGAGTTTTGGTGTTGAATAGTTCCTTACAATATTTATAAAAGACTTGTTTTATGGACTCTTGATCTGAAACTATTTTTGTTCCAGTATTCACTTCTAGAATCAGCCTCTTTTCTCTATCTTTTCTGACTCTATAAGCAAGCCACTTGTTTGGCTTGTTTGCTTGCTCAAAGTTTTTTTGTTTGGTTCTCATTAATTTCTTGCCAATCTCTGTTTGATTTTCAGTTTTTATTTGCTCTTGTAGTATCTTTAGTTCTGTCCTTAGTTTTTTGTCAGATGAATTTTTCCTTAATTTTTCTTCCTGCTATTTTATTTCATTCAGGATATTTTGATATCTGTCTTGCCTTTTCTTTTTGTGTTCCGAGCCCCATTTAATGAAATGGCCCCGGAGAACAGCTTTACTGGCTTCCCATATGGTCCTCATTGTGAGCTTATCTGACATATTTTCCTTGAATAATTTTTTGTTGTCTCTTTTATTTTCTCTAGATAGTAGTCATTCTGGAACAAAAGATTGTTAAGTCTCCATCCCTTGTTTTTCTTAATAGTCAAGAGTTCCAGCTGAATTAGATTATGGCCTGAGAACATCTTTGGAAGGATCTCCATATTTTTAATTTTATTATGTAATGACTTCAATATAAAAAACATATCCATCCTTGACATTGTTTTGCGTGCGTCTGAGTGGAATGTGTAACCCTTAGAGTTTCCATATTTATGCCTCCAAATGTCTAGTAATGTCATGGAGTCTACTAGTTTAAAGAAAGATTGCGGGAGTTTCCCATGTAAATTTTTGTGGGGCCTAATCGATGATCTATCTATTGTTGGATCAATTACACCATTCATGTCCCCAAGCATCAAAAAATTGTCGTGATTTCTTTCATGAGTATATATAATCAATTCTTTTTGGGTCTTTTGGTAAAATTTGTTTTTTCCACTATTGGTGAGTAGATTCCTATTACTAATAGTTTGAGATCTTGAAATTGGACTTCTACTCCCACATAATGTCCTTTTGCATCATGAAAGATCTCCTCTGATAGGAATTTCGGGTTGATATATAACACTACTCCCCTCGTTTTCTTTTGAAAAGCTGATAGATAGCTTTTCTCTGGGTTGGGGTTTTTTAAGTATTTGGAATCTGAATCTCTAATTCTTGTTTCCTGACGGGAAATTACATCAACTTTTGCTTTTTCTAAGTAATGAAATACTTGTCTCCTCTTGTAATTTGAGTTTAGGCCTTTAACATTCCATGATTGTATCTTGATCGTCATTTCTTTTTGTTCGTTCGACTCTTCTTTCCTTTATTCTTCAATGTTTTATTTTATTTCCTTCTTTCTTCCCTTTACTTCCCTTTCCTTTTCTATATTTCTTTGTCTTCCTTGTATAGGTCTTCTATTTCTAATTCTGGTTTCTGAGATTCTTCTTCTTGATCTAGATCTCGCTCTGTTCCAGTGTTGTCTATTTCCTCTTTGTTTTCTTCATTGTATCTGCAAGCCTCTAAAGTCTCCTTTTCTTCTTTGTCCTCTTGGATTTCCTTTCCTTCTGCACCGCTTGTTTTCTTTTTACCTTTTTGTTTTGGCGCGTTGGTCAGGAATTGAACCCGGGTCAACTGGTTGGAAGGCAGCTATGCTCACCACTATACAACCAACGCAGGGCTGTCTCAGTATCACGTCCAGGCTAGGCAGGGAGCTGCATTCCCTGATAGTCACCATTGCCATGCTGTATCTAAACTGGCCTTGTTATAGGTTTTCTTGGAGATGAAGGGAGACAAGGGGCAAGGTGAGAAGGTAGATGAAATGTTGCAGGTCCTGAGTGTTGATTCCACAAATTAGTCACCAACCTCCTCTGCCGCTGTGCTCTTTCTGCCTGAATTTTCTCTCTCTCCCCCTGCTCTTTTCCCTCTGCACTGCTCACCACCTCACCACTGTCATACTCTGAAAAAAGGGGAAGGAAGGGCAGCCCAGTTGAGCAAGGGCTAATTTTCTCAAATTGTGGTCACCTTAGCTTCCTTGGAAACTCTCCATTGCCTTTCCCTTGTCTGCAATTGCCCCTGGCCCAACCACAACAGCTTTGCTATCCAAAGTCCACCCACTTCACCCACACATTTAATTGATTTCCATTTCATGTGCTTTGTGTTTGGTTACATACTGATTCTGGCCTACTGTGGGAAGTTGTTGAAAAGAAAGGGGGACATTAAAAGAAGATTTGGCAAGTAGCCAGAATGGATATGTCATAGTGTTTTTAAACATGATACATTTTCAGTTATAAAATTGTTGCACTTGTGATCATTTAAGAAGTGTAATTTTGGTGTATATGCCAGAGGGCTCCCAGAAATATTAAAAAGAAAAAGGAAATTAATTAACTTACCCTTGTGTTTGTTTGCTTTTTTGCTCCCATATGGGACACATGTTCTTAAAGGTAACGGCTAGTGGAAAAGAACGTTTCATGTATAGACTGTTGTAATGTAAGCCAAAGACTGGGCACAAGTACAGGCATAATACTGTTAGGTTCTTAATCATAGATAAAAATTCATAAGCAGGATGCATGCTCTTTACACATTTTCTCCTCCCACCCCCTTTGTCAGCATTATTATAATGCCCAGAATCCAGTGGTATTCTCTTATTGGATCCAGCTACTTTCCCCAGATCTTCAATCCCTCCCTCTCCTCCCCTCTGTGCACCCTCAAAAACCTGCTCTGGTGGGATGAGAAACATGCTGAAGCAGTGTTTTTTTGTGTCACCACTGAATCTTGGCCCCTGGTCTGC
This sequence comes from Iguana delicatissima, assembly GCA_948472985.1. Classification (NCBI taxonomy): domain Eukaryota; kingdom Metazoa; phylum Chordata; class Lepidosauria; order Squamata; family Iguanidae; genus Iguana; species Iguana delicatissima. The sequence continues at coordinate 736,226 of CAOKZL010000468.1, read as the reverse complement.
ATTGTATTGATGAATGTTAGCTTTTAGCTTTAAGCAAGGCTGGTCAACAAGCTTCAGAGTTATTATAATTGAAAGGTACTAAAAACAGGTAACTCGGGTTCAAAACACAAATCACTGAAAGTAGCTCGCATTTGAGAATAGCATTTCAACATTAGCTCCTCTGCTTTTCTGTTTTTGATTTAACAGGAACAAATGTCTCAGGTATTAGATGCCATGTTTGAAAAACTGGTTGAAGGAGGGGAGCATGTCATTGATCAAGGTGATGATGGTGACAACTTCTATGTAATTGACCGGTAAGTAATTTGTCTATATTAATAATGGTGAAGAGAGGGCCTAAGGTTGCAACGTGACATAGGATAGAATCTATATATTTGTAGTATAAATGTATGTGCATAACACAAATCCAATGGAAAAAGCTATTGTGTAAGAATTATATAATGGGCTCAATTCAGTGAGTTAAGTGCATTTAGGTGCTTAAGAATTGTTTTAATACTACTTGCTGTAGTGTCACTGTACTGTTCTACCTTCTCTGCATAATTTATTAACTATAATTATAATTAGATTGTTTCAACAGAGGTATCATATGTACACTACTCAAAGAGCAAGTACATTCAATAGCAGGTTTAGGTGGTGTAATGCTCCAAATGCCTCACTGAATACAACTAAATGATGCTGTGTTTTCATAGCACTTATTTGATTTTATTTATTAAAATATTATTTGTTAAAATATTTCTATCCCACCGTAGACCTACAGATTTTGGAACATCGTGTTCATATTTTATTTTGACTGGTTAACAAAATATATCAAAGGCATTTTATAATATAAGTTAAAATACTTTAAAAGAAAGATTTACTTTAAATATATATTTTGAACTTTAACCACATAAAAATGCGATGATATGGATTTGAGAATAATACAGACTTAGCAAGTACATATATACAAGGCTAAGATGGTACCAAAGGGGACTTTCTTTCCCTCATAGCTGTAGGAGAAATTAGAAGATCAGGCCAGGTGAATCAAGGATCCAACTTTATTTAGGGAAAGAAATGCATTTCTGTCTCCCACCTTGATAGACCAGGATCTGAACAGAATGGGAGCCCTTATCCATGAGCTTGTATATTATAATTCATTTTGTCAAGGTTGACAAGTCACTACTGTGAAGCACTACTGCAAAGGTAATAAATTCAGTAGAAGTCAAAACTTCTGGGTTTCAGCTAAGTTTCATGTTAGCACATGCAACGCCATTTTAAGTTCTGCTTCAGTACCATCAGCAGTTATTGTCTCTCTCAAAATTCATTCCAATAGCATCTAGAAATCTTTCCCTGCTGTTAGCAGCCTTAGCTGCAAAAATGGCACCCCTGTGAGTAACATACTAATTTTTTTTTCTTGTAATAGGTAGTGATTCATTTTCCAGCACTTTGTTTTCTTTAGTAGTGATGCCAAATAGTGTTACCTAATGTCAGAGTGAATCTGGCCTTCAAAGATACAGTAAGACAATTGTTTTAGGCCTTCAGTCTCACAAATATGTAGTGAATCCTGAGCTGAAATACCCCAAAATCTGGTATTTTCAACCAGTGACTCCCATCTGTTCAAAACAGAAATGGATAGAAAGCCTTCTGGCATTTTGCTTTTATAGGAACTTGCAAACTTTTTCTTATGAGGATGTTTAACACTTGCTAGATACCATATAATAGTTGTTTAGGAAACAATTTCTTTATCAGTTTGTGTTGCTGTATCAGATAATTTTTCAAGGATTTTTAAAGAAACCGGACTGAAAATCAATACAACAATGTTAAATTTGAAAATTTCTGTAACCAGAAATTATCATAATACTGATACCAGCTGTTCCCCATCTTAGGTAGCTACCTTTGCTTTTTTTTTAAACTTATTTTGCAGCAGCAATTAAACATCCTGACATGTATTTGATTGTGCACTATCTCAGTACCTCATTCTGTTCTAATTAATACCTCTAAGATCATAAAGTAGTTTTGTAGCCTTTCAGTTATTGTAATATTTTGAAGATTTACAGATTTAAGCCTGAAAAATTAGCCTTGGAAGCATCTTGGCTCTAAAAAGTTATAGGGAGTGGGCTACTATTAAGAAAACTTTACCAAAAAAAAAAATTGAAAAGTGATTTAAGCAACTTTAAACAGTTCAGCATAAATAAAATAGCTTGGATCAAAAAGAGGCTGTGATTGTTGAACTACAAATGTTTTAACATGGCAACACAGTGAGGCCAACATGGATGCTAGGTTGGGATGTGTTTGTTTTCTTTTGTCTTAATTCTGCTTATAAATTTTCAAGAAAGTTGTATTAAAATAATTTAATTTTAACCTTCTAGATACTGCATATTTTAAGTGATGGCATACCTAGTCTTCATGTACCTTCTATGTCTTACAGAGGGACATATGATATCTATGTGAAATGTGATGGTGTTGGAAGGTGTGTTGGCACCTATGACAATCGTGGGAGCTTCGGTGAATTGGCTTTAATGTACAATACACCCAGAGCAGCTACAATCATTGCTACCTCTCCTGGTGCTGTGTGGGGTTTGGTAAGTATCTTACCTTCAGAGTAAGTCCACTCTTGACACCTGAACATGAAGTAGCAGTAAGTTTTACAAAGATATGAAGGTCTAACATAAACATAGTTACACAACGTACTTCAGTTTCCCTTAAAATAAGTGGTTGGGTTTTTGGTTGTTGTTTTTTTGGCTATTTTCTTCGTTATGATTATATCTGTCAGTGAAGGATTACTTGAGTTTTTAGTTGAGTGATGGATCAGTGTACTAATTAAAACATGCATGACTAAAAAAAAATATATTTTAAAAAATTTTAGGTTTTTTAGATGATGTCTCTATGTCCTAGCAGCTTATGATCTTATAAAAGGCATTTGTCCAGTATGTGAAATAAATACAGATATTTTAAAGATATGTTGACTGGTTGATTGGGCCATCTTTTTAGTCAACTTAATGTTTCTAATTAAATTGCCTAAATAGTTAATCAGTTGGGGCCAAAATCTTACATGTACTTTCCTGGGAGTAAGTTCCGCTGAACATATAAGACTTATAATTTTTTAGCTCCCATTCATAGGAATGGGCCATAAATGTTACAACCGTCATTAGTAGGTTGTTGTATTATTTTAAATGTTAAGTAAGCAATTTACAGATTTTAAAAGCAAGTTGACTAATGTCAGCATGAATCATTTATTTATTATGACTGGAATTTTTTTATCAGTAATGGGCAGTATCCAAAAGTGCACTTCATTATCTAATACAAGACAAACCAGGACTTTCTTCCCTTTGTAGCCCTCTGGCACCAAAATCCTACTCTAGGGGGGTTTCTAGCCCCCTAGAGCCATTTTTCGGGTGCACTGGGTACTTCAAGAGGGAAGGTAGAATGATGATCCTCTGGGAAGCTGAGAAGACTTCAGACTTACACCAGTTGTTCTTAACCTATGGAGTCTTCACAGGAGGTCCATGAAGCCCTGCTGCTGGACACCAACACCAGCAGCAGCAAGGGGTGGCACAGGGGCCATAACTGCTCCCTTGTTTGCAAACGGAGTTGTTTAGGTGTGTGCAAATACCTGCTGCCCTGTCCCTTTTGTCAGGGATGTGGCAGTAGGGGGATGTGGTCTCAGGTGCATGAACATGCCCAAACTGTTCCCTCATTTGCAAATGAGGAAGAAGTTTCTGCACCCCCACATCCCCACTGCTGCCTCCCTGACTAAGTGGACATGGTGGCAGAGGTGAGGTGTGTGTGTGCACGCGTGTGCCCAAACTATGACTCTGGAGACGATGGTTTGAATCACCACTCATTCATGGAAACCCACTGAGTGACCTCAGCAAATCACATTCTCTCAGCCTCAGAGAATGACAAAGGCAACAAATCTTCTCAGGAAACCCTTATGGTGGGTTTGCCTGAGGGTCCACCATAAATCAATCTTCAGAGGGGAGAGATATGATGGCTAGACAGAATTCTCTCTGCTATTGGTTCTTTGTTGTTGTGTGCCTTCAAGCCACTTTGGACTTCTGGCAGCCCTATAAAGAATTTTTTATTTTGGCAAGATTTTTTCTTCCACCCTTGGAGGCTGAGAGAATATGACTTGCCCAAGATCACCCAGTGTCTTGAGAGGGGATTTGAATCCTATTCTCCAGAAGCCTTTAATAAATAAATAAATATTTGAATATTTAAATCTAAATTTAAATTTTTAGATCTTGAGTTAAGTCTTGGGGGACCCTAGCGACAAATTATATGTACAGGGGGGCCTCAGTAAAGAAAAAGTTAAGGATTTACATGATTAGATCTAGGTTAATATAAAACACCCAGAATGTTCCATCCAGCAAATTGCTATGCACACGATCATATGCATGATTCACTTGAAATTTTGATACTGTTTCATTTTTTCCTTTTACAGGACAGAGTAACCTTTCGAAGAATCATTGTAAAAAATAATGCCAAAAAGAGAAAAATGTATGAAAATTTTATTGAGTCCTTGCCCTTCCTTAAATCTTTAGAAGTAAGCTGACTTATTATTGTTGTTTCCATAATTTTAATATAGATGTTTGTGTTCCCTTTAGCTCAAGAGTGGGCAAGTTGTGGCCTTTCGCTTGCTGATGGACTGCAGTTGCCCTTAGCTCATGCCAGCATAGCATAATGAAAGGTGCATTCCACCAACATCTCAAATTTGCCCATCCCTCCTTTAGGTGCAGAAATCTACTTTCTGCAAACATGCTTTGGCACAATATGTATAAAATATGATCTTAAGCACAAGGCAAAGGAGTGCTGCGTTTGCCTTCGCAGATTTGCCATATATTTTTCGTATGTTTTTCTTAATGGCATGTTCCTATCAAATACTCCAGTGGTCATTTGCCAAGAACAGTTATGATTTTCTAGGGTTCTGTCCTTAAATTACAATCTCCAGATTTCTTCCTTTATTTGATTGTATTAAAATATTCTCCCTATTTCAAAGTGATATAGATGTAAATTAATTCATTAAATCAATGACCTCCACTGCTGTTCCTGCACCATTTTATATATAGGTGCCTGTATTCAGGGTTTGATTCCCTGCTTGGCCATGGAAGCATGGGTGACCTTGGGCACATCACACACTCTCAGCCCCAGAAAATCCCGTGATACGTTCACTTCAGGATTGCCATAAATCAGAAACTACTTGAAGGCACAAGCCACCAACGACAAACCTACATAGTATCCCAAAATCTGAAATACAGAACGCTTCTGGTCTCACACATTTTGGGTAAAGGATGCTCAACCTGTACTGTCAAAACACATGTGCATATATTACAAAATATTTCTTAAATAGAACATAAACATACAAGACAAGATTTCTTAGTGTGCTGAAGCAGGTGGTTACAGGATTAAATGGCTTAGATGTTGTGTGCCTTCAAGTCATTTCCAACTTCTTGTGACCCTAAGTCAAACCTGTCATGAGATTTTCTTGGCAAGATTTGTTCTGAGAGGATTTGGCTTTGTCTTCCTCTGAGGCTGTGAGAGTGTCACTTGCCCAAGGTCTCCCAGTGGATTTCCACAGCTAAGTGGGGATTCAAACCCTGGTCTCCAGAGTCATAGTCCAACACTCACACTGCTACACTGCACTGGCTCTCACTTACATGCTACTGTTATTTATTTAATTGTTGTTTTTTATTGATTGTACATCACTCCATTCTCCTTTCTGAGTAAAATTAACCTGACTAAAATCCAGACTGAGACCTGATTGCTAATCCTGCTCTCTTCTACATCTTATTGTCTAAACTCACAAACTGACTGTGACACTCCCTCTGTAACTAACTAACTCATTCACCTTTAAAATCACGTTCAAACGCACAGCCAATCACTAATCACCTTCAACCTTCCATGCTTTCATCCTCTCTCAACAAATCACTAACTTTTCAGTATACATACCATGCCAATATAATTGTTCTTTATTTCCTCTAATATAAACAAAACAACATTTGTACAAGTTCAGAACATCACGATCCCTTATTATATTTAGGCAACATCTCCCCCCACCATGATACACCTCAGTGGATCAGTATTTTTGTATTCTTGAATGAACAGAGAAAGCTGTTTATCTGAAAAATGACTGAGTCGTGGCCTCCAAGAACCTTGTGGCCTGAAAGTGAGCTTCTCATTTTTTTTTTTTTGAGGGGGAGAGCTTTTCCTAGCCAAGTAATTTGAGATATGTCTCCTTTCACCTGAGAAGTGCTGATAGTAGCCCCAGCGTGGACTTACTAGCGCGCTAGCGGTTCTGGGTACTGCACTGGACAGTCCAAGATTCAAGTAGAGCAGTCTCTACTAGCAATCTTTCCTAGCAAGGGTGGGCTCTAGCAATCTCTCCTAGCAAAGATGGGCTGTCTACATGCAGCAGAAAAATAGTGGTATCGTAAGTACATGTGTGTTTGTCATTAAATGTGAAATTCTGGAGATGTTCGGATAATTTGTCTTTCTTTTTCTTCAAGCTTTCTGAACGACTAAAAGTGGTAGATGTGATAGGCACCAAAATGTACAAAGATGGAGAACAAATCATTGCTCAGGTATGCCATGTATTTTTGGTTTAGTTAGTGACAGTTCATAGAAAAAAGTCCCTGTTGATAGTGGAGTGGCTTTTCAGGCAGGTGAGGAAATCATACAGTTCTCTAGATGTTGTTCAAGCAGCCATAGCCCAACATAGCCTGTAATGAGGAATGCTGGCAAATTGTAGCCTAACAACACCCGCAGGGCTGTACAGTTCCTACTCATTTCTGAAGGCTAGGAAATGGGGTAGAAAAATGACTATGGGCATTGCAGTTTGCAGTGAAAAATGAAATTCTGAGAGGTTAATATAAGACAGTGCAAATGCCAGGGATTAAATAATCAGTAAATAGGTTATTGGAGGGATGTCCCTTTACCATGTCATATAAAACTTGGCATTTTGCTATTGTTCTGTTTGTTTTTGAACACAGAAAATAGTGTTTGTATGCTGTTCCTGACATAAGAAAATCAGCGTCATTAACAACCTATGCTTTATTTATTTATTTATTTATATCTCACTTTTCTCCCATATGGAACCCAAAGTGGCTAAAACTGTACATTAAAACAAAATTAGCTTACTCAAGGCTCCTCTTTCTTTGTTCTTTGTATTCTTTCTAGATTTTTGTCCTACTGAACCAGTTTGGCCTTTCCCTTTAGCAGCTACTTTCTAAGAGAAATTTAGCCCCCTTGACCTCCAAATTCTTGCTTTACGTCAATAGTGGCTGCACTGTCAGGGTTTAAGCCAGCTCCTTTTTCTCTGTTAAGTTACAGGACTCTGCAGCAGTGTTTGAGCCATTCTTCACTAGAATGGGTTTATTGTTAGGGGAATGGTATGGCTAAATGTCAGGCTTGCACACTCCCTCCTCCTTTATTCCTTCACGTGACTTGAATAAACCTGTTTTTTGTTTTTCAGCTGACTGCAATTCTTCATGACACTTGAACTGTGGATTCATCTGCTTTTTGGCTTAATAAAATAAAGATAACCAAATTGTGACTCAAAACTATAGTTAAGCCTAAAGGGAAGCATGTGGTCTTCCAGTAATGAATTGCAGTTCCCATAAGCCATTGGATATGCTGTCTAGGACTGATGGGAGTTGAAAGCTAATGACATCTGGAGGGCCCCATGTTTCCCGTCCATGGTATAATATGCTGTATGAACCACACCATTGTCTCTAGCTGCTACAGGTGTTCTGTGTCATTCCTGTTGCCCTTTGAAATGTAGTCTTTCTTAGTTCTGAACCGGATGGAGAAAGTAAACTTTCTTTTTCTTGGCGTAGTCTTTGAAAATAGTTAGCAAACAAATCTGTAGAGAAGGTACTGCTGCTTTTCATCCTGTGCCTGTTTAGTTTTTTTTATGGCACCTGAGAGAATCTTAACATACAGTTTATTTGTACCAGTTCTTAGAAGGAACATTCTGAATAGAAGCCTTCCAGATTAGTTTCAGGCAGCTTAAACTTTGGCAAGCTGCTACTCACCCCTCACTCTTCAAACACTGTTTACTTCCAGTTTCTACCATTTCCCAAATTAATATTTCAAGATTGCGTGAAGGAAATATCAACCAATTTACATATTATCTGTTGCATGGGAACAGTCTCAGAGAACTGTTAATTACTTCTGTTTTAATAGTAAGGATGAGGAAGCTTCTCGGTTTATGGGGAAAAAAAGGAAAGGATAATTTCCCACTAATCTAGTTTTTTAAAATTCTTTGTGTACTTTAAAAAAAGTTAAGACAGAACAACTAAATATATTAATTCATGTTTCTGCTACTTTTTTTTTAAAGGGAGATATGGCTGACTGTTTCTTTATCGTTGAATCTGGAGAAGTGAAAATTACCATGAAAAGAAAGGTACAAAATATATTAATGCAACACTGAGAAATCTTTTTCAATAAAGAGGATACAGATGAATTTCAATTTATATTGAGGTGGTGTAAAGGGAGGTAGGCTGTTCCATAGAGTTGGAAACCATGGAAATGATTTCTGAGGGAGCTGAAGTAGTCACAAAACTAGTGCTTGTGGACAGTCCACCACCAATTTTAAAGAGGTTTAAAGCATACAACACCAGAGCTTCTGTTTTTTAGGCTAGAGAAACTCCTCCCTTCCTAAAATTTAGACTCTAGTTGCTGCTTCCTAGCAATTCAAGCAGAGGAAACCACTTCCAGCCACACTAAAACTCTGCCATATACCCCCTTTCTAAGCAGACAAATGAAATCCTCTCCTACAAGGCAAGACTGCAGTTTCTTCCTGCCCATCATGCCACTACTTCTAAGCAGATGAAGAAAACTGTTTCTGTCCAGCAGTGCTAAAAGTGCTGTTGCTTTCTGCACCTCTCCTGTCCTCCAACCTAGGCAGGTAAAAGAAACCCAGTCGAGTTAGCTTTTCTGTTTGCTCAAATCCTTGCGCCAAAACTCCAACCAGTCTTGCTGTCTCCCTTCACTCCCCCATTTGCTCAGTTGTACAGGTACAATGGGAGAGCTGGGCATTGTGGAGAAGGCGATTGATTGAGTGAGTGAGTGAGTGAGTGAGTGAGTGAGTGATGAAGAGGCATTGTAAATCTGAAATGTCGTAAACTGAAACAACACAACTTATGATACAATTTGAGTGTTTGTCACTATATATTGAATATTAGCTTGGTTTTAAGACTGTTTGGCATATAGCTGGGTATTTAATTTTTCTTTCCTTTCTTTTAGGGTAAACAGGATGTAGATGAAAATGAAGCAGTTGAAATTGCCCGGTATACTAGAGGGCAATATTTTGGTGAACTTGCTCTTGTAACTAACAAACCTCGAGCTGCCTCAGCATTTGCACTTGGCACAGTCAAGTGCTTAGGTAATGGAAAGTAATATTATATGGGTGTTTGTTGTTTTCCTGTGGGATTCTGGGGTTTGTAGTTTACTGTGGCTAAAGAGATCTCTGGCTGAGAATTCTAAAGGCCTCTCCCTAAACTGCAAACCCCAGGATTTCATAGGCTGTTGAAAATGGAATAATAGCACTATAACAGTGTAGTTCAGAAAAGCCCTATATTTCAGTTACTAAATTTAAATGTTAATCCTATCAACCGTAGACCTGTTGATTCAATGGGAACTTGGCAAGTTCTTACTTACTTTCAATTAAGTATGGTGCTTCCTAATAATTGAATTTAGGCTGTAGCCGCAGAAAGCATGAAGTTACCTATTTGACAAATTTATTTTTGGAATCATTGCGAGGGATGGAGATGACATTTTCCCCAAACTGTGAGTCTACAGCTTAAATTATTTGTTTGAATATGTCTTCTTTTATTTAATCATGTGGCTTATGCTGAATATGTACTATTCAAAGATAAAGTATTTAAACTGAAGTGATGGAAACATAAGAGGGTGAGATTACAAATTAGGCTTTCTTCCTTTTAGTAAAAATTACTGTTATACTCTAATAGACACATTAGATAAAGCAGTATCAATTACAATGCTGATATTTTAATTCATGTCTTTGTTAGTAGTAATTCTGAAAGCTTTGGAAAACGAGATTAGATCCAAAAGTCTCAGTACTTTAAATGCTTTTGAGCATACACAAAGATTCATTGGTTTTTACTCCTGTCAAGTGTCTTCAGCTGATGGTCTAAATCAGAGGATGTGGATCATGTAGTCCTCTCGACGGTGTGGGTCTATAACTCCTAGCATACTTTGCTATTCGCTGTGGAGAGTAAAAGTCCAACAACATATGGAAGGCTGCATGTTTCCATCCTAGTTCTAGAACAGTGCTTCTTAAGCTATCTGATGTGGAGGACTGTCAGGTTTTTTCCCACAACGTGCCAGATAATGGCACCATAACCGTGCCAGTTGACCAAACTGACTCTTTTTTGGAAAATCCCTGTGGACTAGGAACCAGTAGCTCATAGACTGGCACCAGTCTGTGGATCACCACTTTGAGTTGCACTACTCTGAAAGGTTTCCCAGCCTTTTGTAAATGCTTTTTGAGAAATCAAAGAAGTACCAGGAAAGAAGGACAAATCCCAGTAGAGTGGCAGAACATTTGTGACTGATTTAGATTCTTGGTGCTCTCTTTAACTACTGTGATTAAATATGGGCTGCCTTAACAACTTTATTGGTATTATTTAGAACTTGTCAATATGAATGTTATATTTCTTGCAGTCCAAAATACATATTCATTCACTCATTCATTCATTTTCTCTTTTTATCTCTTTCTTTCTCATAAAAATTTTAGTAATGGATGTACAGGCATTTGAAAGGCTTTTGGGACCTTGTATGGAAATTATGAAAAGGAACATTGCGAACTATGAAGAACAGCTAGTTTCCCTGTTTGGAACAAACATGGACATTGCTGATCCCAGTGCATGAAGTAAAGTATGAAACCACAAGATCTGTCCATGAGAATAGCACAGTAGTGGTTAGTCCACTGAAAATGTGTCTATCTTCCTGTAGATGCTAAGCATTTTCTGTGATTTTACAAGGGACTTTTTTTTTCTCCTTAGTTTTTATTTGCCTTTTTGTACACAGTATTTCGGATGTATCACTAGATGGAGTAGAGACATAGCATTGGCCCTACCTTGAAGAAGAATTATGCCAGCAGCACCTGAGTTTTCATATCAGCCCCTTAAGTCTTTCATTCAAGTTCAGTAAGTAGCCTGTATCCAGTTTTAGTATTATAACCCTTTGGGACCTTGAAAAAAATTACAGACATTTTCTTTTACAAAATCATGGACAATATTCCCAACAATGTGTGCATATTGGCATTTCTTCTTATTTTTTCTCTTCTGATCCTAGAGGTCTTCACTTGTACAAGAAAATATTCCTGAATTCCCTTCTAATTTAGGAGTAGCTTATTTTTTTAGTACAACGCATGTGTTACCATTTCAGGAGTGTTCTGCTTTCCCTGAATATCTCTACATGTTCCTTTGGATTGCAAGATATTTGTTGATTAAATCTGTTTCCAGCTGATTAATAGTCAATGGTTTCTGTAAACTATCTGGAGGTAAAGGGAATTTATGTCAGTAGGGTGTTTGTCACTGGCATAAAGTCAGGGTTTAGTCCGTATGTCAGATAAATGTTATATATTGAAAGTATTGGTGCACCCAGTGTTCAGAGTGTCTAGTGCAGAGGTTTACACAATACATTTGGTTTCCTGGCTGTTCGAAATTGAATCAGCATAACTAAAGGTGGAGTTACAGAAGTTGCATTTTTAAAAACTCTCCAAACAATGAAGCATGGCCTTGTATTCTCGATGGTTTTTACGACCTGTGTCTGATTTTAGCCTTTTAAAAATGTTTATTTTTAATAAGACCCACTGTAAGATATCTGAATTTCATTTAAATTTATTTGAAAGATACTGTAACTTCTTACAAAATGTGGTTTGTATTTTTATGTAATATGCTTTTTTCTTGTTGCATTTATTGTGTATGTATTATTTTGATTATATACACTTAAGGCTTCATTGATTATAATAAGAGTGAAAAAAGTTAATTTCGGTTCAAGGAAAAATGATGTCACAGAGGTCACTGTCATATTCTACTGTGTATAACATGCATAGATATAGCCTTTAAAGCAGTTTTGATTCTCCTGTAATCTGCATTACAGATTAACAGATTGATCCACAAATTAGATGCAAGAAATTCCTTGAATTTGGGGTGTCCATTTTTATAGCCCTTTGTTTGAAATATTATTGATCTTCCATTAAGGGGTTTTTCCTTGTTTCACCATTAACACCCTATTCTCTACTGATCCAAATTGAATTAATGTAAATGGTACTTTAAACCGCTGCACCAAAAATCAGATGTAATCTTATGAAGTGTGCCTCCCCCACCCTTTACTGCTAGTAAATGTTCTGGTTTCCAGTGGTCCAGAAAAAGATTTTAGGAACTCATAGGGTGGGACCATAGAAGGTGCCTAGACAGACCTGTAGGGACATAAGGCAACCAACTGTGTACCTGTCTGTCTACATACAGCACAGGGGTGACATCATCTGAATTTATTTTTTGTCTCTGCAGGCTGATGTAATACCAAAATTTAACTAAGCTAATTCAAAATAAATCATATAGAAAGAGACGGCCATTTAAAAAAAAATAGTGTAGTCTTCCTGGGGGAACTATCTCGTCGACAGAGGTGTCATAAAAGTCTTTGTCTTCTTACTGACCGTTCGTCCTTCAGCATAAAACTGCCATTTCAACAGCTGTGGCATAGAGTTAATTCTTGCATCTTGGAATGAAAGGTGAGGTATTAACTCTATAATGCCTGTATATGTTAATATAATTATACTTATTTTGGGTTTTTTTTATTGCCCCTCAACCTACCAGAGTTTACAGGACAATGTCCAAGGGGCATATACAGTTAGTGACTGGTACAAATTATAAACTTATAGTAGAAGCCTATTATTATACAGCAATATTTTAGTATTATATATTTTATATCATAGACTGTGATATAAAATAAAGGATGATGTGTCAACATTTTTACATAATCTTCCTGATAAAGGCCTAAATCCAGTTTCTTAATGAACAGACTCATTGAATCCATGGGATTTTCCTAAGTGTTGGCTTACCATTCCCAGTTGATTCTGTGATTCTATTCCGATGTAGGAATCATGCGGCCCTCCCAATGCTATTAAGACTACAACTCCAGCAGCCCTTGTCAGCATAGGAAGTGGTAAGAAATGCTTGGATAAAGACATCAAGAGGGCTATATAATTTCTACTGATGGTTTACTCTGATTGAGATTGGGACTAGCAAGTGGCTTTAGGCCAAAATTCCTGTTTTTTGATCTGACCAAGTGAATTGTGTTATGTAGAGGAGAGAAAATCAGGCCATGGACTCTGCAGCTGGCACTCAAAGACCTATGCCAGCAGTTTCATGTGGCGAAGAGAGCTCTGAGGTTTGCGTTTTGCATGGTGGCTGCCCATCTCATACGGTGAAAAAAACATGGTGATATAGCCTGGTAAGTCTTTCCTTCAGTGGAAAAAAAAATAGAATAAATTCCACACTTAAAGTAGCTCTTTGCACTCTGGCCTACATTTTCTGGATTTTTAACTGAGGGCAGTTAAATGTAATGCATTAGTTCAGGGTTATTTAGGAGAATAATGTTGTGATTTACACTCATTACAAAGACTTCCAATCAAAGCCAAAATAAATGAGTTTGCAATGTTTTTTATATAAAATTATCTATACCTAGGCATTAGGTTTTCTGTAGAATTGTACTGATTGCAATTACAGTCAGCACTGCACATTTGCGGGTTTCACTTTGTAGATTTGATTATTCATGGATTATTTACTGTCACCTCTGCTGCCTCCCTGTGCCATTTTTAATAGGGACTGCAAGCCTTGTTAGATTGAGAAACTGCAAATGAGGCTTGAAAGTCTGTCTTAAAAATGGTGTGGTGCAGCAATGGAGGTGGCAGTAAGCCCCCCAGCTACCCACTTCTGCCTTGTGAAGGAATCCTGATGCATCAAAGAAATCCTTGGTGGGGTGAATATGGTGATCATACTTTTTGGTGTGTTAAATATGATTTGGGAGGGAATAGAGTTCTTCATGATTTTTCCGCTTTCATGGGGGTCCTGCTCCCCTAACCCTAGTGAATGTGGAGGGATGACTGTAATATTAGGCCCACAGTGTTCATGGACACACTTCCAGTAAATGAAAACTAGTTTACTTCAACATTGCTTCTGCTTGTGAGAAAGTTTTTACAAACTGTGCTGCCAGGATCTCAGCTCTTCCCACTATGATCTTTCAGTAAATACGAGAGCAATCTGTGTCTAGTGTATCTTGTCACTGTAAGATACCCTGAATTCTATTTTTGAAAGAAAGGCAAGATATACTTCTAGTATGTAACCAGCGCAAAAGTACGTGAAGAAACAGTCACATCAGCTGGTACCTGTGAACAGGATTCTTCTGATTTTCATGCAGCAGACAATCAGCAATGCATAGCCAGTTGTGACAGTAGCAGTCCCTTGCTAGGAAAAGCTTGCATGGTGTGCTCTGGATTTCAGGTATCTCTTCATCCTCACTTCACCATTGAGAGTGCTTGTCTTGCATTGTGAAGAGCTCCAACAGCACTGTGCATTTGCTGTTGTGTGCCTTCAAGTAGTTTCTGACTTACGGCAACCCTAAGGCAAACCTATCACGGGGTTTTCTGGGGTTGACAGTGTGTGACATGTCCAAAACCATCCAGTGGTTTCCATAGCTTAGTCGGGCATTGAACTCTGATCTCCAGGGTCATAGTCCAAAGCTCAAACCACTCCATCATGCTGGCTCTCTATGCATTTAGGTGTGTATTATTTATTTATTTAAAGTATTTCTGTATCGCATCCCAGCCCACCAGGGCTCCTGAGGCAATAAACAAAAAACAATTAATACAAAGATAAAACATTTTAAAAATATATTAAAATACTCTTTTAAAACTCCTAAAAGCAGTTTTAAAACAACTATAGAATCCAATTTTAAAACAGTTAAAACTGCAATTTCAGACATTGGCTGACTGCATTGAATGCATTCATCTGCTTGGCTGCTGATTGCTTTTACTGTGGTCAAAATGTGACTAGTTCAGCTGAGCCTGTGAAGAAGCCTAGCTCACAGAAGATGTCACATCAGCCAACTGGAAATAGGGGTGCCACCTAAGCAGCATAGGCAGCAAGGCTTTGTGTCAAGTCTTGAGCATGCGCTGGAGGACTTGTGCATGTTGTTATTTCATAGAATCAAACCTGGGCTGGTTTACCATTGTGCATGCGTCTCATATTCCAGCTGCTTCCCAGGTACAACCAGTATAGTATACCATTCAGTATTAATTTTCAGCCAGTGCCTGGGTTAACTTTCTAGCTCAGCCATAGAGCTATATGTTATCAAAAGATACAACTAGAATAAATAAAATATATAAGTACCTTGAGAACACAACTGGGGGGAAAAGAACATGTCCTATGTGTAGGGCTATCTTAACTTTGTGTGAAGAGAATGTATTATCACATTAGAGAAAGTGCTACAAAATCATTTTTTAAAAAAATCATTTCATACATACTTGCATACATGAAAAAAGGAACACTTGTTTATTTGCCTTTTAAAAAATGATGCCTGTGCACATCGAAAATGTGTGTGTGTGGTGAATGGGTTTGTGTTACACCCTTGGCTGTGCCCACCATGCTCCCAGAGTCATTTTGCAACCAGTTGTTGCATCTAAAGCTGGCACAGAACCCTTTTTTACTGTCTTTATCCCTTTAAAGCAGGAGTTAAAGATCACATGGGTAGGACTTATGTAGATTTGAGTGACATAAGTTAAAATCCACTGGAACATATGAAAGTGAGTGGGGAAAAACAGCCTGTGCATGCTTTTTTGATATATGTGAATAGGATCAATCATTTATATAGTCAGTGGATGAAGTAGAAGAGATATAGCTGGATGCTGCAGCACATACTTGGCATGCAGAAGTTTTAAATCCTCAACACCTCAAGTTAAAGGGATCTCAGGCTAAGCTACCACAGAGTACTGCCTGAAATCCTTGAGAACCACTGCCAAAGTAGACTACATTGGACTAGCTTAGATAGATCAACAGTCCGACTTAGCTTTGTATGTTCAGATGTAATGGCTCCTGTTTGTGCCACTTCTCCTAAGAGAAATCAGCTATAGCCTAAACCAGAACATCTTCCAACATTATCCCAATATCTTCCTGTTTTGGGTTGTCTTTTAGTGGCCAGAGTTTAACCGCTGTATTTAAAATTAATGGGGTTTAGGAGATATTTTGATATATGTATGTGTGTGTTTTCATGTATTTCTTGTTTTGTTCAAAAGCTTTGTAATCTGCCCTGCACTCTTTGGATACAGCAGATTTTTTTTAAAAAGTCA
Source organism: Iguana delicatissima (assembly GCA_948472985.1). NCBI lineage: Eukaryota > Metazoa > Chordata > Lepidosauria > Squamata > Iguanidae > Iguana > Iguana delicatissima. Next base: position 719,878 of record CAOKZL010000468.1, on the reverse strand, counting down.
ACATATTAAAATAAGGATATAGTCTGTCCTCTTCCACCCTCTTACAAGAAATTTGTGTATCACTTCCTTTTCCTGAATGTTAATGATTTGTCTTTTTACTGATGCCTCTTTTTTATGGTACTTATCAGTTGGTGAAGATTTACAATGTACAAAATTAATAAATAATTTTGAATATAGAATATTGTGAGTTAGTAAATTGCTTTGCAAGATCAATTCAAACATGGCATACATTTGCTGTCAGCAGCCTCTGAATTTTGTAACAGATTAAGAGTGTGAGTTCCCACAAAATATATTCATTTAAATTCCATACTGTGATTATTGTGTTTATATTCATAAATAATTGAGACACTGGCACTCCCTCTGCTGGATATGATTGCTATAGCTGATCCAGTTAAATAAAGATGTCCTGAAATATCTTGGGAATGGAGAGCCGATACGGAATTGCCCTACTAACATAAAGAGTGCTTAAGATCACCATCTAAAGGTATGGCCTTTCTTTTAGATGCCTTACAGTTAGATTACTATGAAAGATAAATATTAACATCTTTATCTGCTGACCTGTCTAGCAATAAGACAGAGCCTTGAAATCACTTTTGTGACAAGATCCCAAGTAGCTAGGCAACTGTTTGCTTCTCTCAGGCTTATGGACAGAACCGCAGTGGGGCTGAATGGGGCCCCTCCCCAAAGCTGTATTTATGACCATGACCCACTCCCAGCTACCCATTTTCTGTGGGGAAAAGGTTGGATTGTCTCTTTTGGAAGCCTTCAGGTGTGGCCATTAACTTTTCAGTGGGTCACAGCCAACCCCCAACACATTGGTTTATTTTTTTTTAAGGATTATTTTCTCAAAACCTGAAGTCTGGTTTCAGCTGCTTCTGCCTTTGTTTCTTTTTTAGCAGTCCATGCAGTCCTGTAGAGTCCCAAAGGCTCCTAGACCAAAGGTGCCCAGCCCAGTCTGTTTGAACCATGTGGCTCTTTCCCATCTGATTTTTGTCCTTTTCCTCTCCCCAGCCATGCTCAGATGAGAAAGACCTGCAAAACTGGTTCCAATACTGTGGTAGTATAGAATCTTATATAATGTACAAAGCTCTCAGTTAACGCTGGTTTGCCTTTTTTGAGCCAGTCTAATAATGAATGTGAGCAATATTGCCTGTTTATCATTTTAACACAACTATCTTTATCATGTTATCACAACCATTTAATTTATTCATTATTTATTAATGAATGAATGAATAAATTAATAAATAATAACCAAACATGAATGACTCCAATTTGGTTTAAATGATTCCCATGCATCCTGGACAGATTTTCTGGGCAACCTTCTTACAGTGAATACGATGAATTTGTTTATACTAAATGGATTGCACTGCCCTAGATGCAGTTAGGTTCTCTTCACTTCTAATTCATACAACATACATTTATAATATCTAGAAATTTTATCTGTTCATTCAACTTACCCCAAATGCTAAATTTGTCAGAAGTGCCTTGTTCTGAGAGGCAGGACCCTTATTTCAGTTACTTATGGTACATATATAGAAATTAAGAACTCTGCTTAATATTGCCTTGCAGAAGTGTTCTCCACCCATTGACTTTTCCAGATATGGTTGTATTGCAACCTGGATTTGAAAGGTATTTATCTGAAATTGTTACCACTTGATGTACATGAGTGATGTACAGTAGAAAGCTGCAAAACTTTTATTGTGGAACAAAAATTAAGTAAATGAAAATAAATGACATTTGTTGCTTGCACAAATGTTCACACTCTGAGTCAATAGTTGCTCAAAGCACTTTTGGCAGCACTACAGCTGCAACACTTCTTGTGAAAGTATTTACCAGATTTTTGCAACTAGATTACACCATTTCAGTACATTCGTCTTGGCAAAATTTCTCCAGCTCTTACCAGTTAGATGGAGACCATTGTTGAACATCCAATTTTAAGTCTTGCCACAGATTCTCAACCAGATTGAGATCTGGGCTTGGACTGGGCCGTTATGAAACATTTGGATTCTTGTTTTTAATCCACTCCTATGTTTGGCTGTGTGTCCTGGTGGTCACTGTCCTGCTGGAAGATCAAGCTTTGTTCCAATCACAGGTATCTTGCTAAATGAAAAAGGTTATCCTTTCAGATTGCCCTGTATTTGGTTCCATCCTTCTTGCCCTCAGTGCTGACCAGTGTCTCCATCTCTGCCAAGGAAGAGCATCCTCAGAACATGATGCTGCCACCACAATGGTTTACTGTGCGGATGGTCAACTCAAGATAAGGAGCAGTGTTAGCTTTGTGCCACATGTAGCATTTACAGCAAGGTTTGATGTATCTCCCACATGTCTTTTTTTGCAAATCTCAAACAGGCTTGATGCAGGTTTATTTCAGCAATGGCTTTGCGCTTTCCACTCTTGCATAAAGCCCAGCTTTGTGTGGCACTTGAGTGATTGGTGTCCCATGGATGGTTTCGTCCATCTCAGCGGCAGATCTCTATAGCTCCTTACCATTTGGCTCTTGGTTGCCTTTATGCTCTCCAGCAGTCTCTGAGTCCTACCAAAGACAGGGATATTTAATCTGAAATCATGTGGCACTGGAAGTGCACATGGTTGGACTTAATCCAACTGCTTACATGATGCACCAGCATTTATTTAGGTATATGACAGCAAAGGGGGTTAATATTACTATTTTTGTGGCAAGCAAGAGTCAGGGTTGTTGTTTACTGAATGATTGTGGCACAATAGATAGATAGAGATACGCAGGTACCGTGTGTGTGTATGTGAAGTTACCCCCGCAACACACATGGTGACTTCACACTATTAAGTATCTTGTGTATATCAAGTACTAACAATTCCAAATGAATCTGTTTCAGTTCCAGATTCTAACACCAAAATATGGAAAAGTCAAAGGGTTATAAGTGGGAATACTTCAAAACATTTCATTTTATGTTTTGTATTAACAGTGCTTTAGAATAAGCAAACAGCAGTTTTTGGGGAGAATGTTCCAGTGGTCTGGATAGATGACTTAGAGAATTGGAATGTCATTTGAAGATGTGCAGTTACATTAGTGCCTGATCATCCCTCAAGCTCCATCTGCATCTCTGAGTTTGATGAACTGGGAACCTACTCCATACCCAGCTTGATAATAACTAGGTATTATATTAAGCTTTTCTGTAGAAGCAAAAGCATTTCCGAAGCAATATTTTTAAATGTAGCTAGGTTCTTTACCAATCAGTTTATTATTTCTACCTTCCCTTCCTCAAAGAAATATTTAAAGCAGTCAAATGATAATAATAAAATTGCCTACAGGAAACATTGCTGCAGGATGAAAAGACGTTGAAATTCTGTTCCAGAAACGTTGATTGCTTGTTATTAATTTTCTTGCCTTGGTTTCCACTGCAATAATTTTTGAGTCCTACAGTATTTTTTTTAAAAAAAGTTAAGGTAGCTAATTATCCTGAGAATTTAGGATGAAAGGAGAGAGAATCTTGTAGGCCAGCGTTTAGTGTGATGAATTGTGCCTGTCAGGATGGTAAACCTATTTCCACATCAGCAAAGTTGTGAAAGAGTTCCTAATTAGAGCCTAACTGGAAGAGCAACATTCATTCCAAGAGAGAAAAGGAAGTAAATCTGACTTCCAGAACAAGAGAGAGAAGATACTTTTCAATTTGAAGTGAACCCTGACACGGTCGTTACTGAGTGATTAAGCTTTTAGCATGGAACAGCATATACGAAGGTAAGGTTTTATTATAAAATTTATGAGAGGTATGGCTTGTAATGATTCAGACTATGCAGAGGATCTATAATCCAAGTATTAAATTTACTGCAACCAGTGAGATTTGCCTCTACAGCAGATACATATAGGCTTAGAGCTTTGTTCATAACAAGCTGTTCAGGAATTCTCTTTTTAACTTGGCTTGCATGCTTCCAAGAAAGATTATAATCATTTTTAATTTCACAATGAATTCTTTCCAACATCTTCCAAAAGATGGTTGTTATATTTGCTGGAGACATGAATAAATAAGGGATTCAAATCAGTGCCAACTAATGCACTTTGTTTTAAAATTGCATCTTTTAAAAAATACATGCTTTTTAAAAACGTTCTTCAAGGAGAGCTTTAATGTTTACTTTAAAATGAAAAGGAAAAACCCCAACGTGAATGGAGAATGACAAGACAAATATCTCTTGGTGAGTGGGCAAGGACTACAAATCTGAGCGGTACCAGCCAGCATAGCTAATATTGAGGAATGCTGGGTGTTGCAGTCCAACAACTAGAGGACCGTTCTGTGCTCAGCTCTGAGTTAGGTCTTCACAGATCATATTTTAATTCAGCAATTTCTAATAGAAAGTTATGCGAATGGCGCTAGAAGACCCATTCCTGTTGGGGGAAGGACCACGATTGAGTAATATAAGTGGAATCGTGTGTGTATCTCATACAGTTTACCCTGCTTTTCCAGAAATTTAGGGACTTGTGGAGGGAGGGATCTATACTTATTCAACTTGTCCTAAGAATCTATGAAAGGCCATAACTTGCTGGTGGTACAAATACACGTGTGCCTAAGCCTCTTGTTTACCAACGACCGAAAGATTTCTGGGAAGTGTTGTTCATCAGCTCTGTGGCGCGCTCGCTTTCAAGGAACACAAAAACATCAATTCCCATAAGTCTCCGCGGCTTGGGAGGCCGGCCAAGTTTCGTCTAGGGCCGCCCCGTTCTGTATGACTGGCTTAGCGTTCTGTCAAACCGACTGCGCGAAGGACATCAAAACAAGCCTGGTCTTTACGGACGGAATCTGACAAGCGCTAAGGACACCCAATGAGAAGACAGAGAGCTGTGACGGATGTTCACTTCAGCCACCAAGAGGCAAGCTTAGCAAAAAGTGGGTGGGCTTTCCACACAAGAAGGAAAGAGGAGGGTGGAGGGGAGAGGAAAAAAAATCTGAAAGGAGTCTTGTAATGGCGACGGGTTTGGTAAGTACCTCAGAAGTTTTCGACCGAGCCTAGGAGTACTCAGGCTGAAAGACAGGGATCGTTAAGAAGTTTTTATTTGCTTGCGGCTGGTTTTTTTCCCTTGCCCAGGGACTGTCATGACGCGGGGAGGGAGGTTTGTTTTGATTCTCATTCCACTGAAGGAGAGAGCGAAACCGAGAAACGGGGAAAGAGAAGGAAAAACGGGGGCTTATGACAGGACTTACTTGTCCTTCCGCTCCCGACCAGGCAAAAGTTCAAGGAAAATGGAGTTGCCAACTCGCCATATGCGATACGAGGATTAGCGCTGAGGAGAGTTTTGTTTTTGTTTCCTTTGTGACTGTCCTCCGTTATTTTTTTTTACTTTACTCTCGGGCCGTCCTGTGGACTTTATAACGAGCCGCTGGACTGAAGCAGCCAAATCCCGACCCCTGGATGTTTTTCTCTCAGCTTTGGGACACGAACCCCTCCCCCACCTCCTTCGCCTCTTGTTACGCACTTCTGAATGAATGGGCCCTTCAGCGCATGCGCCTTGTCCTGAGAGGAAAAGTTTATAAACAAGGGCCTCTTCCAGGCACTGGGCACGTGACGGTGCGGGCTGGAGGGCGGGGAGAGAGAGAGGTTCCTGTGAGCGCGCGCGCGGGGAAGGGAGCTGCCTTGGCAGCCGCGGGCCCTCCCCCCCTTTCCGCATTCTGTTGAAGGTACCGATCAGCGCTCCGCCGCTCGTGCTGCTGCGCGTGACTTCAGCTGCTTTGCCCCTCCGCGGGGCGCGTGACAGAAACTTGGCAAAGGCTGCGGCGCGCGACGGGATCTTCCACCCGCGCCGCTCTGCGTGGTGGGAACGGGGCTGGTTTTGTTTTGCACGGATCCTGAGCCAGCAGGAACTTGGACAAGTGACAGGAAGGCTGTACAGTAGAAGGAGCAGGAAAGGAGTGCCCTCCCTCTCCCCCCCGCCACTTTTTCCTTGTATAACAAAGGGAAGTGCCAATTAAGTAACCATAGCTATATGGTGCTTTTCCCTTTGGAGGGTGTTGTGTAACGACAAAACCCTTGGCCGTTTCCGCACTATCCTGTTATGGTGCTGCTATTCCACTTTCAACATCTCATGGAATCCTGGGGCTTGCAGTTTAGGGAGAGTCCTTTGAGGCCCCTCTCTAAACTGCAAACTCCAAGATTCCATGAGATGTTGAAAGTGGAATAATAGCGCTATAACGGGCTAGTGTGGAAATGGCCTTTGTTTCTGTAACCATTTTCTGTGCTGCTTTGGTGGTTGTAAGGCTGCCTGAAACGTGATGGAGAAAAGTGACTGGCTTTTAAGTGTGTATTTTTGTGGCGAAGTCTAAACATTTGCTGACAGGAAATAAAGGCATCTTACACATCCAGATAGGTGCTTTCACAGCATGCATTTGTGTATGTGTGAAGCAATGTCAAGTATGCATCTAATATTGATACATTATATTTTAATAAATCCACTCTACAAGAAAGTGCTTGAGTTGATCTTGCACACTTTCAGATGGAAAAGTACAATACAATCATAGTACTGTGACAATATAAACGTTAATGGTAACTGTGTTTAAATGGTACTACTTCAGATAGCAACATCCTCAGCTAAACATCCAGCAGAGGTTTCATTCAGCTGCCAGCAAAAATTTTTAAAACCAAATGTTTTCACTTCTGGGCAGAATGCCATTGGGGAAGTAGGCAGATCTAGTTTGGGAGAGCATTCCACAGTGTGTATTTACCAACATCTTTATACTAATTTAGCCTTCTTTCATATTGTTTATGGACTTGTGAATCTCTCACTCTATTTTCTAGTACAGTATTGATTCAGTAACAAGAATTTCAGGAAAACTAGAAAGCTGTCTTTTTGTCTTTAATTTACATGGGTTCTTAAGCATGAGAACAACTTCAAAACACTTAGATATGGTGGAAGACTCTTGAACAGTTTCAACAACCATCCTTATTTGTGTTTTATTCCCGCAATAGATATATTTAAAATTGGAGCTAGTGCTCCTTTTCCCTAGTGGTTGAGTGCAGTTGCTTTTCAGCTTTGTTCTGTAATTTTACATACTGTCTTTAGTTAAGACTCTTCAGTTGTCCGTTTTGCTCCTACTCTATATTTCAGTTCAGTTGTCCACCTTGTTTCTTTCCCATTGTTTAAGCTTTCAATGTTCTTCTATGTAATAATGCCGAATTTTATTATTGTTTTGAACGCTCATATCAGTTTTCTGAAGTTGCACAACTGCTTTGGGTCTGGGGGAGGGCAGATCATGACGTCAGATTTACTGGCCAGTACAGGCTGTACTTATCTGACTTTTCAGAGAAAAGTCTGAAAAGCAGTAAGTGCATCTGTCACTGGTGAAGCATTTGTTTTAGGTATGCCTGTACATGCCCATATATAGCTTTTCTCATCTTTTCTTTGATTACTACATACTGAAGAGCTGGGCTAAAGGTACCTGCTCTGTGGTATACCCATTCATACTCCATTACCTAGACATGTAGGCAAGCAGCATATGATATCATGGAGCACTCCCTTATTTTATGTGTATCTATCTTTCTCTCTCCCTTTCTTTCTTTCTTTCTTTCCTTCCTTCCTTCCTTCTCTCTTTCTTTTTTTAAAAAAACCTTATTATTGATTGTCCTTTTCATTTGAAAGGTGTCTGGTAGGAAGTATTTGCAGCTGGAAAAAGTCATCTGGAATTTATTTATACAATAATCAACACATTTTGGCTTCAAGCTGTGGGAAATTGAACTGTCTGGTTATAGTTAATATTGCATATTCAGCTGTCACCTTTATCTGTGAAAATTCTCTGTTTATTTTATACTCTCATCTTTTTACATGGAATTTGTGGTTATTGTCTTGATTGGGGAGTCAAGTTAATATCCGGAAATTCCCGTTTATCAAGAAAACTCTTGTGATTGTAGAGAAATCCTTTCAAATTAACAAATAAAAAAAAATGAAATATGTTGTGGGAAGCCATTGTTTTGGAAATATTTAACTTAAATGGCATACATTAATTATGAGGAAAAGTTTCTTTATCTGGTACATTTAAAAAGTCTTGTCCATGTCTTTATCATCATTTTAGGCCAACCTTACTCACCTTTTTTTTTTTACCCTGGAGCAACCCTTGAAAGAAATTTCAGCTCTCAGAGAACCCCTACATAAAAATTGTTATATCTACAGCTTTGTTGTTGTCTTTTTTCTGGTCACAGTCTCTCTCAAGGAACTCTTAGCATTCTCAACCCTGGCTGAGAAACTCTGTTTTAGGCATTGGATGTACTTGCAGAAAATAACATCTCATGTCCTTTGAAGAATTAACAGCCTTGAAAGAGGGATGGCAAACTTCCCTGTTCTCATGGAGACTGATGTACTTTCTAGGTTAGCAGAAGTGTATGTTGCTTCATAAACTTGCCCCTTTAATGATTTGATGATCGAGCCCCATAATAAAGTTGTTGTCTAGAGCTGGCTTCTGGTTATGGAGCTTATGTATGGAATTACAGGATTATGTATGGACTGACGTTTTACAGGACAGATACAAAAGAGAGAAATGAATATTTTTCTTTAGAAGTGAAACCTAGGAGACAAACGTTAAACCAAACCTTGCTTAAAACTGAGTAGGACCACAAAGCTCTATTTCTGTGGTAACAAGATGTGGTCCTTGGACACACTGGCTGAAATCCTACATTGTCTCAGTGTTGCATAAATATTTGTTGACAGAGTTACATTATACTAGCAGTACACAGTCCCTATACTGAGTACCACCATAGAGCAGCCTATGAGGAACAGTGAATACACATAGCTGTCACTTTATTGCACATAGTTCAGAGATGGTGTGCCATGCACATTGACACACTAGGTGCATTATTGCGCCTCTGCATGCAGAAGTTTATTCCCATCACTGGGAAGCATCTGTTTCCACCTTGTCCAAAAAGATCATTCTGCATGGGTAGCACTACTGATACCTGCTTATATCACCAACAGGATTCTGGCCACTGTTTGACCTTACTTTGTCTAAAAGACCAATAAGTTGCACAAGTGGGACCTGCCACAAAGTGATGTGTTGTGAAAACTGGTACAGATTATTAGCCATATCCTTTTCCATAACATTGCATTCTACCAACTCCCAGGCTTTTCAGTTTTTTCTATTATGGCCACTTAAGCTTTTGTGGCTGTTGAGCATTTTTGGTCCTCATTGGGCTATGTTTGGGAGAGAATTTTTTTTTTACCCCTTTGAATCCCTCCCTGATTTTTTGTAGTAAAGCTTGGGATCACACTTAGTATGCTTGTTTCTTGGCACTATTTTGCTACAGTTTGGCCAATATTTAAAGGTGTTAGGATATGGATTTAGAGTATGTTGATTTTGTACATTAATCAATAGTTAATGTTTACAATTTTTGCCTTTATGATTTTCTGTTGAAATTATGGATTAATCACGCTGTTTAAATCTGTTTCTGCATTCTAAGATATCAAAATGCATAAAAGAATGTATTTACACAGATATAGTTGGCCAGAGGCTATATGATTTGGTTTTAATTTTTAATTATCCCTTAGACTTTTGCATTTTTAAATTTCTTATGGTTAGTTTAGTAATACAATTCTTACCTGAGTAGCAAGTAATCATATTACTTAGCTTAGTTCACATCTGGGTAGAAGACTAGTGAACTGAGTCATCACAAAGGAAGTATTGGCTGTAGGCTGTAGGTCACAATCATTTTTAGTTGTATTTTATTATAAAATGCAATCTTCTATCATTTAAAGAAATCAAGGGAACAAATTGGAAACTCAAACTGAGATAAAGACTTGATACTGGAGTGCTACATTTTATTAATTGTGCTTGTTCCTTGATAACTAAAAGTAAGATGGTTAGGAGACTTGTATGTTGGACAGATACTTTTTCAATGAAGTGGTGCTGCATTTTTCCTACTAGGGTCATGTACTAGATTACTGCAGGTAAGTCTATTAATGAATTGTTTTGTCTGTTTCTGTTGAAGCCAGATAATTTGAAACACCGTACAATGGTTTGGGAAGTAAAGGCAAATCAGATGCCTAATGCAGTACAGAAGCTTCTTTTAGTGGTGGACAAAAGAACTTCAGGGATGAATGAATCATTGGAATTGCTGAAGTGTAATGAGAACCTCCCATCTTCTCCAGGATATGCATCTTCTGATGAGCACATGGAGCTTGGTAAATACTACTGTAGCTTTCTTGAAGTCGCCTATCCATCAGTGCTATGGAGGACAACTGTTATAGAAGGCAGTGAACACAGTCTAGGATATTGATGTGGTATGCAGCATTGGGGACTAAGACTCCTTTAGCACAAAGACTATGGGTGGGATTTAGAAAATCTCTTGAGTTTATGCAAGAGAGCTGTGGTAGATTACTAAAAATTTTGATTTCCTTGAACAACCTGACTTCCTTGAATTTATATTGCTTTGAACAACCTGACTGCCAAATCACAAATAATTTTGGAAACTTCCTTTAGATTGAATTTAAGGGGCTTTGGCATCACAGGTCTAGTTTCACAGTCCTTTAGATCAGGTCCTTTGGGCCACTTCAAGGTTGTCATCAACTAGAAGGTTGCTGGAAACCATATTATATTTGCAGTAAGTATGTGGAAACCTGGCAGTGACCATAATTGGTGGATGTCTTCCATTTCTTTACTAGTGGCATATTGTTTCCACATTTCTGGCAAGATTATTCTCAGAATACCCCTGGTCAAATAACTTGTGCTTTTAAAACCACATTTTCCTTGATTGATGTGGTTCTAATGAAGTATGCTTTAGTATATATTTGGCCATTGTCATCAAAGAAAGTCATATCTTGAGAAGTCATGTTATGGAGATTATGTTGAATGTTGAATCTGATGACCAGATAAAGGACATGGAAACGTTTCTTCTGTCTCTTTACAAAAAGATTAATTAAAATTCCTCTATGTTGCTTGTTTTGAAATTTCCTGTGTTTGAGCATGTGCTCAGTTCAAACCATTTCAGACATTTTGTAGTCTCACCTATTGGTTCCCTCCTGAATTTTACATGCTGCTGTTATTATATGAGAAGCATTATCTACATGGGAGGAGACTGTGTTGGTCTTAACCATCCAGTACTGGCCTTTTCAGCAACTGGAGTAAACTGATACAGTTAAGAGGGTTGTCTTGTGCTATTAGTTAAATGTTCACCTAGTGTAGTGTTGAAGTGGCTCCATCAGCATTAGAGTAATGCAAGAAGGGGATCTGAGAAGTGAGAGAAACCCACAAAATACATTTATGTGGTCCCCCCTCCGGCCACCAGAATAAAATAATTGTGAGGGTACAGTAAGCTTGTAGACCGTATAATTCATCTGTGGGATGATCCATGCGTATAAATTTGACTATGTGCATTTATTTGCAGATGATCTTCCAGAACTGCAGGCTGTTCATACTGATTCTGCCCCACCTGCACTTTACCAGCTGAGTGCTGATGTCTCCCATCAGGAATATTCAAGGCCTTTGTGGAACCAGCATACCTCAAGCAACAGTTCAGAAAGTTCTTATACTTGTGAGAATGGAGTGAACTGGTTGACAGAATTGGCAAACATTGCTACTAGTCCACAGAGTCCCCTTATGCAGTGCTCTTTTTATAACAGGTATAATAGTTTTGGAGTTCTTGTCATTCTAGAACTTGCAGCATTGTTCATGTTGTTTTAAAGTCCCTGATTTCCATAAAGGCAGGGGTGGAGAAAGCATGGCTCATGAGCCTCATGCTGCTGGACATTACTTTTGCAGCCCCCAAAGCCTCCCACCAGTCCTGCAAAGCCCCTTGACTCCCCCATTTAAAACAAAAACAAACTCTTGATGTGATGCTTGATTCCTATATAAGAGTTGTCACTTGCATAAGTGATTCTCTAAAGTAAATGGACTAAGAAAAGTCAAAGTTATTATTTCATCAGGAAGATCTTTGGTAATATTTACTCTTTAGTGCTAAGTGTAAGAACTTGCTTGTATAGAAGTCTGTCAGCTACTAAGAAGTTAACTCACAGGGGCTTTCTAAAGAAATCAGTGTGTTTCTAGCCATTTATACCTGTTCAAAGTGTTGTTTTTTCTTGTTACAAGGAAGAAATTGACATAAATACACATAGTCTCTGTCAGAAGGAAAGACCTGGAAGCCCTTTTTGGTGTTTGTTTTTAAGTAATTTGAAATTATTTGAAGTTTCTAAATTCCTTGAGATTATTTCCCGAGGGAACTCCGTTTAGGCCCTTTTTGTACACCTTTTTCTGTTAGATATTCAAAGCCTTTACCTCTGAAAGTTTGCTGGTAACAGTTGTTATTTGAATTTGCTAGTCAGCAGTTTATTATATTAATGGAGTTTTTGCTATGTAATCTGTATCTGACAGTTGCATTTGCTGTTTGCATAAGATGGAAGTGCAGCTCAAAACACTTCTAAATGAAAATCTTGGTTGCCCCAACATCAGAGCAATTGCTTTGAATCCCACATTCATGGTTCAGTGGAAAGGAGAATCACAGTAGTCTGGGTTGAGGCTCTGAGTTGCTGAACTCTAAGTACATTTTAGATTAAAGTAGCTGGGTGTGTGGAACCATACACCTAGTTCTTACGTCTCTCAGCCACATCCTGAAATGCAGAAGGCTACTGGCTGCAGCGTGCTGGGTTTAAAGTCCTTTCCCCAGGTGAAACATCCCTTTTGGCCTCTTGCCTTCAAGAAATTCTTCTCTTGCTGTCACAGAGAAGGCTCCTGAGAAGGTGTGCTATACTGTTGGAATTATAACCCCCCAGCTGCCATATCTCAAGAGGTATAAACGTCATCATATTGATTGAAGATTGTTTGAACAGCTTGCAGTTTTTGTTAGTCCCATGTACTTTGGCATCTGCTGCCTGAAGTTATGGCATTTGCACTGTGAAATTCTTGAATTAGTCATGAAACTATTAGAGCGAAAGCATACTACAGTTTGTGAAAATGCAGATTATGCCAATCACTGTGTATCTACTGGAAAATCCTTATATGAATAAGGAGACACACACACACACACATATATACATATATGAGAAACTTTAGAGAAGGTTGTCCACAGTCAGCTCTCAGTGCCCTCATCTGAAAAGTGAGCTGCTTGGGTTGACCTGTTCGTTATTACCTTGGAAGCTGGGGTACATGATTAGCTTAGACCTCATGCGATGCCTCTGTTAGCATAGTTGTATTGGCATAGTTGTACTTGATTTCTCCATTGTGCAAGCAGTAGCTCCAGAGACCAAATGTATGTGTGATTGCTTGAGCAATAGAATACTGCTTGATTCTGGCATTTCACTAAATGTATTTCAGTGGACTTTGCTTCAGCATAGTGACACTGCTCGATGTAGGCCAATATATGATGTGCTTTCTACAGAAGGGCAATGAGCTCTTTGGGGGATTAGTACTCCTGATTTAGATAACAGGATAACTGAAATCCTAGAGTAGAAGTAGTTCTGTGGCATTAGTTGGAATATTGGTAGGTTAACTTTTTTCTTGTCCGTATCTTTTTGTACATAAAGGGAAAGAAGAAATGGTATCAGCAAGGACCTGTTAATTGTGGTCTGTTGAATGAAAAAGTAAAAAAAACAAAAAAACTTGCTCAATGTTAAGGAATTATTAATACATTACTCTCAATGCATCTTTGATGCCTTCCCTTCTTTCCTTTCTTGATCAAAATCTGTTCATACATATTTTTTAAAAAAATTCTTGCTTAGGTCATCTCCTGTTCACCTGATAGCTACAAGCAAAAGTTTACATTCCTATGCACGCCCTCCACCGGAATCCTCTCAGAGTGATTCTGGTTTTCCCAAGCGTAATATTGATGAATCACCAGTCAGACATGAAAGGGTAAGTTATAGCTATTATATCTGTATTAGATCTTTATTAAACTAGCTGTATAGCAGATAAAAATACTTTTAGAGACTTAAATAGTTGTATATCATATACTGATTACTTACATTTCTTACTCATTTAGTACTGGTAGCAATTTGGGTAATCTTGTACACACCGTGAAGGGTTGATACAACTAAAGGGAGGTACAGAATGAACAAGGAAAGATCACATTTTACATTTTTCAGTCTGTTTGCTTGGGTTGAGCATAAATAGATTAAAATAAAAGAGAAAATAGAGAACAAAATAAATGGAAGGTAGTTTCATTCATTTGTATTATTGTCAAATTATATCATGTGAGGACTTGGAGGGAAAGCTTAAGCTTTCCTTGGAATCTTTTGTTGCCTTTTTAATTCGTGTTAAACTTAAAGAAATGCTGGGTGAAGTTTTTGTGTTTGCCTTAAAGGTTTAAAAGTGTCACTTAATGAAACAAAATATAGCCAAGTAGGGTTGGATTGTGAATGAAGGGAAGGTAACTGTACCAGTTGCTTCCTGTGCCTGAATACGGGATGGATTGGGTGATTTGTGAAATATTTGTTTCTTGGACAGAAATCTAAGAAGCATCAAATAAAAATATGAAATTTAAATATACTTGGGAAAAGATGTGGAATGATTTAATAAAAAGTAAGAAGTGAGGGGGAAATCTTTAAAAATTACTGTATAAATACTATTATGACTTGTCTTAGAGGTGTTCAGTTGAATTTTTGATATGGTTATGTTTTTTCAACAGACAAACAGTGAATCAGAATCTGGCATTTTCTGTATGTCATCACTGTCAGATGATGATGATCCAGGTTGGTGCCACTCTTGGCCTCCAACTGCCTGGCACTGTTTCCTTAAAGGTAAAATATAACACATCATGTTACTGAATTTAAAATCTTATTTGTACCTTTGATGACATTAACTTCCTTTTTTAAAAAAAAATTAGGAACACGTTTATGCTTTCACAAAGGGGGCAGCAAAGAATGGAAGGATGTTGAAGATTTTGCTAGGACCACAAGCTGTAAAAATGAAGCTGATGATTCAATGAGTTCTTGCAAAGTAAGTTGAAATAATTAAAAAGTCTTGTTGAGTGAGTTTTAGTGGATGTATAGTCTTGCTTGTATTAATGTTTTGTGTCATATTTTAAGTTATTTGGATGATATATCTATGATCATATACTTTAATGTGACTTTTGAAAGTTTGTGCTTTTCACACATTTTTGTAACTAACGTAATAACAATTGTATTTTGTCAGTTGTTTTGTATCACCTAATATGTCATCATCCACATATATTTAAGAAGGAGGCCGGTAGGTTTGGGTGCAGTCAGCATAATGCTGTGCTGTATTCCCTGAGAAATGTTACACTGTGACAGGAGAAAGAGGGATGGACAGATATGATTTGCTGCCTTGTTGCTCACTGAGGAACAATTATAACTTACCCAAGATAAGCAGACAAATGGTAAATTACATGGCTTTACTTCCAAAGAGAAAGTTCTGTCTTCATAGGCAGTCAACATAGTTTATAGCAATTCCTGCTCCTTGTGACTGATGCTAGATGGAGCAGGTAAAGCTAGTTACTGAAAGTAATAGAGAATATTTTAAACAAGATGTGGGACATGAATGAGTTGTACGTAGCCCTTAGCTACTCTCCATTTTCCTCATGAAGCCTGGCAGGTAAAAGACTGATGTTTCAGCTCACCTGCTAACAGTGCAGAGTCAAGAATTTCATTGAGGAGTACTGGAGAATGAGTGAGCCTTTCACTGCACCATTATCAAGATTTCTGTTTCCTTGCTACTACTAGGGGGGTACTAGAGGGGAAATATCTGTTTTGGTCATAATCATTGGTGTGTGAAATAGAGAGAGAGAGAGTGTAAATTTTCACCTTCTCGTTGTTGTTGTTGTTGTGGAGTGCCTTCAAGTCATTTTGATTTAGAGCAGAAACCTATAATGGGGTTTTCTGAGGCTGACAGTGTGTGAAGCACCCAAGATCACCCACTGGGTTTCCATGGCCCAACGAGGAATTGAACCCTGGTCTTGAGGATCATGGTGTAGTGCTCAAACTACCTTCTCCTACATATCAGCAGTCTTCAGACTAGCAAGATTACTGTTTATTCACTGCTTATAACACCAGGATAACAGTTGCCACAATAAGGATTATCAGGGAGGAGTGAACAGCCTCCATCTCCACCAAGACTGCTCTTTCACAACTCTTATTAGCAGAAAAAAAATAAAAAACCTGGTCTCAGCAGGGTTGAGATCCCTTTCCTAGATTTCAGCAGGCAGAGTGGTAAGATTTCACCTCCCTGTCATTGTACCTGGAGATGTGTGCGTGTGTGTGACTGTGCATGTCTGTATGTATGTGCAAACACATTATGCACAGTCTCACACATAAGGCCACTCTGCCATAAATATTGCCCACCCCTGTTGTAACTACAGTGGTTAACACCTGGAGCTTTATGGGAGCGAAGCAGTGGTTATTTTCCCAAATAAATTACACAGAATAAGAGTGATTGCAGTTATAATGAGTTTACTTGTTATTTTGGTAACTGAATCTCACCTGTTATACAGGGATATGGTTCTGATGGCTTGAAATTGATATCTCATGAAGAAACTGTTTCATTTGGCGAGTCCGTACTAAAGTTGACATTTGACCCTGGCACAGAAGGAGATGACTTGCTTACTGTAGAGTGTAAACTAGATCATCCTTTCTATGTTAAAAATAAAGGTAGGAATTTTTGTTACTGTAAATATCATTGTTGCGATTGTAGTGTGTAATGCAAAAACTAGAAAATGATTTCTGTGGTGTAATATAAATATAAAATAATATAAATATGTGTTTATAATCATATATATATATATATATAAATGACATTATTCTCTTACTGGTGTAAGCCTCCAAACTGTGTCTTAGGCCTTTGTAAGTTATTTGACTTTCTCCTGTTATCCAGAGTTTATTAGCAAGGGACTGAGTGTTGGAGACAAGGCATTCTTTTCAACTTCTTTTAATGTTATAGGTGATTTCAGAGGAGTGTGCTATAGAAAGGATGGGAATCCAGTTTCAATCAATTTTTCTTCCTCTAAAAACCTTCTCTGGAACTTTCAGAACATTGTGGTAGAGGTTGCAGGGCAAGAGGGAGATTGGTAGAAAAAATAACTTTTCCTCTAGTAGGAGGGTATGTTTTGTGAATGGAAGGAACTCTCTGATTATTTTTGACACAGAATTATCAATTGTACGACTTCTTGGTTGTACTAAACGTTCCAATAAAATAATGACTGTGACAGTACCTTACGGTCCTGCCATTATTGCTTAGAATCACTTTTAATCTGATTACATTTCAGGTATCAAATAAGTGACTACAATACTTCTCTAAAAATTCAAGATAATATTTATGACAGCTGCTATTAATACATCCTTAAATAATGAAAGGTTTAATGTGGATCTCACATAAAACAAAATCATATGAACAGTTGAACAATTGCTGTCGTGAAATTATTGCTTTTATATGGCTTTTATCATACCCCATCACGCTGACTAGCAGACTCCCAGATTTTCTCAGACTGTTATTCCAGGCTTTACTCCATCTTGAAAATGCTAATAATTTAAAAGAGCCATTACACCCTTTCCTATCACTTGTGCCTTGTAATAATAAACAAATAAATAATAAATTAATAAATAAAGCTTTTCAAGCTTTGAATCTGTCTCAAGAATTGAAATGTTTGTGTCTTGTTACAAAGGAAAGTAGAAAATTGTTGGGGGCAAGATCTAGATTTGTAGTTATGGCTGAATATCCGTAATAATTTTACAAAAGGTTATTGCACAAATGATTCTACTGTAACTTGGTTCCTAAGCTGACAGAGAAAGTACGATGATGACATCTGCAAAATTTATTCCATAGCAATAAGATTATTATTCTTCTGCAACTAGAATAATGTTCATTTTTCCCACTCCTCTACGGCAAACATTTACATTTTTTAAACATTATTAGAATATACAGTCCTCCCTTCACATTCGATAGGGTTAGAGGCACAAGACCTCTTTGAAAGTGAAAAGAATGTGACTCTTGGTCCTCCCAAACCATATTTAACACACAAAAAAGTATGATCACCATATTCAACCCATGGTGCATTCCTCTGAGGCATCAGGTTTCCTTCACAAGGCAGAAGTGGGTGGCTGGTGGGGCCTACTGCCACCTCCACTGCTGCCCCACACCATTTTAATAGGAACTTACAAGCCTCGTTTGCAGTTTTTCAGTCTCATGAAGCTTGCAGTCCCTATTAAAAATGGCACAGGGAGGCAGCAGAGGTGACAGTAAATAATCTGTGTATAATCAGATCCGCAAAAGTGAAACTTGCAAATGTGAAGGGCTGACTGTAGTTGTCACCAGAAAAATATTTGTATTCTTAACAACCCATGTTAAAGCGGGGGCATGACAGATTTGTTAACTGTAGTAGGAAACTTAATTCCTCTAGCTGTCTTTATCAAGCAGCAGTAGCAGGGAAGCCTTTGGCAATGCAGTGGTGCAGGAGAGGGCAAGTGTGGCTGGGGAGAATTTTTGCCCCTACATCAGGCTACAGCACTGTATTTTCATTTGAGAATTGTCTTCCAAGTCTACTTCCAGTTCTTCTGGAGTTTGTGCACTGCACTTTCCCCGCTTTGCTCTAGTGTGTCCTCATAATATTGCAGTACCACCTGGAAGATTGGGCATGGCAGCAGCTTGAGTTTTGTCTCCAGTTTTTTCCTTCCTTTCCTTCCTGAAATGATGGGCCTAATGAGATACTTCTGTTTTCAAGAGGGAATACGCCAGTTATAAATTCCAGTTGGGAAAAGAGCAGCATTCAACATGGCTCTTTTTGTTGCTTACTGGGCATGCTACAAGGCCTTTATCAAAACATGGAAATCAGGCTGTCACAGCTGCCCAGGCTGTATCTCACCCTTCTTGCCGAGGTTTGATGAGAAAAGGATGATCACGAATGGCAGTGCCTGTCGAAAGTGAACACATAGGATTCCTCCTTCTGCGTTATAAGAATTTAGGGCAGGTTCCAGTATAATAGACAAATGTCTGAAACATTAGTTATCTGTACAGTTTTTTTATTAACTTTTTATTAGAAAACAACCCATTACAAATATATTAGATAAAAGTACAGATACATAACAAAAACAGGATAATCAAAATAAAGAAAAATAGAATAGGTACTACAAAATATTGGAAAAGAACTAGAAGAGCCACAGAGTATTGACTTCCTTTTGCCCCCAACCCAGAAGTTTGTTCACTCATTTTTTCCACCAAACTTCTTATTTATCTATACAGTTTTTAAAAACAGAATAGAAAAAGAGAATCATGTATGACAATTGGTTTATGTGGCAATTGTTTTTAAAAGATAGGGAAAAAAGGCAGCAATGTGAAATGTGTACTCTCTTAAATGTGCTTTGATTGGGATGCTGGGGCCCTAGAATATGTATTTGGTGTATGCTATCCAAATTCTTTATTTGGTGACATAGTGCACCTTCTGATTCAACTGGAGATGTTTAATACATTTCATTATCTGTATGGTCATAGCCTTAGACTTTTAAATTGTACTGCTCTGAAATATGTGGAATTTCCACAAGTGAAACAATAGATGTTGTAGGAAGAGTTTTCTTTTCCAAATATGTCCCTGAACCAACTAACTGTCATTTAAGTGAAGCCCCACTGAAGCCAGTGGGGCTTGAGTCACCATTGATTTTGAGGAGCAGGTCTGTGATACGTTTAGGTCAGAACTTTGGAATACCTGGATGCAGGCAACACCGTGGCTGCCTTACTACACAAGATTGATTGATTGATTGATTGTATTTGTATGTTGCCGTTCTCCCAGAGTGGAACACAAAACGGCTTACTTTCTGTGACAACTGTTTTAAAAGACAGAAGAGAAAAGCAACAATGTGTACCTTTTTTTATGACTGCTTCTGCTGAAAAAAGTGAAGTATTCTGTTGAATTCTCCAGTTCATGTTAGCATCAAGGTTTTTCTAAAGAGTTTAAAATGAGAATGATAAAAGTGATGTGAACAATTTGTGTCTCATTGAAGGAAATGCTGAATTTTAACATTTTTCCTTCCCTTTTTCTCAGTATGTGGTTTCTTGTGTCTTTGGAGAAGCTTCCTGTGAGTTTCATTTGTCCTGATAATTTGTAAGTTAAATGGTAACATCTGTTAATAAAAACAAACAAAAAACCAGGCTTCCTTGATACAATTAGCAGGACATAAGCATCATCGAACACAGAAGGAATTCTGAGTTAATGCATGTAGAATTGTGCTATATATTGAATTTCAGCTGAAATCCATGTGAAATCCAGTTCTTCTTTGAGGTCTCTGACTCTCACAAACTGGGTTTATTGTGCCATCATTCAGAATCTTCTAGAGCTGTTATATAAGCATTTAGTGGTATCTCCTCCTCCCCTTGTTCATGTGACCAGCCCATTTCCTGCTGAAACCCTCAATTCCTTTTTGTTCACCGCAGCAGCATTAAAGGAACTGTTGGTGAGGTGGTCACTAATTTTTCAACATTTTTCTAGGTTTTGACTTCTTGGTTTTTGGTTTTTTTTGCTGAGATTGAAATATTTTTATTCTATAAATGTTTAGATATGGTCTTATCCATATGATAAGAATATAAGAAGACGGAGCACTCTGGAAGTGGATCTCTTAGCTTCCGTCCAGAACAGGCAATGTCAGACCTCCTACTCCAGGCATATTGGGGAAGGGTTTGCATGGCAATCCCTGCCTGTTTCCTTGGGAAGGCCCTGTTATGTATGCTTTTCCTCCATTTTCCTTCATCACCAGGATGATTGCCAAAATTTAAGGAGACAAGGTGAAGTACATCCTGATCACTCCTTGGTGACCCAGCCAGCATTCGTTTGCCCTGCTTTTCCACCTGGCTCAGGGCTCCAAACTCATCAGGCTGCCAGAGAGACCAGACCTTCTGACACTACACAACACACAACGGAGACATCCAGAGCTGTACACCCTCAGACTGACGGCTTGGAGGGTGTTCTTTAGACTTTCTTTCCAAAGCTCTTTGATGACATCATTGCCACTATGCAAAGGCCTTCTACACAGTGCTCCTATGTGCATATGTGGAACAAATTCTTGTCCTTTCTATCACTTAGAGGGATTTTGTCGGATCATGCACAAATTGGTCATATGCTGGAGTTTCTCCTATCACTGTCCAACAGAGGTGTCTCACTCTCTTCCATCAGGTATTACCTGATGGCAGTTTCTTCCAACTTCAAGATCGTTGGCAAGCCGTCCTGTTTCCAGAACCCATTGATTAGATGTTTTGTGAAGGGCTACAAGAATCTCCACCCTCCTATGCTGGGTCCTACACCTCAGTGGAACTTGGAGTTGATTTCTTTCACAGTTCTTCAAGAAACCTTTTGGGTTAATGACAATCTGTGATATTTGTCTACTTACCTGGAAGAATGTATTATTGGTCATGATTATTGCCAGGAAACCAGGACATCTGTGTGCCCTTCATGTGGGTCCACCCTACCTGAAGTTCCACAAGGACAAAGTGGTCCTTAGATCAAACATTTATTTTCTTCCAAAAGTGATATTGGCCTTTCATTTAAACCAGGACATTGTATTACCTGCATTTATGCAGAGTTCTACATCTGAATTGGACCGTGCTCTCCATTGCCTAGGCATTTGATGAGTGCTTACCTTCTGTGTTGACAGGACTGCTGCTTTTCACCAGTGCCAGAGGCTCTTTGTATCCCACTCCTCAAATAAGAAGAGTCTGCCAGTGTCATCTCAAAATTTTTTTAAATGGGCCACTTTGACCATCCATCTGAACTATGAATTAGCAAATAAAGATCCTCCTGTTCATATGTATAGCCACTCTACCAGAGCTATGGCTACATCATCAGCTTTCCTAAAAGGCATGTCACTGGAAGACATTTGTAAGGTGGCAGTATGACCACAGCCTCTGACCGTCATTACTCAGGCTGGATGTCAAGTCAAGGGGTGATGCTACCTTTGGGGAGCTGTGCTGTTTTCTTGTGTTGTATGATATGCACACTTTCTATGGTGAGTAGCCTGCCAGTCTCCCATTTGTGTGAGTCACAGAGATTACAGAGAAGAAGGATGGGTTGCTTACTTGTAACCATAGTTCTTTGAGTGATCATCTGTGAACTCACACAGCACCTGCCCTTCCTCCCCTCTATGTGCCCTGCTCTCCTTAGCTTCTTGGCTGCTGCAGTGGTGTCCAGGGAACTGGGGGTTTGAATGGGAATTGGGCTGGTCACGTGGACTAGGGGAAGAGGGGGTTACTGCCAAAACACTTAAATAACAGCTCTAAAAGATTCTGAATCATGCACTGTGCAGGCACAGTAAACCCTTTTGAGTTCACAGATGATCACTCAAAGAACTAAGGTTACAGGTAAGCAACCTATACTTTTAGTAAACTGCTTATGCTTGTTCCCTGGAAGTGAGAATGGCATGTAACTTAATATCAAAAATTATGCTAGCATTTTAAAAATTAATTTTAAATTATCTTTCCATTCAGGTTGGTCATCCTTTCATCCAAGCCTGACCGTGGTCCAGCATGGTATTCCATGTTGTGAAATGCATATTGGAGATATATGTCTACCTCCTGGACACCCAGATGCAATTAATTTTGATGATTCAGGCGTTTTTGATACATTCAAAAGGTAACTCCAAAATGAACAGGAAAAAAATGGTTATGCCTTCATGCTCACCTAATCATCTTTCTAAACTGAGCTTCCAGTAAACTAAAAGGCAGTCATACTTGTTCTTTGCCCTCTAATGTGCTTTTCCTTGTAAGAAGTTAACTTTTGAGCAGGTAGTAGAAGCAGATGATGACAGTCTGAAATGAGAAAAGACTTCAACTATTAAAAATGTAAAAAGTCAGCTAACAATAAGAATTATTTTGAAAGTTAGGTGAAACCAGTGGTGGCTTACGGCTAATGGAACTGGTTGCGTGGAGAGCATGGTCAGTGGAGGTTGAGCCAAGGGACGTCCCATGCAGCTCCTGTTTCCAAAGCAGCCAAAGAACACAAGCATTTCCCTTGGAAATAAACTGAAGCAGAGTTGTCTGGCATGCCTCTGAGGCCATTTCCACACTACAATGTTAAGAGTGCTTTATTCCACTTTCAACATCCTGTGGAATTCTGGGGTATGTAGTTTACTGACACCAAAGAACTCTCTGGCTGAGAATTCTACATGTCCCTCGCTAAACTACAAACCCCAGGATTCCACAGGATGCTGAAAGTGGAATCAAGCACTCTTAACATTGTAGTGTGGAAATGGCCTGAAGGTCTCCGTGTTGTCTTGAGTTACCAGAGCGATTGCATAGCATCTAATAGTATCTAGTGGCAGCAGTTTCAAGAGCCAACATGGTGTAGTGGTTGTGAGTGTTGGACTAGGACACCAGGAGACCAGGGTTCAAATCCTCACTCAGACATGGAAGCCTGCCTTGGATCTCTGGGCGAGCCATACCTTCTCAGCCTCAGAGGAAGGCAAGGGGGAAGAAAAACCCTTCTGAATAAATTCTGTCAAAAAATAAAACAACCTGTGGAAGGTTCACCTTTAGGTTGCCATGAGCTGAAAATGACTTGAAGGCACACAACAGGAGCAACAACAAGGCAGCACTTCTGGGCCAATTACTCCTGGTATATTCAGGCCCGAGGCACAGAAAGTCAGAATGGGTTGACACGTGTCAGCCTGAATCCTGTTGTTAGTCCTTCCTGAAGCAGACTCATTGAATCAGTGGGATTTAGCTATGTGTTAATTTGTCATTCAGCAGTTAATTAACTGGGCCTGTTCCAACTGGGTCTCACTAAGAGGAGGCCAACCTTCCTCTGTTAACCTAACTTTCAACTAAAACCATCTAATTTAGCTACATTTATGCTGGAGATAACGTTTTTAACATTATCATTTTTGTTTACATGAGCTGACTGCATTTTGTTCTCACATGAGCTCTCTGAGGTGTACCGGGGTGCGAAATAATAACTGGTGCAAGATAACCCAGTGACGTCCATCCCTCAGAGTCTTTGAGAACATATGAATCTCCATTATTCCCACTCTCAACGCTTTAACCACGAAGCCAGTTCTCAGTAGCAGAGTAATGACATCTAGGTGTAGCAAAAACCTGGTTTTATTGCATGTAAGAACCATTAAACTTGAAAAAAAACATTAGATGCCCCAATAGTGGGCTGGCTTTCTTTGCTTCTCTTGGTTTGCCTTTTTTTTTTTTTGGTCAGTAACCTTAAGATAAAAGATATTCAGAGAATTCCTAAATATTTGTAATTATTACAGTTAAAAAGAGATAAGAATGTGGTCACAGAAGTATTTATGTATAAATCAAAATCATTGCTGATGCTATAACAATTTTCATCAGCAGTTGGCAAGAAATGGGTTCTCTTAAATATTTTTTTCTGGAGCTGTAAGGGTACACTCACACTATTAGTTGCTTTTAAGAATAAAATGAAATTGTAATTCTCAAAACTTGGGATTCCACCAAGCCTGCTAAGACCAACCCTCTTATGCATGGATGGCTCTCCTATCTGAAAACTGGAAATAGAGGGGGTGATTTTATAATTTTTTGGAGAAGTTTCTAATTCTGTTCAGACTGGTGTTCTTTGGCATTCACACTCATTTACTCTTGCATGTTTAAAACTTACAATTCATTTCAACAACTTGAAATGATATTACAAGTCAGCAAAACAGTAATACTTTAGTAAGTTAATAGATAGCTGCATTGCAGACTACAGATCATTGGCAGCCTTTTATTTGCTGATGCTACGAGTTGATGGGATTTTTTGACTGAGTTATCAAAGAGCAGACCAAATTTTGGAAAAAGACCATTGAGTTCTATTATGTGCATTGACTGTAATGGGAGGGATGCTTTGTACAACCTTGCATTCATGTGTGTGGAGGTTGCACCAGAAGAAAGCACACTGTATTTCAGTTATTATGCACTTACTTGGATATAAGAATCACTGTTCATATTTGAGATAATGCAGAATAAGAGTTCAGAGTGCTTGATGTCGTAGGTCTGTTTTGTGAAGCATATAGATGTATATGAAAGAAACTTCATTTCCTGAAAATCTATTAACGCTATCTCAGAATATATACCTCAGTTGAAGAGAATATATTAAAAGATAAAAGTTTTAGCTTCTTGCATTTACATCGTGCTTCCAAATGGTTCCGGCCCCCTTAATATCTGCTGCTGCTTTTCATGTGCTTCCTGTTGATCATCTTGCTAGAGTCAGATGAATTACAAATTTTCACAGCAGTGCAATTAATGGAATATACTATAAAAAATTCTAATAATAATTTTCCATTCTCACATAACAGCCACTAATCCCATCACTCAAAAACTCTCAAGTACACACTCCAGTTGCAAGAAAGACAGGACATGAGTAACTTCCTAACATAATTGAACAAAAGACAGGACTGGGGGAGAGGGACACAATTAATTCACATTTGGAAAGGAAAAAAAATGATGTTCTGCTTTTTGAAAATGACCAATAGGCAAACTTTTTATCAGCGTCTGTCACCAGATTGTACTCAAAATCAACCAGCTAGCAAACTCGGGAACATGGCCAATATATGAATTTGTTTGAAAATGCAGTATTCCACTGAGATTGCTATAGGAGGATGATCCCCCATTGCTACCTTCATTGGCTGCCACTGCAGAATTCTTTCCTGGCCCTGGCTAGAAATTCCCAGGGTTCTTTGGTAGTCTCTTGTCCAAATACTCACCAGCCCTTGTGCTGCTCAGCTTCTTATATTAGAGAAGATCACTGAAGGGGGATTATTCAGGATGTTACTGTGATATAACTTTAAATCCTAGGGTCATTAAATACTTCTGTGATAATTCTCTTTAATCATGGAGGTTCCCTTGCTTTACACAAAGGAGATGGAAAAAGTTGACTTTCTTTGTGTGTGTATGTGCCTTCAAGTTACCTGTTGACTTATGGCAACCTCATAAAACTTATTAATCTATGTATGATAAGTCATGGTGTGTGTATATGTCCCTTAGGGCATATTAATGGGCAGAGGGAAAGAATAAGGAAAATAATAAGGAAAATCAGGTTTTGTGGTTATTTTACAATGAAGCCGTGTAGACAATCTAGACTTAAAGCTAAGATTTGAGTATGGCATGGATAGAAAATAAATTTAACTCTGATTAATATCTGGAATGTTACCAAGGTCAGATAGATTGAAACATTGTTAGATATCATTCAAGATTAAATCTTGACTTGAAAAGCAAAGGCCACTTATTTTCTAAAATTGTTTCTCCATTCCAGTTACGATTTTACACCAATGGATTCTTCTGCAGTCTATGTGTTAAGCAGTATGGCTCGTCAGAGGCGTGCTTCTTTATCAGGAGGAGGATCGGGAAGCCAAGACTTTGAAAGATCAGAGTGCAGTACAAACTGTGGGCCTACTCAGCCATCACAGATATCATCCAATTCTTTGTATAGTAAAGCTGGCAAAAGCCACAGCTCAGGGACTGCAAGTACTGTGAGTGCCACTTCTCCCAACAAATGCAAAAGACCAATGAATGCCTTTATGCTTTTTGCCAAAAAGTACAGAGTTGAATACACTCAGATGTATCCAGGAAAAGATAACAGGTAAGAGTAATTCTGATTTTGATATATTTTAAATTCCATAAAACAGATTCCTAGTTTGAATATTGTAGGAAATTGGTTTCAACAGACCAGGAAGCTTGCTCTGAAGGAAGTGGGAGAAAATGCTCATGGTTTGTTCCTACAAATTGTAGTTGATTGGATGGGAAACATTCTGTCTGAATCAGATCAGTACTTGTTGCCATTTCCAAAAACTTCAGATTATACTTAAGTCTTATGTGCATTAACTAAATGAACTGGGAAGCAGGAGGGGACCAACATATGACATGTGCTTTAAGTGCCATTAATCATGTTCATTAGGCCTAATAACTGTGGGCACTGACAAGTCAAACATTGTTAAGGGTATGTTCCACATCTTACATTTTTTCTCTTGTTCTAGAGGGGCATATATTAGAAAAGCAATGTGTCAACAAAGGAAACAAGTCTCAATTATTTCATCTTCAGCATAGTAATAGTCAACAGAGTTATTTTGCTAGCATAAATAATGTCACTTCTCTGGTTACCTAGTTCAAGACTAGGTGCTTGGTGGGAGTGAATTTCCTGTTATGCAACTAGCAGCACAATTGATACTATAATCATCAGCATGCCAACTGACCACCTCATGTGTACTAATGCTTGCACAACTGAAAATTCCAGTGGAATTCATCTGCTGTGTATCGGCTTATTGACTCTAAGCATTCTGCATCTCAGCAGGCTGTTCCACAAATTCCACTAAAATGGCCAAGATACAGTTTAGTGTTGACAGAGCATAAAGCTCCACCCGCTATCTTCTGCTGGCTTCCCCTTCCACTCCCAGCTCAACCTCAGCTTGATGGAAAGAGGCACACACCTGTGGTCAGTCAGTGGCTGGAAATCCCAACTAGAACAAAGGAGGAACTGTCATTCTACAGGACCTCCAGCACTGCAAATCTGGGAAGGCAGCAGCTCTTTCTTTTTCCAGACTGCACAACTGCAACTGGACGGTGCTGGTGGCCCTGTTATTTGAAGCTCAGCTTGTGTGTGAAGAGAGGTTCATTCTGTATCAGACAGCTCTTTTTGCAAGGGCCAAAAAGTACATGTACTGATACAGCATGAGGTTATGCCAGTGTAATGTCACAAAGAGTGGTGCAACTTAAAGTGGTTGTCATGGACAAGTTTGTAGAAGATTTCCAGGGAAAAAAAGAACCAGCTGTAGTCAATGGGCACAAAAATGGAGGTGGTCCCTAGTATACTTGAGAAATCCCACTGGTCCCCCAAATAAGATAGCTCATCTCCCTTGCTGGTGACTATAAGATCAGTGTATTTCCTTCTGCCGGTTGCCCCTTTGTAGGACCAGATTGAGGGCCCTCCTGATTGGTGTTGCACATGCCTGCAAACGGTGGCTCATGTAGTATATGCAAAAGATTGTTCAATATACCATATTTGCCAGTGTATAAGACGCGCTGATGTATAAGACATACCCCATTTATACATCAGCAAATAGTATTTGCCAGTGTATAAGACACACTGGCGTATAAGATGCACCCCATTTTCAAACAGTATTTTTCAGGGGAAAAAGTGAGTCTTATACACAGCAAATAGAGTACTTTGTAAATGCTAGGTTTCTGCCATGGAGAAAGTAATATGAACTTGGGGACTGCAATCATGTGTGTGTGTGTGTGTGTGTGTATAGTTTGCAGTAATTTCTGATGAACATAACTTACATTACTTTCTGTTGGTAACACATTGACTGCCCCATAATGAAAATATTTTTTCGTAAGCCCTAAAGTTTATAGTGTATGAATTTAACTGCAGTCATCCCTCCACATTTGCTAGGATTAGGGGCACAGGACCCCCAGGAAAGTGGAAAAAACGTGAATAGGCCCTCCCAAACCCTATTTAACATACAAAAAAGTATGATCACCATATTCAGCCCACCATGGATTCCTGTGAGACATCAGAGTTCCTTCACAAGGCAGAAGTGGGGGGCTGGTGGGGCTTATTGCTGCATCCACTGCCGCCTCACACCATTTTTCATAGGGACTTACAAGCCTCTTTTGTAGTTTCTCAGTCTCACGAGGCTTGCAGTCCCTATTAAAAATGGCATAGGGCAGCAGCAGAGGTGACAGCAAATAATCCGTGAATAATCAAATCTGCAAAAGTGAAACTTGCAAATGTAGAGGGCTGACTGTATTGAAAATGTTACTGTTTTTTTCCAACTTTTCCCCCCTTAAAAGTAGGACTGGAAGGGAAAACCACAAAGGGAATATATGTTTTCTTATTATTCAATATAATAATGAAGTTTTAAATGTGTATTTTACCATAGAACTATTGTAATAATAGTAACTGGAGCTCTTTGATATTTATTATGAATGCTTAAAATACTACAGCATATTTTGCAAACTACTGTTTGTGTATTAATTAAAAATATTTTTCAGTCCCTTCCCCAGTGCTCTAATCAATGCAGTTGCTACATTCAAGACATTGCACCTAATTTTGAAAGAGGCATTGTTAGGGACCATGTTTCTGTTTTCTCTTGTCTAATCTTTGTCTTCTGTTGTTGTCAGCAGGAAAAAAATAGCTGCTCAAAGAAGTTAGTATTCTTTTGGATTCTTTCACTGAATATTTTCTAAATATTTTTCTTGCAGAGCCATAAGTGTGATACTTGGTGACAGGTGGAAGAAAATGAAAAATGAGGAAAGACGGATATACACATTAGAAGCCAAGGCTTTGGCTGAAGAACAAAAGCGTTTAAATCCTGACTGCTGGAAAAGGAAACGAACAAATTCAGTATGCTTTTCCTTGTTCTTGATTTTTATTTTTAACAATACATCTTCATGTAGTAGAATATTTCCTGGCAGAGGGGAACAACGAAGCAGACAGACCCCTACGCTTGTGAAATCTTGGCTCAGACCTAGACTGAGACTTCACTGTTTTCTCAGGCAGGTGTTGCAGCTGCCTTCCAAGTTCCCTTTTTGTGGAGTTATTATATGGTAATGCCACACAAAATATAGGTGTGGGATACAGAATGTTTTACTTTCTAGCTGAGGTGCTCCACATTCTATTCCCACTCTGTGCTACACTGGTTGACATCAGAAAGAGGGGCAAGAGCACAGTCACCACAGTTGTAATTAGCTGTGGCATATTCTGAATTCTCATGACAAAGATCCACCTGTGAATCATTGTTTCGTAGGTCTTGTTTTTATTCATCTTCTAGTACTTCAGAAAGTGATCAGCATTTTGAGACTGATGGTCATGTGACACTGTGCTGTCCCCATTTCACCCATACCCTTAAAAAGTGGTGTGCGGTTTAATCTCCTGATGCCATCACCACATCCTTAATACTGTGGAAGCTGGAGCTGACAAGAGAAAGTACATCTTCATGTAATAAAATACTCGATGTAGAATATTTTTCAACAATAGGTGGCACCATAAACTAGTTAAAGCATCTTGAGTTTATAGCTTGTTTTGAGTTTATAGCTTGGTGTAGACTATTAAATTAAGTTTATTCTGGCCATACCTTGCAATTACTTTAGAAAACAAGAGTGCGTCTTTTCTGTCTTGCAGTGAGGGAAGCACTTGTTATATTTTCAGTTAGCCACTTCAAAGATGATCAGCAGCAGACAGCATAAATGGAGATTCTCTAGATGCTATGACTTGGATCCAGACATTCCCTCATAATAGAAAAAAGGGAACTGTTGGATCCAAAATAGTTTTATCCAAATAAATACCTTACAACAAGGTTGCAAATGGTTTTTTGAGGATGTACTGAAACAGATGAACAAATTGAGTTATATTTCCCGCTTTCAGTCTGTGCTGTCATCTGAATGTCTTCTTTTTATTTACAGGGTTCACAGTAATAGTAAATTGGAATTCTACAAATACATGGTGGTGGAAGACTTGATCACCGTTTCATGATCAGTTGTGAAGGGGTGACCATAAAATGCTGGCAGCATTGAGTAATTAGGAATGAAGATTTGCTTATTACATTAGAGCGTTAAGCAAGCTAAAAACTATCAACATTTTAAAACCAAATTGCCTTATTTTCTTCCAAACTACATATATGTCTATCAGGTGTAATAGGCTTGAAAATGGATATCCTGTGGTGCTAAAGAATAGTAGGAGGAAGAGGAGCTTTGTATAAATGTTTATTTTTTAAAAATGCACAAAAAGGGGAATTTTAAAACATGTAACATCTGTTTATACATTGATTCTTATTGCTGATTAATATGTATTGCACAAATATGTGATTAACTACAAATCTGGGAGCTGGGGTTTTCTGGCACAATATGTATGAATTTCTCAGTTAGAATCCTCTTTGGGACATATGCTGGTGTCACCTCTGGTGAAAACAGCTTATGTAACTTTGGGGGGAATGTTGCAGAAGGTGGTATCCTTTACTATTTGGGTACTGCCTTTTCTGTACAACAGCTGTCTGGGGCCTTTACAGGCACCCCCTCCTGCACCTACTGATCAGCTGCTGTTGAGCAACTGCATAAGGGCTATGTTGCAGCTGTCCTTGCTACTTCTGCTAGTGGTGGAAGTTGCACAAGGGCAGCTGGAACATGCCTAGGTGAACCCCGGCAGCTGTCAGCAGTTGGAGGTTTGGAGCTTTGCCCAAACCCCCTGATTAATGTGGAACACCCAGGGAGTAGGGACAGTCCCCCCCCCAACAACAGCAAAGGTATGTAGTGGAGCTTTCCACTCTGCCAGTGTTCTTAGCAGATCTCAGCCCTAGTCTGCCCAGTGCCAACAAGTTACCAGAATGTGTGTCAAAGCAGATAGCATAGTGTATTCTATATGTAGCAAGGTTGTTGTCTGGGAAGATACCCCCCATTTACAACTTATTTCAGGTGTGAGCTCTTCCCAGTAGAAATAAAAGGCTTGTAGAACTGCCTGGGCTGCATATCACAGGCCAGGAATAAATTCTTTCGTAGCATTGCATTATCCCAAAAGAATGGTGCTTTCGTGGTGTCACCATTTTATTTTTAAACTTGTTTTTTGTCTCCTATGCTGCATATTTTAAAGATTTTATTTTGCCATAAGACATCTTTTATGATGGGGACAAACTTTGCACTTACTGTAGGTGCAACATTTGCACTTTACTTTTTTCCTTCCATCTTTCTAAAACTACAGCAGATATGTTAGATTTATGGCTCCTTTTGCTGTGAACATTTACAACATAGCTTTTAATGTTACTAAGTAAAGAGTGTGTTTCTGTTTAAGAATCACAACATAAATTTCAGCACCTGACATGTCTGTCCACATAATGTTGCTCCTATGATTTTTGCACACTATATTCATGTATTATTATTTCAAATAAATTTGTTAAACATATTGTTGTATATTTTACAAACAAAATACTAAATGCTATTATCTCTGTGATTGCTTAACTAAGGAACAGTTGAAAAGCAAGAAGCTACATTTTTCTTGGTAGATATTCTGTTATAAGAGAATAGTAACAAGTTCAGAATCAAAACACAGTGTGTAAATTCTTTATTATGTGCAGATGGAAAGCTAAAATAAGTTAGTTTAAAGCTGTAGCATTGTTGCTGAAAAGCATATACATGTTTTCTTTGTACACCTCAGCCTTGTTCACATGGACGTCCTGCTAAGACTTTATTTAATCAAATGCAGAAAAAAAGCCTTTTGTCATAAAAATATCACCTGGTTTCTAAAATCAAAATTTTACACAAGAAGATCATAGAAGTTTCATACTCGGAAAGTTGAAGAATGTAGATTGTATTTGATTAGTATAAACAGCTCATGGTAGATTTTCGAAAGAAAGATGGAGAGACTTGTCCATACTGATTCTGAACTATTACCCTACCAGTGCTGCTTGACTATATCAGTGGATTCATGGGGTCTTCCAAGAAACATTTTACTGAAGAGTTGATAGTGCTTTCTGCAGCAATTGAATCATTATGGGATAGACTGGTGCAAACTCCTTTGCTTCTCTACTTCTTACCGACTGAACATAAGCTTCCAGTGCACCTCTGTTTAAAGGAAAGAAACATTTAAAAATTAAGTGTTTGTATAGTAGCTATTGTGAAATGAGCTTTTAATAGGGAACAGCTTAAGTGCCCATTCAGTGACTGGTAAGAACTCAGCCATGGTCTTATTTACAAGAACAGAGGCATCCAACAGCAGCATTTACATACACTCGTCAGTTCCCTTGAGTACCGACATTGGTTGAGCCACAGTTAAGTTCTGAAACTTGAAAATATTTTCAGGTAATGCTGAACAGGAGATGACACTTTCCATTGTGGTTGCCTGCAGAAAAGCCACAACCTGTAGTACAGAATCCTCCCTCCACATGAACTTTGTGAATTTGATTATTGGTGAGGTGCATATATGCCTTCCCCTTGTCCCATTCCTTTATGTTTTGCCAGGTGTGGAGAAGGAGAGGAAATGCAGGACGGGGGGGGGGACATGCACACTTTCCTTCTTCACTCTGGAGCACCCATTCCCATTCCCTTGCCTTTGCCCTGGCCCTGGCCCAGAGAACTCAACGCTGAGGCAATAGGCAAGAGAATGGGGGGGGGGTAGGCTCTCACATGCCTTCCTTCTCCCCTTCAGCACTCCCCCATCTCATTCCCTTGCCTCTGGCCCTAATGTTGAGGCAACAGGCAAGGGAATACAGGGGAGGGAGGCTTGCACATGCCTTCCTTCTTCCCTCTGGATCTCCTCCCTCTGGCCTCCAAGCATGCAAAAGACTAGGGAATGGAAGGAGGATCGCAGAGATTGGAGTTACTGGCGTTTTTTTCCACTTTTGCAAGGGTTCTGTGCCCCAAAACTTCACAAAAGTGGAGTGGCCACTTTCTAGACCAAAAAGGTTTTGGGGAGGAATGAAAAGACATTACTTTCCAAGGCAAATGATTCACCTTTCCCTTTCTCCCAACAAAGCCGTATGCACATGCTCATCTACAACATGTGAAGGCCTCACTTGTTCTTATTATAATTAGATAGCCTGCTATAGAGGTTGCACCTTTGCACTGGGGCTTAGGAAATGCAAGTTCTAGTCCTCACTGGGTTGTGTACCAAGCTAGATAACCTTGGGCAGTCATTGTACCTGAGCTACCACAGGGGGTTGCAAGTAGGCAGGAGGAGATCCATGTAAGCCACCATGAACTCAATGAAAAAAAGGGGGGGGGGTATAAACACAGGCCAAGATCTTGCATTGCATTCATTGCTACATAAATGACTTAAGACTTGGCCCCCTACCTTAAAACTCCAGGGAGCCACGCTGAGTAATGGAAGTCTGCAGTGTTACCAAATACAGCACTTCAAGATGACATGGTCAACAGCCCCCTTCTACCTGCTGAGCTGTGGCACACTGTGGCCTGGGGGCAGGAGGGGGCCAGTCATATCTTCCTGAAGTGCCCCATTCAACTGGCTGCAGAACTCTCAGAGCGGCTACCTGAAGTTAGGTGATTGTCGGGGCATTTATGATTGTGGCAGTAGTTCCATGATCATGAATATGTAGCATATCTGGATATGGAGCACTGACAGGTCTGTAACTAGGTTATGAATCCATACCTGCAATGCAGAATGCCAGCCATAACCAATGTGAGTATGTGGGCACCTGCTCAGTTGCAGCTGATATTCCTGGCTTCATGCACTTTCAAAATACGGAAAGGCTATGATTACCAACCTCTTTCAGAGCTCTCTGAAGAAAGTCCTGGAGTGGGGGAGAGCTTTGCACGTGTGCTTACATCTTCCCAGTTTAGCCCTCACATGTTGTGAGCAAACACTTACATGGGGCTCTTAGTCATAGAGTTGACAAATATAGCAGACTGGATAGAAATACATCTGAGTATGCATCCCCACTCACATTCTGTTTCAATAACCAGGTATATTTTTGTGTCAGAAGCTGGATCAAGACAAAAATTCTGCCACACAGTGCTAGCAGACCATGAAGCACAAGGCAGTAAGAGTTCGCCTGATTGCCTGGGTAATGGGACACGTTCTTCCTCTCTCCCTCCATCCCACGTCAAGACAACACAAGCAATGTGTTTGCCCTCTGCTATGGCAACTTGGTAGTCAAACTGGACTTGTGTAGCACTGTGGTGCCAACCATATTTCTTAAGGAATGTCTGGTAGGTTTCGATTATTCACTAATGAAGAAAAAAGCAAAGCCCCAAACTGGCACTAAAGTGTCCCACTATTATGCTTCTAACACACACACATATATACCCCTCTTAAAGTAGGGTTATTATTTTTTAGGACTTTATTCAACATCCATATAGCACTTTTCATTAAAAAAAAACAACTTCATGGCATTGCCTGGTATATAGCCTTATTATACTTTCCTTTTTCCAAGCACACCATGGAAGTATAGTTCTGAATAGGTATCTCATTTCAGTCAGTAATTTGAATTAAGGCTGTATAGAATCTAGTGCTTACATTTACTGTACGTCCTCTTTTATCTTCCTAAATAGTTTCACATACGGTTTTTAGGACAGAAAATGCTGGCAATCCTGTTTGACACCCTGGAAAAGCATTGCTCAAACAGAAAAGCACTGCTTAAACAGCTAGTATTGAAATACATGGGACAACTGACAGAATCAAGCAGATTCTTGAGACCTCTCAGACTGGTAGTATATACTCACTTGACTGAAGTAAGTCCCACTGAACTGAATGGGATTTACTTCCAAGTAAAGATGTATAGAATTACACTCTTGATGTAGGGGGAAAAAACCTGAGCCACATGGATGGTGGTACATTTTTGATGTAATTCATATATGCGTGATTATAGTTAGATTCATGTCTACCAGAAATAGTGGCAGTTGGGGCAGGAACCTTTGTTAAGTGAAACCACCTCTCATCACATTTGAGAGACCAGAGACAACGCTGAGTGCAGGAGCTCACCCTAATACTGAAGGCAATCTTGTTCAATACAGGATGAAACTCTTAAGACCAAATAAATACTACACCCAGCTTGGTGTACCTTTGACCAGTCTAGACTAAGCTTCAGCTTAGACCCCATGGGCTGAAATGATGCCTAAGTACATACAGGATTCTTCCATACTTGTGCATATTCATTTTAGAAAAAGCTTCTTTCTAAGTCAGGGCTGAGATACACACAACCCACCAGAGACTGTTGAACTGAATCTCCCAGCATTCTTCATCATTAGGTATGCTGCCCAAGGCAGCTTCTTTGGTTTCCACCCCTTTTCTAAACAATCACTCAGCCTATTAATACTGCTGAATTATTTGCAAAGAAAAGTTGTTTGGGAGAACAATGGCTGCAATCCAACATCTCCTCAAAGTAGCTTATATATCTGCATGTGGAGATATGCTACGTCAGCACCCAATGGAGAACAGCAACATTTCACGACACATATCTGCAACTTGGTGCCAATGTACAATTGCAATGTACAATATGAAATTGCAATGCTCAACATTGTTGTCGGCACAACTCTGCCTCTGCCATAGTCAGCCAAATAAGTCTGTGGTACCGTGGTGAATGATTTGCTCTGCATGCATAGCACAACTGACAGGATGCTGGCCAATGCACAATGACATTAAATTGCAGAGCTGTTGATGCTAGAGGGCTACATTCCTTAATATTTTCTTAATCATGCCAGCAATTGAGAGAAAACTTAAAAACCTCTCACAGAAATCTTGTTCTCTGTGCCACCTACAGCTGCCATCTAATCTATTAGAATGCAGGGGGGAGTATTAGTGCCTCTAGTGACACTTCCTTCATGATGCCACAGAAAAGGCCACATCTCCCCATGGCCAGATGTGTAGGCTGTGCATCTGCGTGCACAGTAAGCCTATCTATTTAATGTGCTGCTCCTTGTTTTGGAAGTTACACAGAGTGCAAAAAGAGGCACTTGTACTTCTGATGTGTTACATAACCGTCCAAAGACGATTGTAGCCTTCCGATCTTTGCTTCCACAGCAAAGGATTAACCTATCGGATTAGCAGGCATGGAACTGAAATAGGATTTTTAATTTTTTTTTTTACAGAGGTCAAACTCCAGAAGAGAAAGTCATAAAAACTAACAATTATACTGTACATAAAACACACTCTTCTGAGACTACATTCATGTAATCCAAGTGCTTACAAATATAATTATATAGGAAAAAAAACAGGAATGGAAGAGCCAAGAACCCAGTTTGAAGTTGGCAAGTGCAATACATTAGGAGAGGCAATTTCAACTGAATTAGAGCCTACTCAGACAAATCCATCATAATGGCTTGCTAGCAAGAAAATAATTGTGCATTTTATGAACTAGAGGTGATATTGGACTGCTTGGATGGTCTGCTTTGTTTAAATATCCCACTTTCTTACCAGCAATGTTTCTTGAGTCATTTTGTAATATCACTGGCTGGCATTACTTTTGCTTAACTTAGCAGACACATTTTATTCAAGAGGACAAAACAAGGCCTTTGGAACAATGTTGTATAATCAGTGAGTACATTGAGCTTATTGCTGAACTCCAAACATTCTGAACTTTCAAACTGCACTACCCATACTGAATCTGAATTCCACCAAAAGTGGATTATACTTTTAAATATCAAGAGTAAGAAATGATCTTACATGTGGGAGCAGAATATTTTATTGGATTTTTATTTTAATGAAACTTGCCAGTTCCAGATGTAAGGAGCATCAGGAGTGTCCTTTAAGAGAAGGCAACCTAAGAGGGCTGGCACTGGCCACCGTGGAGCCTGGGACTTAATCCATCCCTCCTGACAAACAGATCTGGCCCTCACAGGATCTCCACATGCCCATGTTCTCTCTAGTGGTTTCCCAGCTTTTAATGGGGTCGTCCCCCATTGCTAAATGGCTGAAATGCCTTTCCTGAAATTTGGTTATTATAACATTCTGCTACAATATACTAGTGTTTTGTTTCTGCCCACTGACCTTTGGCCCATCTGCCACTGTAATGCAGCCTGCCAGAACATACCTGAAGGCTGAGGTTGAAAGAGACCTTCTACTACTCCAACAGAGCCAACACTCAAAAGTTTCAGGAACATCCCAAACCACAAATGTCTGAGCTGAAATTTGACTGTGGATAGGAGACTGTGTAGGAGAGGGCATTTTCCCTGTAACCTTGTGATTTATTGTCTTTATACAAAAGTTCTGATACAGGTCTGATGGGAACTAGAGTAGAAAGGAAGATGGATATTACATTTACATTTCAGCCAATCTATGAGAGACAGCTTTGCCTTCAACTCCTAGGTTTACACCATATGATGCATTTCTAGTTGAATGGAGGGCAAACAGTAAATA
Source organism: Iguana delicatissima (assembly GCA_948472985.1). Taxonomy (NCBI): domain Eukaryota; kingdom Metazoa; phylum Chordata; class Lepidosauria; order Squamata; family Iguanidae; genus Iguana; species Iguana delicatissima. The sequence goes on along the minus strand of CAOKZL010000468.1, from coordinate 682,213 downwards.
ATCTGGCCCTGCAAGATGATTGCCAGGATGGAGAAACCCACAGTTATTGTCAAGAGTTCTGTGGTTTTGACTGACTCGGGGGATAAATATTGCTGTGGCCTATGCCATGTGGGCTAGTTCATGGGCTGCAACACTTCTCTAATAATTTTTTTGGGGGAGGGGGAAGACTCAGGGGGGATTTGCAGTATTTTGGGTCCAAGACTGGGGTGAAAAGCAGAAAATATTTCAAGACTGCCTTGCCGCTTCACCCTTGCTCAGTGACAAAAATGGATACTTTGAGATGTAAACTAAAGCCAGTTCAGTCCAGTCCAGCCCATCTCAGCCCTTACTAAGGCCTATAAATCACTTTGCAACTTAAAGTGTCATAGGATCTGAGCTTGGAAAAATTACTTTTGACAAGCATGAGTGAATTGTGGGAGCTGTACTCCCTGATTTTAATTTTTTCATGGTCTTCCCAGGACCAATACAAGAAGAAGAACCTAGCTCCTTGGCCAAGATTTAGCCCTACTTTTGCAGGTTTCAGTTGAATTAAATAGGTGTGAATGGGAAAAGAAACCATGACATAAGAGAGTGAGCTATCCACCGTTTAGCCCATTGCCTATTCTGACTAGGAGCTACTCTCTAGGGCCTCAGGCAGAAGCTCTTGTCCTGCTCCTTGAGACACTTTAATGAGATTGTACCAGGGGGTTAGTGCACTTTAAAGTATGTCTTCTGTCACTTAGCTGTAGTCCCTTCTGCCTTGGAGTGTGGTGGAGTCTCCTTTGGAGGTTTTTAAGCAGAGGCTGGATGGCCATCTGTTGGGAGTGCTCTGATGTGGGTTCCTGCATGGCAGGGGGTTGGGCAGGATGGCTCCTGTGGTCTCTTCCAACTTTATGATTCTATGATGCAGACAATTGTGTTTTTAAAAAAAGGTGCACAAGGCAGGGAACACTTTGGTAGGTTGAACAGGGTTGCTTCTGTCAAACTGGAATGGACATGAGATCACTGTTTTGACTGTTTTTGGAAGGGCAGGGGTGCCAAGGGGCAGAATGATGCACTCCGACATATTTTCAGATGGTTTTGCATTATTTGGAGGCCATTTTATGTTGAAAAAGTGCCTGGAATTTTTTTTAATAAAGATTAATTTCTGGGGACTTTGGAGTGCCCTGTTTTTGTTGTTTTTATGTGCTTTCAAGTCATTTCTGACTTACAGCGACCCTAAGGTGAACCTATCACAAGGTTTTCTTGGCAAGATTTGTTCAGAGGGATTTACCTTGGCTTTCCTCTGAAGCTGAAACTGTGGCTTACCAAAGGTCACCCCACTGGTCTCCAGACCAGAGGATTGAACCCTGAGCCATTTCCGCACTAGCCTGCTATAGCGCTATGATTCCGCTTTCAACATCCTATGGAATCCTGGGGTTTGCATAGGCTGGCCCCTCCCTAAACTGCAAACCCCAGGATTCCATAGGATCTTGAAAGTGGAATCACAGCGCTATAGCAGGCTAGTGCAGAAACTGCCCAGGTCTCCCAGAATCCTAGTCTCACACTCAAACCACTGTTGCACTCTAGCTCTCGGATGTCCTGCAGGGGCACAAAACTGGGCCTACACTTTACCTATGTCTGCTTTAAAATGTCAACAACAACAAGAACAACATCAAATTTAAAAATGAAATCTTAGAAGAGATTTCAGCCAGTTTTTTCTACTACAGCACTGCAAACTCCTCTTTCAGTAACTGATCTCAAAAAAGACAGAAGGTCATTAGTATCTGAAGTTGCAGAAAATGTATGATCCCAAGGGGTAACAAAGGCGGGAGGATGTTTCCCCATAGCATAATTCTCAAGCTGTACTTTACAAAGAGAAGTAGTCTAGTTTCTACTGCAGCTATTCCATCAGGCAATGTCAGTTTCTATTGAAACTATTCCATCAACCAGGGCAGCAACCAAACAAACCACAGATTCTGAAAATGACGACATTCAATTACTTTAATTGCTGCTTTGTTTCTGTTTCTACCAAGCTCTTGTCCGAACAGTTCTCACCAATCTTGTTTACTAAAATACAGCTAACCAAAGACGTCATTTATTTATTTAAATTAAAACATGCATATCTTATACTACGTGCAGAATTCTCATGGCAATGTAGAATAAAGTCCATTGACGTAATACAAAACAAGTTAAAATACGAAATAGTAAAAACAAATTATAGTTTAAAATACACTTCAGAACGAACAGAAACTGCTGGAACCTTTCACAAGTACAAAGTGCATAAAATCATAAGATACAAAAAAATGCCCGCCAAATTCAATTACCTGCCAAATAACTTCAAATTAAGCTAGATGTGGTGGCACTGAGACTTATTTCAGGGATTTTGAAGTAGCCTCTCCACTTTTCTCTCTCATATATTTAGACACTCAGAAATCCAATATTTCTCTGCCACAGGTTTGGATAAGGACACTAAATAATACATCTTATATTTATATTGCCTTTTGTCCTATGTGCTCACATACAGTGATCAAAACATTCAGAAATGATGCTGGAAGAGCCATTAAGAAATGTATTCTTAAATTTTGCTGTTAGCTGTAAAAACAAAACAAAACTCTGGAGCATAAACGACTTGTGTCCAAAATCACATCTGTCTATTGCTTTTTAAAATGTTATTTGTATTATTTTTGTAATAAACAGAACACTTCATATAATACAACTAAGCAACCTTAAAAGCAAGCAATAAAGATTAACATTTTCAAAGAAGTAGTCGTGTTGGTCTCTTGGAGCATAAAAAGGAGGAAAGGGAAGGAAAAAAAGGAACGTGGCAGCATCTTTAAGACTAACTGGTTCCTCTTCATGGTCTCTGTGACTCACACAACCTGTGCCTGTGCATTCACAACCTTCTTAAGCCCTAAGAGTAGGTGTTTTGGCAGTTAATCGCTCCCCCTCCTCTAAGGGTATATATAGACCCGCACCTGCTCTAACAGCCAGTTCCTTTTATTCTGCCACTACAGTAGCAGCTAAGGAGCCTCTCTCATGTTCGGTTGGATCAACGGTTTTTCTTGACCATTTTCCCCTCATACTTATAATTATATCTTAGCGTTTTGGGTTGGTTAACTCGATCGGACTAGTTTTTTGGATTGAAATTTGATTATTCTTACGATTTTCTTTCCTGTTTACTGGACTGGTTTTGATGTTATAATGTGTATGGCAACTTGTTTTTTTAAACATTGCTCTTCATGTAGAGGAAAAATACCCGATAAGGATAGCCATTCGAAGTGCCTCCTTTGTTTGGGTGAGGGCCATAATGTTACTGCTTGTGGGCACTGTCAACTGTTTACCCCACAAACAAGGTGCAACAGAGTGGCTCGTCTGAAGGGTTTGCTGTGGAAGAAAGTCTTGACTGCTTCAGATCCAATCTCTCTTTCTAAGTCTTTCTGCCAAAAGCCTAAAATGGCCCAATCATCAACTTCCTCTGCCTCACGACCACGTGGAACAACCTCAGTACTGACAACAAGACCAGTCTCATCCAACATCACGACCTCGAGAGTTGATATCTACAACCTCAACAGCTTGTAGAGCTGAATATCGGCAAGAGGCATTCTCTCCATCATCTAGTAAAACTACCAAGAAAGACAAGGAGAGAAAAAGGAAACCGAAAGATTCTGCACCGACAGAACCTTCAAAGAAACATAAGAAAAAGAATAGTATGCAATTGCCTCTTAGAACATCTCCGAAATCTCCTCATCAACAGGAAAACTCACCTGTGGTCATATCTGATGGCAGGAAATCTCCATCATTGCAATGATCGTTGGAACATGAAGCAGTCATATCTGACGGTATCGAGGAGGTGAGAATTGGTTCAGAAGGAGAGATATTGGAATCTTCTCCACATCTTTCTGTAAGTGCAGTGATACAGCAAAAAGAGCTGCCCTTATAGCCCTTAAGGGTGTTGAGAGGGCAAGAAAGTCCCCAAAGAGACAAAATGGTGAACCAAGAACACAGGAGGACTCCACCTTCTCCACCTCAGTCTTTACGTTGACGGTCAAGATCAGTTAGTCCATCGCCATCTCAATACTGATTATCACAGAGAAAAATTTCCTTCCAGATACCAAAAGTATTACTGGGATGACTTTTCAGTGGACTCTACAGAACTCTCTCCTTATCCTGAAGATTACTACTATGGTAGAGTTTAGCGGTACTGAGGGGATTTGAGAAGCAAGTATCGTCGTTTTACTCACCAATCAAGATCTTGATCCCAGTCACCAAAATGTCAACATGTGCTGGCTGCTTCATAGCACAGGTAGAGATCATCTAGAGAAAGAGAGTCTAAGAGACCTGACTCAGTCCAAAGACACTCCGTAAGAAGCGAGAGAGGCTGATCCAGATTTAGGTCCCCAGATCAACGATCTGTCTGGACTGTTTCATCATCAGGATCAAGGTCATCTCAAGCTTCTCTTGATACCAAGAGAGCCCCGAATTTGGTACTGACAGCTGAAATGATATTACCAACGGACGATGTTCAAGCTTTTGCTGCCTTGGTACTTAGAATGTCAAGATCACCCAATTTGCAAACTGAGTTGCAGAAAGAGGACCTGTGAGACCCTGTCTTTCAAGATCTACAAGATCAGGCACTGGTACCAACTCTAATAACTTCACTGCCATATTTGTTAAAGACAGTTAAGAAATATTTGTTGACAGCATTTTCGATACCATTGACATCAAAAAAGTTGGAGTCTTTGTATAGACTAATAGAGACTGACCAAGAGTGGTTAATGCAGCATCCAAGGACACATTCCATAGTGATTGACGCAGCCCAATCGAAGCAGTCGCAAAGGTTGCATATTATCCCTGCTGACAGAGAGGGGAAGAAATTGGATTCTTTGGGATGGAAGTTGTACTCCAACGCGGCTTTGCTGTTCAAAATTTCTAATTACACAGCCTGAATGGGTGCATACCAACAGTTTTTGTGGTGAAGAATAAAAACTACATAGAAATGCTGCCACATGGCGAACGGAAAACTGCCTCTGCTCTGCACGGAGAGGCATATCGTTTATCTTTGGAACAAATAATCACAGCAAAGCATATTACAGATTGTAGGGGCAAAGCTATATCAGGTGCCATATCATTGAGACACCATGCCTGGTTGAGATCATCAGGGTTATCCCAGCAAGCAAAGTCTGTGATTGGGCACTTACCATTTGATTCTGCTGGACTGTTGAACTCCACCACAGACAACAAGTTGGAACATGCACAGAAAATGTGTAACACAGTCAGGAAATATGGTTTTCCAACTACTTCTGCTCAATCAAGGTATCGGTATTGTTGATACCAGCCTTTTGCTAGAAGAAATGTGAGCCCTACTCCTTCTCAGCAACATCGACAGACAACTCCCCAACATCAATCCATGAGGAAGTTACTAACAACCAAGTATAAGACATCTCAGTATAAGAAATGACAATCTGACATGAACAAGAGTAGGGTTTGACAACCAGCTGGATGATATCAATTTGACAGATTCTGCCCATCAACATACATCCACCATTCTAGCTACATTCGAGCCTACATTAAACATCGATACCGACAACAGTACTCTACAAAGACCAGTTACAAGCCTACATTAAACATCAATACCAACAGTGGTATGATGCAAAGTCAGATCACTTCCCAAAGCGTTGTGGATTCTTCTCCAACTTTTGGGGACAGGCTGCAAAGCTTACATCATATTTGGTCATCCATAACGATGGATACTTGGGTGCTAGACATCATAGACAAAGGATATGCTATAGAGTTCCATTGTCTTCCACCTCTAGGACAAATCTACTGTACTTTTCCATCTCCAGAACTGGAAGAAGAAATCGCAATGCTACTTCAGAAGGGAGCAATAGAAAGGATTACCACACTACAACTCAAGAGGAGTTTTTCATCAAGATATTTCCTTGTGCCAAAAAAGGATGGTGGTCTCTGCCTTATTTTAGATCTAACGGGCATCAATTATTACATTCATACAAAGCAATTTCAAATGGTAACTCTAGCGTCTATTCTGTCACTGCTTAAAAGAACAAGTGGTTCACGACCTTGGATTTAAAAAACGCATGTTTTCATACAGCCATAAGACTGTATGAAGTTTCTGGCATTTGTAGTAGGTCAGCAGGCATATCACTTTTGAGTGCTCCCCTTTGGAATCAGCACAACACCAAGGGTATTCACCAAATGTATGTTGATGGTGGCAGCTTATCTCCATCTCGTCCTGCTTCTGTAAATTGACAATTAGCTAATTGTAGCATCGTCTCGACAAGAACTATGAACTCATCTGATGAAAACAATCACTTTGCTTCAAAACCTGCGACTAATGGTCAATTACAAAAAATCGAATTTGATACTTACCAGGAGAATCAAATTCATAGGAGCTATCCTAGATTCTGTTGTACAACAAGCCTTCTTGCCACAAGAGAGATGGAACAGGCTACAATTGTACCTCAACAAATTACATTGGTACTGTCATGTAAAAGCAAGACTGATTCAGATTATTCTAGGTCTCATGGCTTCTACAACCATGGTAACGCCGCGTGCCAAACTGAACATAAGGGTTCTACAGTGCTGGTTTCTAGACGATTTCATGATGACGAGCCGACATCATCAGTCCAAAAACCTAATGATACCAAGACCGGTACTTCAGTCCGTAACTTGGTGGCAGAACCTGAGCAACATATTAACAGAAATGCCCTTTCTACCTCAACCTCCAGAAATGGCAGTGATGAAAGATCCATCACTTGAAGAATGGGGAGTGCACATGAAAAATCTAACAGCATGAGGACGAGGGAGAGTGCAGGAAAGACTTCTACACATAAATGTGATGGAACTCAAGGCTATCATGAAAGCCTTTCACTCATTTCAATACCATCTTCAAGGGAAAGTGGTACAGATTGTAACGGACATTACAAAAGTAATATACTATATAAACAAACAAGGAGGAACTCGATCCCGAGTCTTTCTAGAGCCATCACAGAAGTTGTGGACTTGGTGCCTTTCGAGAAAGATTACTCCTACAGCAATTCATCTCCTGGGAAAAGAAAGCAGATTTTCTGAGCAGGACAGCACTGTCTTGTCACAAATGGAGAATAGACAGCAAGGTTCTAGAAAACCTTTTCCAAAAATGGTCATACCCACAAATAGATCTGTTTGCATCCAAAGAAAATAAACAGTGCAACATGTACTGCTCACGCCAAAAAGGAGATGAGAAATCCCTAAGGGACGCTTTTCTATTCAATTGGTTGGGACCGACAATATATGTGTTTCTACCATTTCCACTAATCACAAAAGTAATTGCTAAAATATGTCAGGACAGCACAAGGGCGATTCTCATAACATCTTGGTGGCCCAGACAAACTGTGGTTCATGCCCTTAATACAACTATCCTGAGGTCAGTATCGACTATTACCAGACAAACCAGATCTCATAACCACTCACAACAGAACTGTGTACCATCCAGATATCCAGTCACTACGATTAACAGCATGGAACCTATTGCTGTGAGTGACTTACCAGAGTCAGTCCATAAGATTGTCTTGGCAGCACATAAACCGTCGACATCAAAATCATATACTTATAAATGGGAGAAATTTTGTTGATACCTACAGGACAACAGTATCAATCCTGAATCATATGATATAGTACATGTACTGTCCTTTTTATCATCATCATCAGCAAATGGACTTTCCCTGTCATCCATAAAGTGCTACCTTGCTGCAATCTCATAGAATTTGCAACAAAAAGGCAAACAGTCTTGTTTTGGTGATCCATTAGTTAAGAAATTCTTGCAGAGATATAAGCATCTACACCCCTTAACACAACTTCCTGTGCCCGGTTGGGATCTGCATCTAGTCCTGTTACAACTTACTAGGAAACCCTTTGAAGAACCAATGGCAACTTGTGAGTTTGTTGACTTGGAAAACAGTTTTCTTAGTGGTAGTCACTTCAGCCAGAAGAGCCGGTGAACTATGTTCCCTCAAAGTAGATCCACCATATATGAGATTTCATAAAAAGGGTTGTACTTAGGCCAGATATATCCTTTCTACTAAAGGTTGTTTCTCAGTTTCACCTAAACCAGGATATAGTATTACCTGTGTATATGCAGAATCCTACATCAAATTTTGAAAGAAATTTGCACTGTTTAGATGTATGAAGGGCTTTAGCTTTCTATGTGTATCGTACTTCTTCTATTAGACTGTCAAGTTGTTTGTTTGTTTTTCAGTGTCAAAAAAGGGTAAACCAGTTTCAGCCCAAAGACTATCAAAGTGAGTGGCCTCAACTATTCAATTAGCTTATGAAATAGCCGAAAGAGAACTTTCTAAAACTATTAGATGTCATTCTACTAGAGCCATGTCAGCCTCTGCAGCTTTTTAACATGGGGTGTCATTATATGATACACGTAGAACCACTACATGGTTACACCCATTGACATTTATTAGTCATTATAGGGTTGATAACAGAACTAAAAAGGACACAAATTTTGGAAAAGCAGTTTTATTTACTTCTGTTGCATAAACCATTATTTGTTTTCAATAAATTGTTTAGTTACTGAAATGCTTATGCAATACTATATGTTACTTGGAAAAATTTTAAGCATGACCCTCCCACCATCCTATCATTTGATAGCTTGCTAGTATCCCAGTTGTGTAAGTCACAGAGACCACGGAGAAGAACAGGTTGCTTACCTGTAACTGCGGTTCTTCAAGTGGTCATCTGTGAACTCACACAATCCCTCCCATACTCCTCACAGTTGTCCTGCTTCATAGATGGGTTCTAACGATGCAGCTAAGCGGTGTTGGAACTGACTGTTAGAGCAGGTGGGGGTGTATATATACCGTCAGAGGAGGGGGAGTGGTTAACTGCCAAAATGCCTACTCTTAGAGCTCAAGAAGGTTTGGAAAGCTGTACTGCGCAGGCGTAGAGAACCCAGTTGTGTGAGTTCACAGATGACCACTCAAAGAACCACAGTTACAGGTAAGCAACCTGTTCTTTTTATTTTAGCATGAGCTTCTGAGGATATAAATCCAATTCTTCAGAAGCCGTACAGAGTGATATTAAAGCTTCAGGTTATAAAACATTTTTATACAGTCGTGGGTGTTTGACAGAATGTAACAGAATCTAAAAAGATGTAAACCATGTCCCTTGCCCTATATTTTTGAAGGGCTGGGTGAGGTGATATAGATCTTCCAGATTTTTTAGTAACCACTGCAGCCATTTACTCTCGGAAAACTATGCCTTTATAACCATCAACAAGAAGCCATAAAGTTACTGCCATTTTAATTTAAACTGTGTACCAAAAAAGTCTCTTCCATATGTGTCTATGCAGGAGGCAACATAATGCATTAGCCACAGTAGTGGACTAGAAAGATCATGGTTTCCAAGTTGTAAGACTTAAACATTACTGACCTAACTTTTAAAGTAAAAGGTTTCTTACCGTATTAAAATGAGTCTGTCCTTCTCTGATGGATGGTCATCAAGCCATCGGGAGTAACGTGCAATGGTCCATTCGGCTCTCTTTTGTGATAATAAACACATACAAAGAAATATTGTTTCCAGTAGTTCATATACCCACATCTCTGCCATTTTCATGTACTAAACAAAAGTTAGTGCAAACAATGGATTGATACAGGCCATTCACAGTTGGTAATAAAAGCAGATTGATGGAGGTCACAGAAATCTTGAGAAAATGTCAAACAATATGTTACTAGTAGCAATCCAGCAGATGGTGCTTAATAGCATGGGGCTTTAAATTTTGTTTTGTGTTGTTTTTTGCTCTACAAATCATTCTGGAAAAGTGGAGAACAATCAATTAACTGGCCTCAACTGGATTTTGTTTATACATGGGCTTTGCTTTGCTCTGCTCTGTGGCTACTCCAGTCCACTACCTAAAAGCATTTGGTACTCCTAAATCTAGATCAGAGGTTGTGAATTTTTGGTCCTCCAGATGTTTTAGACTGCAGCTCCCTCAAACCCTTGCCGTTGGTCATGCTGGATGGTAGCTTCTGGGAGCTGCAGTCCAAAATTATCCAGAGGACCAAGGACTTCCCACCCCTGCTCTAGATCTAAGCAATAATTATGGAGCTATCCCATTTCCATTACTTTGGAATGCTATTCTTTTTCCTGTTGCATTTTAGCTTACAATTACCACTGATGTAGAAGTGAACAATAGAGAAATTCATAAAAGAGGGGAAGGGCAGCTTCTATACTACTTTTCTTTGGAAATGTTACTTCTGTTCCACTGCCAGACTTTATACTGAATGTAAAATTTCTGCAACCTTCTTCTGCCATGATCTTATAAAATGTAACCAGGCAAGCTGCACCCTGAATGAACACTTGTTATAGTAATTAGAGATAAATGGCTTTTTGCTCTTGACAGAGGATTTAACATGAAAAGATGGCATAACCTCATTACCTGGAATGGGGATTTTAATTCAGGTGGTGCTCTTGTAAATAAGAACTGAATAACAGTACTGAATGGAATGACATCTCCCACGGCTGGGCTACTGGCAATGTGCTCACTGGTTTGGAACAACATTGGTCTATGTGGAGAGGAAAGCATAAGTTATACGACACGGTTAAAAAGGAAAGATATTATGCTTGCATTACCATTTATTAGCAGAATGTCAGTCACGGCACATGGATGGTCATTATAACATTACCTCTTTAGGTCTCTCCCAAAAGAATCTCCATCACATAATGCCCATACGACAACACGGTCTCCATATCTAGTACTTTACTTTGCCCCATAGGATTGGATGATAGACATTAATTAAAATAACCGCTTGCATGTCACACCAAAAAGGGAAATATATGCATAAAATTTACACACATCAAACGTATTTATTTTTATTTTTATCTTATTTATACTTCCCTTTTTTCTGGCATGTGACCCAAGGCAGCTTACAACAAGCCAAAACTAAGCCATTTTAATGCATAGAAAAATGTGTATGCATATATGCAAATTTAGAAACAATCACTATAAATTTAATAGACCTGCAACATATAGTGCGGAAAACTGTCCACAACTGTGCTTGCTCAGTCTGCTGACCAGGCAATAAATCTGATAAGAAAACTCAAGCCCCCTTTGTCTGTTCTTATGGTTATTTCTCTTTAAACTGGACTTGGATTACACACCTCTTCAAACAGAGAGTTGTGCATTGCAAAGGAAAAAAACTTGGCCGCCCCACCATTCAATTATATGGCAAAATGTAAAGGTACAAGGAAAATAACAAGGGGGCACTGAATCTATTTTCTCTCCATGCTGATGCCAGTTTCATGATGGGAGGAGATTTTGCTCCTCCACAAGAGTATGACTTATCACAATTTGTTTATTTTACTGCAAAGAAGTACACTGGAACCATCTAAAATCCAGACCAGAAAGCAGCAGAAGCCAAGAGCAGGCTTCAATTTTGCTCATGCTATGCCAAACGCAGACACAGCACCTGAAAAATAAAATATGTTCCTTCTTTTTGCAGTTGTTTGCTGCTTTGCTACATAATCTTCACACTCCTCTATTACTAAATTTTGTATGTGATTGTTTGTACTAACAGCTTATTATTTTAATTAAATAGTTTCCCAACATCACATCTTAAATTCTGTTTCAGGGGTAACGACCCCAGTGTGACTACACATCTCATTATTGCAAGAACCAAGATCGAAAACAAAAGCAGAGGTACAATTTAGCTGACATTTGCATGACAAAATTCTCCAAGTCACAGTCACACTGAATAAAACGTTAAGGGAAAAAAACACGCCAATTTGTTGGTAATTTACATGTAATGCTGCCAGAAGGTTTTAATTAAATTCCCATGCAAATGAGAAGTCAGCAACTTTGTTTAATGAAAAAAAAATCACACTGCCTGCTGTTGGAAATATTCTGAACCTTGCTTACCTGAATGATCTTAAGAGTCTGTAGGACTTCCCCAGATCAGACACCCGTCGGCAGAGGGGAGCCACTGCTAATTCCATCTGTCAGAGAAAATGAATTGTGCTTCAGTCTGGGATCCAAAGTCCCAGGCCACAGACAGATAAGAAAACAGGGGAAGGAAGTTTTTCAATAAGTGAACTTTACGGACAAGAAACAGGGTAAGGCTTCACCAGCTGTGCTTCTGGTGCCAATTAGTCAGCATAGAGATATCAGAAGCAAAGGTCAAGTTCATCAATTTCCTGTCAGTTAATGAATGACATGTGTTCATCACCCATGGGCAATCAGCTAGCTAACTGGCCGGCATCCTCATCACTACTGTGTCGATACAGCAATGATTGGCAAGGAGTGGTTATATTTAGCCTATAGAAGACTATGATCCTACTTTGGTTCCTTTTGTCTGCTTCTTTCTATGTATGGTTATTTAGAATAAGATGTCATTTCTCTTCTGTGATGCCAAATCTGAGCCATGGGTAAGCCAGGCTTGCTTCTTAACATCTCTATTCATGGTTAGTAAGAAAAGTCTCACTAGTACATAAATGGACAAGAGTTTTATGACATCCAATGTCTCTTCTTCTAATCACAATTGTACAGTTCTAAGAGCCTAAATGATTGGCTCTAGACAGAGGTGGAAATCAAGTGGCCTTCCAGAAGTTTCTTCTAGTGGGGATTTAACATCTGAAGCTGGTCCTCATTAATTTATAGTTTAGACTTTAACGCTGAGTATGAGAAGTGCATATAAGAAGTGGCAATGATGTTTTGAGAACCAGTGTGGTATAGTGATTTGAGCACCAGGCTACAACCCTGGAGACCAGCTTTGATTCCCTACTCGATCATGGAAACCCACTGGGTGACCTTAGGTGTATCACACCCTCTCAGCCCCAGAAAACACCATGGCAGATTTGCCTTAGGGTTGCCATAAGTTGGAAACAACTTGAAGGCACACCACAACAACAACAACAACAACAACAACAACAACAACAACATTTTACATGCAAAGACAAAAGCACTGTATAGCTGACTTTGTTTCTGAGGCCTCCTCAGCCCTGAAAGGGAGACTGCCAAGGAATACCAGGTACCGTAGACTATATTTGAGAGGAAGGCAACAATAAACAATATTCCACCTCTGCATGTTCCTTGCCTAAGAAAATCCTAGGAAATTCATGGGGTCACCATAATTTGACAGGTGCACTGAAGGCACACAGGCACATGCAACCTTGACCTATACAACCCTACCAGCATCAGAATCGTGCATCAGGAAAGCACAGTGAAGATTGGTTGGTTCACAGAAGCCCCATTAATACAGTAATATTAGGCCTATTTTAAAAAATGGCCAGCTACAGTTATGACGGACTGATAGTTTCATGTTGCATCAGTCTTTCCCCTCTTTTTAAAGGATACATATTCAAAGGTCACACAGGGCAGTGATAATAAGCTTTAGGCCACAAGCCAGTTGTGATATCAGCCCTAATCTTGAACTATCAACAGCCAAATGCAACCCTTTTTTCTTAGTTCTCAGCCCCATTGTATCTCAAGATAACAATACTGGCCTGACTTACACTGTTATAACTACAAGCTAAGTAATGGGGTAGTCTTTATGTCTCAATAGGAAAAGAGTGAGAGGACATCACTAACATCTGGAGGATACCAAGTTGGGGACAGCTGAACTTCAGTGACACCAAGGAACAAAATGACTGACAAATGGAATTTATGCTATTTTAATAAAAAGTGTTATATTCAACTGTACTTGAATACCCAGCAACAAAGGCTACAGTAAAGCTGTTTTGCTGTAGAAATAATGGACCTGTCATGTATTCAGAGGTCAAGACACATCTTCAACCAGGTCTACTTAACCTTACCTATGAGAAAATTTTAATTTATCTCAGTTCTCCTGGCCCAATCATTTCTGTTTTGATGAACAAAGATAGTACTTTATTCCACACAACAGTAACACAATTATTTATGCCACTTAATGCATTTGCCATTTTTTAATTCACTAAGCACAAAACCATTGTCTTCAGAAAATATTTTTGTGCCAGATACTGAAAAAAATTATTTGTTTCTTTTTCCCTCATCTGACTCCATCATGTTCACATTTCAGTTCCTTTAGCATACAAAGCCACTTGGCATTTAAAGAACAAAATAAGACTCCCAATCCAGTGCAACAGAAAATACTCCAAATTACTGTAACCTCCAGGCACTTGGCTTTGTTATACAGTGACATAAAGTGCTACAGTTCCCAGATGATACCTCATGATATACATAAATGTCAAGAAAATGTCACTTTAGTGTACCTCACTGATCTAAGGAAATCCTTGTAGCCAGCCCTAAAAAGTGAAAATTGAGCCATGTGTTTGATCCAAATTATTATTTTCAGCTTTCAAGTATATGTCAAGCTCATTGCTCTATAAATGTCTTGATTACTACACAAAATATAGTCCGCTTTCCTGGCAATTGGGATGTCCTGGGTCATGTCTCTCCCAAATATAAGATGTCTGCATGACCTGGATATTCTTTAATTATCTGTGGATACACTTCTCAATCACCATTTCTAGGATACTGTATTGCTCTCATTTTCCTAAAAATTAATGTTTCTTGTGTAACATGTGATTACTTTTTTTGAACTAGTAGTCTTTGAAAAGGTGTTCCAGTGAGATCACTGTCTGGTCACTAACCATACTTATCACTCCTTTATTAAGTTTATATCTCTTTTTTCATCACGGCTGTCAAGGAGGTATACATGGGGTTCCTCCCCCCAATAAAGCCAGACTCAAAGTGGGTCTGAAATTTGGTAGAGGCACAGCCTATAAGATGTGATCACTTGCAGATTCTGTAAATAGGACACTACAATAGAACAATTCTGTTGTTCAGAATGTTGTGGGATGTATGTGTAACAAATTTCAGCTCTCTGGATGACCTTGAAATACTTTAACACTGAGGTGTACATTTTTTGCCTTCAGTTTTGAGGATGAGGCATAAAATATACAGTTTCCAGATTATTTTATTAATTGGGGAAGTTTTGACTATAAGTGTTCCAAATTTCAGTTGTGCAGCTCATTGAGAAGACAGAATGAACATGTCAAGGTGGCATCAGCGGCTCTTACTGTAGCTGAAAAACTCCAAAGTTGGAAAGATAAACATTTCCCATCCATTATTTAGTGTTCAAAGGATCTTACTGCTTTAGAAATGCACAAATGTATACTCCACAGATGTCATCTTCAAGTACCTTTTTGGTCAGGTTGTATTAATGTATATGCTCAACTCACACTCATACACCTTCTACATATTTATCCCCCTCTTCCCTCCACTTGCTTTGCATGTACATTTTAAAAATCCTAGACAGACAGACAAGCAGACAGACAGTAGTATCAGTGATTCAAAAAGTCAGGGTGGGGCATCAATACAACTATTTCCCAAGAAATCCAAATGCTTGACCATTGATAGGTTTTTCTGTTTAAATGTTCTGCCTGCAAGAAAATTAGGACTATGAGAAATGGAATAAAGAAAGTTAATAAAGCAACATAAAAAAGGGTGATGAGATATTCAAAACTAGCCATTTGCTGGTCAGGTAAAACTTCTTTCCCAACCTACAAGAGCACAGTGATTGAAGGACACCTTATTCTCATTCTAGTAAGCATTCAATAGCAAACTCAGGGTGGGATTGTACACCCTTCACAGAGAAGTAAGATGGTGCCACTACATTTTTAGATAAAATGCAACTAAAACAAAATAAAGATATGTTTGAAAAGGACTATTCCTGAATTACTGTTGGCTAGGACTCTGGCACATCATCAGCTATGTGTAGCAGGCAGGAATGGGTCTTTCCTTTGATCGGGGCCCCAACGGCTTGGCACAATGTAGAAAAGTCACTTCTTTGGATTATAATTCTCAGAATTGCCAGCCAGTATGGTGAGAGTCTGGGAGCTGTATTCCTCCCAATAATAATTTTTACAGAAGAGCGGCATTTGGCCACACTGATCCTTGCTCTGTAATGGACACAAATGCCATTTTAGAGCTTCCTATGGAAAGAACTCACCACCATTTTTCTTGATTCTGGATTTCAACTCTACTCACCAGAGACTCTGAAGCTTACAAGTGCTGTAAGAATGCAAAGAATGTAAAGAAAGAATGTAAAGAAAAGACATCTTTCCAAATGCCTTTTGGCGTCTGCTGTTCTCAAACTCCAACCTAGGCAGCAGAAATATTGCCTCATCTATTACAGTCATAAAACTGGGTTCTACTTTTTAGAGATGCAGGATACAGATATCCTTATGTGAAGAAGAAAATATAGGACAATGAAGCAGCATGTGTAGTTCAGTGCATGTGAATGAATAAAAGTAAGATCTGTTTTCTTTCATCTACCTGTGCAAAGTCAGCTGCAAGCCGCATCTTCCCACCTTCACCCAAGGGTCTTAGCAGGCTGGCATTGCGGATAAAAATTTCAATTGCTCTCTGAGCAATGGCTTCAGTACTCTCATAGACAAAGTCATAACATTCAAAGTGCCTGAAGTAGTCATTCATAACTCTTCCAATGAAGCCCTGTAGCTCTTTCATGTACAGAGAACAAGGGACATCTGGCTTTCCTGAAGTGGGTAGTGACCTACCAGAAGGAAAAGAAAGGGAAGGGTATGTTAATTTCCTGTTGATATCAACTAAACAGTGTTTTGTGACTTTGCTATTTGTTTTTAAACTGGGAAAAACAACTGCAAAGACAGCATAAACTACAGTACCTTTCTTTCCCACTGAAACACCAGAACCAGTGTCTGAAATGTTTCTTCTTCAGTTGCTGCCTTTCTGACATGACCTGTCCTGTCCCTCCGCCCCCACACAGATTCTTTTCATCAGCTAGAAGTCTAAAGCTTTAAATCCATCCTTTAAATTTAAACAGCCCAGCTGTTGGTGTTATTCTGTAACAACAGATGACATCACCCTAGACTAGACAGTATGGTGCTAACAATCCAACCTGACCCCAAACCCTCTTTACTTAGTCTCTTAAAGTGTTGCAATTCTGCATTACAGATTATACATGCATTTCCCTCTAATCTGGGCAGAATGACCATAAACTACTGGGTGTGGCTACAAGGAACCAGGGGAGATGCGGATGAAACACGCCAAATACACGGCATCCACATCACCACAGGATTTAGTTAATAAAGTAAAATTGCAGTCTACATTAGAAGACTCTAAATGTGAGCAAGAGCCCTAGTGTCACATGCTGGAGTGTGTTTTAAGTGGCACCACTTTAGAAAGGAACGTGATCGTACATATGTTTCAATAATAAAGTTAAAACGTTTGTCAAAGGTCAACATTTTCAGCTGGATTTCCTGAGGGAATATGAGCACTCAGAGGTGCAAAAAGATTGGGCCAAGTTGGAACAGAAAACCTCACAGAGTTTGCTATCACAAGTTCACCATAATGATTAATAGCACTGCCAAATTTTTTCAATCACTAAAAAAAAAGAAAAAAGAAAAAAAGGCACAGATGAAATAGGTAGCAAAATTCCTCACAATGAAAGGGGGGAACCTAGGAAACCAAAGCATATTTCTTATTGTCTTATAAACCTGAATGCAGCTGCTAGACACACTCAACAGAAGCTTCCAAGAGCTAGGATATCTCCTGCACAGGTTCCTAGAGGAGTAAGATTATTTCAGTATGGTTTCAGGCCTCATTATGGGACAGAGACAGCTTTGCTTGCCTTGGACAACAACCAACACTGGAAACTGGATAGTGTCACCCAGTCAGTTCTGCTGGATTACTCAGCATCTTTTGTTACCATCAACTTTGGTATGATTCTGGTCTGCTTCACTGGGATGAGACTTGGTGACACTATTCTGCAGTAATAGTCTTCTGTGGAGGGATTGGGATTCAGAAGTTAGTGCTGGGAGACTACACCTTGAGTCCTTCACTGTTGGCTTGTTGAGGTCCTCATGGCTGTACACTTTGCTAGTTAATATCTGAATGAGAACACAGGAAGAGGCCATCTGTGCACTGGATTTCAGTGCTGGTCACCTCCAACAATATTTGTCCTTCTAAATCCAAGGAAGCTGCTTTAGTTCTCAAGCAATGTCTGACATCCCCAACGGACCAGGTGAAAGAGAACAAACTGAAATTTAATTCAGACCAGACAGAGGCGTTCTTGATCAGTCAGAAGGCAGATCAGAAAATAGGGATTCAGCTGTACTGGATGGGTTGTGCTCCCCCTAAAGACACAGATTCTCAATTTGGATGTACTCCTATATTCAATCGTGAACTTGGAGTTCCAGGTTTTTACTATAACACAGAGTGTATTTGGACTTATAAAGTTAGTGTTCCAGCTGCACTATTACTGGAGATGCTTGATCTAGCCATGATAACTGAAATCATATTTACAGTCCACTTGAATTACTATAATGCACTGTAGGTCAGACTGCCTTTGAAGACTGTTTGGATACTTCCCTGTTACAAAACTCCACTGGCTACTGATCCATCTCAGGACACAATTCAAAGTGCTGGACATAACTTATAAAGTCCTACATGACTTCAGTCCAAGCTACCTGAAAGATTATATGCTGTCATACAAGTCTGCCCTGGCTCTGAGATCTGCAAGTGAGCCCTTTCCACAGTCCTGCCAGCTAGAGAGCTACTTTTTGGCAAGGCATGACAGATAGCCTGCTCTGTGGTCATTTCCAGACTATGGTACTCCTTTCTGAGGGAAGCTAGATTTTCACCCCTCTCCTCTTCTGTTGTTCTGCAAACAGGTAAAGACTCTTCTACCATGCAGACCTTCAGAAACTATCTGCTTGATATAGACAGGTGTTTTAAAAGGATGAGTTTTTTTATTTTTATTGATTACTGAGGAAGTTTAACTGTTTTAATTTAATTTGTATTTTATGTTATGATCAGTTTAATTTTTATTTTATTACCTATACTATATTGTACTGCTAGTTGTTTTTTTTCCTATGTTGGAAGCCATCTTGTAGCTCAGCTATAAATAAAAGAATAAATATTAATACATTCCTGCAGCCCCTGCTACCATGAACCTGATCAAGCCTATGTCCTCCGTCTTCCAAAGTTCTGCAGAAGATCCAACTTTCTCTGAACACCTCCACCTTCTCTGATATAAAAACTGGTATGAGGACCTAAGACTCAGTATGTTGGATCAGACTGAAGGCCTATGTGGTCCAGCATTTTGTTCATATTTTGGGCAACCAGCTGCCTATGGGAAATCCAGAAGGAGAATATGATGGATCCCCTTTCAAGGCTGGCTCTGTCATTCCTAAGGGCATTTGTCACAACCCCTCACTTGTGTTTCCCCAGAAACTGGCATTTATACACACATGCAGGTTGACTTCCTGCTGCCTGTCAGCCTCACTTTCTCCATATACAGCCAGAACTGGGAAACATCCTAGTGCAAAGGGAAAATGTTCTGGGCTGAAAGACTCAGTGAAGATTATACTGCATTTTCCTGCAGACTTAGGAGAGACAGTACTTATCTCTGTATGAATGTTGCAGAAATATAACATAAATTGACCAGTCAAAATATAATAAAATATGGTGTCTGACCAGTTTTAACAGGCCACTGTAAAGTTAAACAACATATTTAATCAATCTTTCCCCAAGCATTTCTAATAAAAATATTAAAAATAAATAATCAAAATAATTGCCTTTAAAAAAATCTTAGTGAAATCTTCGTTTTATGCTTCATTTAAAAAGTGCTGTCCAGGTTTACTTTCCAGGCAGACAAATAACTAAATAGTATGTGTTTCAGTAGCTCATTGCAAACAGATTAGAATGTAGTTAGGCTGCTGAGACTAGAGATTCTGTTGAGAGGTCACTGTGATAATGGAATCTATTTTTTTATATGATATACCTATCATTATATATGTCTAAGACAGTAATGATGTAGTGATTCCATTACCCTGAAAAGTCTTCCTGATGCATTGTGATGATAATAGCCTCTATTGAGTCTCCAACTGAGTTTAGTAAAGGTTGTACGGCATTTCCCATCAAATCATGGACTGTCTGGAAAAGGAATAACCAAGAATGAAAAGCAGTGAGGAACAACATGCATGACACAACACTGTGTTTACATTCTCTGAGTTCCAAAATTCAATTAAATTCTTAAAACAGACTTGACTAACTGTGTAGAGTGCTGTTTTCTGCTATGACACAACATTATGGCATATAGTTTTTTGCTACGGCATTCACCAAACAGCATATCTGACAAATTTATTTTATTACAAGTGACTGTTTTTTGCTGGCCTTTGTTCAACCCACTGTTCCACATAAGAGGAGTTGGAAGAGTTCCACCTAGATTGCATAACATGTTTATTTTTATGTGAGTTTGTGTTTGTATGTGTTCATACATATATGTGGGTGGGTGTGCTATTTGTGTGTAAAAGTAAATATATTTGCTAACTTATCTGGAATTTCTCCCACTCTCCTTGTGTGAAGGGCTGATGAAAGGTCCACAAGGAAAGAGCCACTTAGATCAGAATGATTCAGCATTTAATATGAAGCAACAACCATCTCTAGAGCTTCATAGAAACACAAGTCAACTAAGTTTTGGTTCAGCATCCATCTATAGACCTACTCTTCTTTTTCAAGTCTTAAAGTGGAATGAACAAAAAGTCTGATTTGTTCAACTGAAAGGCAACATAAACATTTTTAAAATAAATAAATAAATAAATAAGTAAACAGGTCAATTTTTTTTTAAAAAAATGAATAAGGAAATGGTTATTTTCTATGTGTATGCATCTGTGCTTATGAATTCAGCACATCTCAGTACCCTTTTAACTGGCAATTCTATTTGATCTCCACAACAAGACAAATCAAAAAAATAGTAAGAACATATTCCAGTCAGTCTTAGGTATTTATAAACTCCTTACACTTAACCCTCCTTTTCTGAAACTAATGAAACTTCAAAGCGCTCAGCTCTGACTGGATTGCACCCTCCATGGACACTTTTTATGTCTGGGGGCACTGCATAGCATTTCTGTAAATGTAACAGGTCTTAGAACAAAAAGCAAATAGCGTCTGCTCATAAAAAGCATATTCCTTGTGCCAAATTATAGAGGTGTGTGTGTTCTAGCGGGGGCCAGTGGTGGGGAGGAAGGATCTGCCAGGTCTCATTCTCCCATTATCTCCCAAAATCTGCTCTAGAAAGTTGGGGAAAATCTCTGGAACAGACAGGAAGTAGTGCATGAGAACTTGTGAATATTGTTTCACATCTTCTTTTAGGAGAAGCCTCTGCTTAACTGAAGATCCTTCCATTCACAGAAGGACTTCTATCAAAGATTCTTTAGACACTACCTACATGGATAACTAGTGTACACTATTTTATTATTCTAGAATTTATACTTCTAAATGTGGTTACTTGAAAATTATGTCTATCAAATCAATGAAACCACCTGAATTTCATTTTATCCTGGCAGGAGAGAACAATAGATTACACTGTTATCAGGATCAAGGGACTAAATCCAACAGTAGTCCAATCTCCAGTTTTTGTTGCTATTTGCTGTTGACTTCAATTAAGGGCAACTCTACAAATGAGAGATGTACATGATCTCTGGTCATCAACTGCCTTGCACAGGTCTTGCAAATTCAGGGCTGTGGCTTCCTTGATGGACTTAAACCACTTGTAGTATGGTGTTCCTCTTTTCCTACTGTCTCCATTTTACCAAGCATTACTGTCTTTTTCAATGAGTCAACTCATGATAAGTCTAAAGTACAATAGCTTCAGATGGTCCCACCTACAGAAGACACAATAAATCAGTGGGATGACTTGGATGTGATTAAATGAATGTGTCCCATTCATTTAAGTGGACTTAATCTAGGTAAGAATAATGTTAGATACAGCCCAAGGTGTTGAGGAACAATGAGACTCCCTAAGACGAGGCCCAGTGTATCCAAATATTCTGCAATATCATGAGAATATGTGATTAATGCACTTTGTATGACTTTCCTTCCACCTTTTGCTGAAAAACAGATAAAACTGGAAAGAATGCTGGAAAAAAAAGGAATGATGGCTGTCTTTAGGGAAACATCAGTATCATCACCACCACCACCACCACCATCACCACCACCACCACCAAAATAATAAGAACAACAAGTACATCAGGAGAGCAGAGGTACAGTCAATGTTTCTTTTAAGGCTGGAAGAAGACAACAAGGCAGGGATAAACTGTTCATTGTAAGAGCGACTCCTAAATGTAAAGGCACTCAGTTCAAACTTCTCCAGCCTGCACCCTTTAGATGTGTTGGTCTGCAACTTCCATAACGAACTCCCACTGACTATCCTGAATGCAGACGATGGGAACTGCAGTCCAACACATCTGGAAGGCAAGAGACTGGCTTAGTTTGTTCATTCTCATCTAACATATGCTGCAGATTGTCTCAGATGATCATCCCTTAATTTGGTAGTTAATAATTGGTAGTTAGTTAATACCAAAGTAACCACACAAATATTAATCAATGCAGTTTATTTTTTATTTTTTCAGTAGGTTTCAAATCTTTCTGTTTGTAACATCTACTTACCTTCAAAGCTGCACTGATAGTTTCTTCAGAAGCTGCTGGAAAGGCAGTTTGGCTGGACACCACCTGAAAAGACATATACAGAGCAATATGTATCCAAATATTGAGGCTCTAGGGAAGCCACCTCTGACAGACTGCTAGTCTGTTTACGTGGTGGCAACAGTGGGTTCCCCCGCAACACCACTGTGCTCCAGGTGCCAGCAAATCCTCTTTGCTACATCTAACTCTGCAGGAGACCAATTTGAGTTCACATGAGTTATTCAGTCCTTCTTGCTCACTGGATTGCAGATCTCCTGCAGAAACCAGCCAGCAGAAACCTCCCAAGAAAATCAGGTCCTCTACTTTCTCTGCCTGCAGTGAAAACTGTATAACACACCCTAATAAAAAATAAACCTAACTCTAATTTCATGATAAAAATTTCACAATGGATCTCTGCATCATATGGCAGAAGAAATACTCTTAATTACAGTTATGCTCAGGGACCTCCACGTTTTTTTAATGCGGAACCTAAAAATCCGCCCCCAAAATACATCTCACATCCTCTCTTCCTGCTGACAGTCTTTTTTTTTTTTTTTTTAAAAGGAAAGCTAAGCAGCCTACATTTTGTGACAAAAACCCCATCTGTTTCTCCAAAACTATTTCTAACTTGTTCAGTTTTGGCATTCAAGAAGAGCATTAGCAATTTCTTTTTTCATTTTTAAAAAAGATTTCTGGGTATTTAAAACAAAAAAAAAATTGAGTCAATCAACTGAAATGTGTAATTTCAACTGATTTCCAGTCTACAGCATTTATAGTCAATGATATAGGACTCATAATGACAATAACACTGTGAAAATAAAAGGCCTTGTTTTTGTCTCTTACGCTCCAGATTTAAAATCCATGGCTAGTATTCAAAAAGAAATTCAACAAGTTCTATACACTCAAGAAGGCTTTAGGTTTGTGTTTATCAACAAAATCCTGCTGCATTACGTGATATTGCCACATTTGTCACTCTCTAGTGACTATGCACTAAAATGCACCCTGTTAAAAAAGGGTCAGTTTAACCACTTAGGCAACACAGTTATATACGATCAAGAGAGAGATCCCTTGTCAATGAAGCTGTATGGAAGTTAAAGGAGTCATCTCAAACCTTCAGAACCCAGAGCTATTTAAAAAACAGGATGCCAATACAAAAGAACATAGGCTGTTCTGTTGCTGCTGTCTCTTGAGAGAAAGACTGGCAAAGGCTGGCCAGAAAGAAGTCAGACTCTTGTCTTCCCAACAGTGGGCCCCCTGAGAACAGAGCACCCACCCCTACCTAAGTAGAATAGTGATCATATTTAGAAAGCCACATTAAGATTTTATGTTTATTTTGAGCCTACCTGAACGTTGGCTTAAACAGCATCTTGTAACTGTAATTTTTAGGAATGTATGTGGAATGGACTCGGACGGTATCCTGTCAGGATACCTGTATGTGGAATTCTGGATTCTGTATGTGGAAGAGACTTGGATGGTATCCTGTCAGTGACATTTGTATAGGCATAACCCCATCATGTAATTGCCCATGCTGTTTTTTGAGTTGTTACGGAGATTGGTATTCTTTTCTGCCCTCCACAATGACCAAAGACAGGACTAAATATTCAGCTGCTGCAGTCCCCACATGTCTCCATTCCATGGCTGGTGGAGAGCAGTGGGATCAGAGCCATGGAACGGGTGGGGAAGGGACTATGGCAGCTAAATGGTGAGTCCAAGGAATATTGAGAAAAGACATAGTGTAGTTCTGCATGCAGAACTATAACACCATGCTGTGCCCTTCAGGATCACAGAGTTCATCTGAATTTTATGCTTTCTAAGCGATGCCACTTTCTAAATGCTTTCTTCCTTTATGAATTCACTTGTATTTCTGCTTGTGTACTCAGAGCTCTGGCTATGATTCCGGCTCTCCCAAGAGCAGCAAAGGTCCAGGTGACCAGAACTGCACCTTATGAGATGCATTTGCTTTCTTCATCCAAAAATGAGGAGAAAAGAAAATGAGGAGAAAGCCCCAACAGCATCTACCCTGCTGCCATCCCAGGGTGCCCAATATGGGTTGGTGGTAGCAGAAGTGGTGACTGCCAAAGGCTAAGGGTCCCTCTCTTTCAGGGGTCTTAGATGAAGAGCAAGTCCTTTATACTATATACCACAGTACAGAATACAACACAGGTTTGTGATTTGAACTGTAAATCTGGGGTTTAAGGATGTGGAAAATAGATATCCCACTGAATGCACCAGCACTTACAGGTGCTCTAGTCTTTGAATCTCAGCTCTCACCATTAATCAGCTGCCCCCCTAAGCAGTCTTTTATAATTATTACACCAAATACATATACTCTGTCAAGCTTCAATAGTTTTCTGAACCACTGGAACACAACAAAGAACACATCATTGGAAGATGTCTATTAATATGCCCAAAGGGGAGAGGGACAGAAGATGAAAAATAAAATCTAGATACATTCAAACCTGTTAAGTAGTTATATGCAGCCTCCCTTCCATTTGAAAATTAGTCTCCAACACACACTGACACTGTTTTAGAAGTATTTTTGCACCTCTCCCTCAATTCAATTCGGGATTTATGGAGAAGTATTCAGACTTAATGAGTACTTACATTTCCTTGGCACTTACTCTGAGCACTGACTGATGTAGCCTGTATAGTGAATTCACTACAGCCACGTTTCTTCTCTGTCCTTCTGTTAATGGCCCAATCACCTGACTAGCTTCTCCTTGTGTAGACAGCTGCAGTAAGCAAATAAGCAAAACAGATTACTTATTCTTAATTGTACTCAACTAAACACATTTTTGTCTCCTAACATGCAAGGACAAGCTGAATGGAAAAATTAGGACACATTTAACGATTCTCAGCACAAGTGGTTGGGAATCATCATTTTGTTCTATGGAGAACATTCTCTTGCATTCTGATCTTTAAGGTTGATTTTCACCCCACATTTTCTTAAAACAGGATTACTCCCAAAAGTTATACTGCTTTATACAGGCATACAAAAGTGTATCAGAACAGCACTCCCCCCCCACACACACACACCAAGTCTATGGCATTTTTGAAAACACATCAGAGATATGTGCCACCTGTATCATATCAAGCTGTGCTCAGTTCTAAAATATATCTCCTTGTGAAGCCACGTGGCGAAGAGAACGAACCAATATTACTGGAGGTGAAATATCTCTAGAGGAGACTTGTGTGTGTTTAAATAAGTTTCTGGCAGAAACTTAATTCCCACCTGTGAGAAAAGGTTTATGTCAGTAGGCTTAGACAAGCCTTTTAGAAAAGAGCCTGGTTTTTCTTTTCTTTTGCTGGTGCTATGCAGAATGAATACAGAAGGCTATCACACTTCTAGTACATGACATCTTTTGAAGCACTAAACAGAAAAAGTGCACATGCTATATTTAGGGTGTGAAACCACCCAATTCAAAAGGACATCTCTACATGTACTCAGCCCCCTGAGAATGCCTTAAAGAATGTACATAGTCAACTGAAAAACCAGACTGAGAAGCAGCTCTGACATTGTACTTGTCATTTCAACAATGGACTCAAGTATTCCCAACCCCGAGAAATCTTCCCAACCAGCCATAGATCATTGGCAAAAATCACAGCAACACTCAAAAATCAAGACAAAGGAAAATTCAGCGTGTATTAAATACAAACATTCCTTACTATGTCTTCAAATATATGCATAGCTATATATATATTAGACGAGAAATTATTTCAAAATATAATCACAGTGAGAGAAATTTCTCTCTCAGTTCCTCACATCCAGATTCATTTCCATAACGGTTGTTTTGATCTACTGAGATACACATATTAACTTGATCCGTCAGGTGGGAACATTCTGACAGAAATGTTCACATGGGCATCTCTTGCCACCTCCTGTAATACTGAATTATTCTGTTCCACATATTGCTTCTGAAGGAAATATTTTTTAGAACTACACACAGCATACTGTGATGCAGATGGCCAACAGTATAGTGAAGCCTGAAGCCTCAGAACCTCTGTCAGATGCATAAGAGGAAAAACCCACTCAGCCATAAACAAGGCTCTATTATTTACAGCATTATTATCCTTCCAGGACCACCAATAACCTTAACCTGTTATAAACCATCCTGGATGGTGACTTTATTCATCAGATTTACTAGACATTTAATCTAAGTAGGGGCTGCAAACAATACATCAAAACAGAAATGTACCTTAGGCCAGTCTTTCTGATTTCCATACCCTGTCACTGAATACATCATGTCCTATTACTCATCCCCTATCCACAACCTAGTAGTAGCGACGACGGCCTGAGAAGCAGAGACAAACTATGGGATGAATACAACACATATGCGAATGCCATGTTCCACTCAGTTTGATTGGCAAGTGAATCATGAAGCATTGCATAATCAAGCTGATCTCTACTTCATAAAAGAAATAACATATTTTCTTTTTTATTTCACCCTGGCTTGCTTCATAAATTCTGAGTACAAAACCAAGTAATTACAATGTCTCTTATATGTGGATGAAGTGCAGATTTTTCATGCCCATCTCCTAATCCCAAGGAAGTGATAGAAACCCTGAACATGCATTTAGAGGGAACTTGGGGGTGAATGAAGGCAAAAGTTGAAATTCAGTGCAGACGAGATAGAGGTGTAGATGGGAAAATCTGTTGAACAAAATAGAGGCACTGAGGGATTCTGCATGGGACTGAGCTCCCCATAAAGAGTCAGGTGTGAGGTATGGAAGTTCTTCTGGACTCAGTGCTTAGCATGGTGGGACTGGTGGCTGGAAATGCTTTTTCACAGCTTTGGCTGGTTCACCACCTGTAAACTTACCAAGAAAAAACTGGTCTTAATGTAGTAACACATGCTCTGATCACGTCTTGACTTGATTACTGTAGTGTGTTTTACATGCAATTCCTCTTAAAACAGTGCAGAAAATACAACTGGTGCAGAATATGACAGCTAAAAGCCTTTAGGAGCCAGGCATTAGGATCACATTACACCTCTTCTGTGTTAATACATTTGCTTCCTATTCACTTGCAGACTCAGTTTAAGATACTGGTATCAACTTTAAAGGTGATGCTTTGGGAATAGCTTAACAGAAGAATCACCTGTACCCATATGAGTCCTCTTAAAATTTAAGAACAGCGTCTGAGTCCCTGCTTTCTGGTCTACAAGTAAAAGCTGTGAGACAGAAGAGTAACTTGGACAGGGCCCTTCCTGCAGTAGCATTGTGATTTTGGAATTTATCTTTCCAAGTAAGTGCATAATGGTCTCTACTTTGCTGACCTTCAGGAGGACTTTAAAGATTTTATTTCAGACTGCAACTGATCAGTTTTGGTGCACTGTTCTTTTAACTAAGTTTTTATCTACTGTTGTTATTTTATTGACCTCATTTCTCATGTTAATGTACCAATTTCTAAGGATCTGAGCATGTACTTTGTGAAAGGGAAAAGAGAAATAAATTGAAGTTGCCTCTCACCAGCAGAAGAAAACAGGGGGTCCAAGTCAACAACCAGTTTTACTATTGTTTCTACACAAGTGGTCAGACCCTAATTTGTCACTGAAATAAATACATACACACAAACACAGAGCGAGAGAGAGAGGGAGAGAGAGAGAGAGAGAACGAAGTGTATGTGGAACTGAAACCTCAGTTTAAGCCCACTGAAATGAAGTTCACCTTAAATTCTAGATGATTCAATATAACAGTTAAAGACATATTTAATTCACAAACCATTTCAACAATGACAGCTGTAAAATTCTGGCTGGATCATGCCCAATTATGTAACTGGAAAATCAGTATAACTAATGGTACACGTTTTCTTGGAACAGTGGTTCAAGGTAACAGAAGCAATAGTCAGATGCTCTCACAAGAGCTGTTGAGGAGATCTCAATTTCTCATACCCACCAATCAAAGCTGCTGTCTAAGCTAGCCATCTATTCCTTCACTCTTCCTGATTGCTCAGCCCACAGTAGGGTCAGCCTGTCATCACAGTAAGGCAAGCTTGTTGAGAGTAAGGCCAGGTTGTTATGGGGTCTAAGAAGAATGCTAATCTTTTCCCATTTTCTGCTGCTAAGGCAAGGAATAAATTCTGCTTTATGTACCTGGTGTATTCATTGTCTCAGGGTCAATGGTAGGGTCAACCCTACCATTAGGTACAGTGAAGCTTGGGCAGCAAATGCTGGAAGGAGAGACAATGATGTGGTGTTGGAGGACAGATCTACGGATATCATGCATCCTGTCCTGTATCTCCTAAACTGCCCTGCTGTCTCATAAATGGCAGATGGCACAGTCCCATTGTGAGTGCAGAAATAAGATCCAACTATTTCTTTGAAATTTAGTGTCATTACATGCTTCCAATTTGACCCTGACTTATCATAAGCCTACTATAGGGTTTTCTTGGCAAGATTTATTCAAAGGAGGCTCTCTTCCCCTACGACTCAGATAATGTGAGTTGTCCAAGGTCAACTAGTGAATTTCCAAGGCTGAGCTGGGATTCAAACCATGGTCTCCTTGTCCAATGCTCAAACCATTTCACACACTGGCTCTCAAATCGGAATGGGGGTGGATATTTTATCATTTGCCCTAGGAAGCAAAAGGTATCAGTCTAGTCCTGTACTGATGTGACAGCCTATTACTAAAAGGTTTTCTTCAACAAATACTATCAGAGTAACAGCTGAAGTCAAGCACCAAGGGGTATGAGTAGATTACAAATCTATAGAATAGATGTGAAAAGGCTTGGAAACTTTTAAGAAAGCCATTATCTGAAGTTTCAGATACCTGAGGTGTGTACTGGAGAAACATCTGTTATAATCAATATATTCAGAAAAGAAACATACCCCTGAAACTTTTAGATGCTGAAGATATTCAGTGTCTGAGATATATCTAACAAACTAAGATCTTCATTTTGTAGGTCAACAGAATTTGTAGAATATTCTTTAAAATGGAGATTCAGTTTCAGATGGGAAGATCTATCCCTCAGGGAAGTGAAAATCTGGATTCAAGCTCAGAAATCTTTTGATGTCACATGGTTAACAGAGCAGTTAACATTGGCCTAAAACAATTTAATTCTTTTAACAGGCCAAAGCGTATGTTGTGGGCTACATATTTCTCACAAAGAGCAGAAAGGGGAAGATTAACAGATTGCATCCAATAATGCTACTTCACATTTCTCAGGTACTCAAGGTACTTCACATACATTATCTATCCAAGAATTCTGCTATTATCACCCAGTGTTAGGCCAGTGTTGTTCAGCATTACAGAGTAGAGGTCGAAGTAGACTGCCAAAGAGAACCTAGGAAATAAAAGGGCTGACCTAACATTTCAATCTGAGACACTCAACATTCACAATAGTATTGCACCTGTAGAATGGTTCTAGTGCATTAACATCTCCTGTCCTTTACTTTTTATGCTTCACAATGAATTTAAATAAATAGGTACGAAGAGAAGTGCATAACTCCTACAGTTTTTTGTTTAAGTACTCTATATCCAGCTCATGGCTATGTGCTGTGAAAAATCTGCTAGGTAGCTTGAGGAAAAAGTCACTTACATTCCCTCAGAATTTGTCACCACACTTGCTACAGAGCCTAGGAAGGTGTCTACTGCACTGTTCAGTCAGTTTTCATGGGATCAGTTTCAGTTATCAAGGCCTGATGAGGAGGACAAGTTGCTTAAAGCAGTTCACCCTTCGATATGTAAGGTCAACCCTTGCCCACCTTGGATGATAAAATCTAGCAGGAGTGGATCGATTGGGTGTGTCCATGGGGTGGTAAATGCCTCACGACATCAAGGGGAAATGCCTGCTGTCTTGAAAGAGGTGGTAGTGTACCCTCTCCTGAAAAGGACTCCCCCTGGATCCAGAGGTATATGAGAGTTATCACCCTATTGTAAATATTCTCTTTTTAGGCAAAATACTTGAGTGTGTGGTGGCTGGACAAGCAATCTTGGAGCAAACAGATTATCTGGACCTATTTCAGTTTAGTTTCAGGCCAGGGTATGACACTGAAATGACCTTGGCTGCTTTGACTGATGATGTGTTCTGGGGGAAAGACGAGGGGAGTGCTACTTTGTTGATCTTCCTAGATTTCTCAGCTGCTTTTGATCACAGTACCCTACTGGATCAGCTCTGTTCTACAGTGGGTCCACTTCTACCAGGAGTGCCAGTTCTAGAGAGTAGCACTGGGAGAATACTGTTGAGCCCACAGTGATGAAACTGTGGGGTGCCATAGGGTTCCATCTTATTCCTCCATGCTGTTCAATACTAGATGAAGCCACAGGCAAGGGGAATCTTAAGGAGGTTTGGACTAGGGTACCATCAGTATGCTGATGACACTCAGCTCTATTTCTCATTGTCACTGGTGTCAGCTGGGGCACTGGAAGTCCCAGACCAGTACTTGAGTGCTGTAATGGTCTGTATGAGGGTCAATACACTGAAGATGAACCGTTTTCTGGATTGGTGGTTCTCAGGTCTGGCAACTGGGCAAACAGCCTGTTCTACAAGAGGTTGCATTCCCCCTGAAGGATGAGGTGCATAGCTTGGGAGTACTCTTAGATCCAGCCCTATTACTGGACTCAGTGGCTCAGAGTGCTTGGTGCCAGCTTTGATTTGTGCGCCAGCTCCCATATGTGCCTACCTGAGGTATTCTGCAAGGAAGGCTCTCTTCTGTGCCCCATAGTGTGCTGAAACAAGAAAGAAAGCCTCCTCAGATGTGACATCCCAACTGTGGAACGCCCTCCTCACTGGATGTTTGACCGGTACCAATGATTACTTAATTTAGGCACCAAGCAAAAACTTGTTTGTTTGTCAAGGCCTTTGAGCCTCATTAATTCAATCCAAATACTGTTATACATAGTCTCAAAAATTTTTAAATCTGTTTTTAACTCATTATGTTGTTTAATATGTTTTTAACTGATTTAAATTATTTCATTCTTTTTAAACTGTTTGACCTGTTTTCGTGCTATTAGAAAGCCACCCTAAGATCTTTTGATATCAGGTGGGATATAAATGTTCAAAAATAAGTAAGTAAGTAAGTAAACATAAATACCTCCCTTCCCTTCTCGAAGGGAAGATTATGTTCTTGCCATGCACACTGGCAGGGCTCTATGGTAGAAGAAGGCACTGTCCTGTGCAATAGAGAACCACAACTCTTGGGGATAAATTCCAGCAAAAGAAGTGGCAAAATTAATTAGTGAATTCCAATTTCAGTACTAGTGTGGCCCACAGCAGGCTCTTGGTAGTTGCATTCAGTCTCTAGATCCCAGAAATCCCCATTCTTATTTGAGAAGATTCTTTGTTGCTTCCCTTGTGGAGCAACTAATGCTGGTATTATTTAATTGCAAACACCTATCTAGAAGGCCTACCACAATTAGCAAATGCTTACAGCAGTGTGGTAATTGTCTGGCCTTTGAGGGAAGCAGTGTTGCCCCTTGGAAAACCATCAAATCTTTAAAAATGCTTAGAAGTTCCCGTTCAATTTGCCCAAAACAGTCATTTTTCAGGTTGAAAAAAAATTGTTTTCAAAATGCCCCCCACCCTGAAAACACAACAATTTCTCCTGAATATCTTGAAAAGAGATACAGAAGCGACATGGAATGCAGCAACAAGATTATGAACTGTGGCCCTACAATTTCCTTATTTCTTTTTTATAAGAATTTGTATTAAGTAAAAAACAAAGAAGAACACAACAACACTGCAACACTAAAAAGTACTATAATACAAGAAATAAACTACACAACAACACACTTCTAAAAGAGAAAACAAATATTAAACTAAACTACAAAACTACAAAACAACAACAAAACTACAAATAACTAAAAATTGGTTCCTGCCCCTTGTTGCAAAACAGCTGACAATAATCAAACAGTAACACCTAACTATTACGTCCTTAAATTTCAATTAAAGTTCATACCTGTTGCTTATTATTCATTTTCATAGTAACTATAAACCTACAAGATTAATTAACTAATTAATATAGATGCCATATTTAATTTATTTTATATTTTATGTTAGTATAAACTAATTTATCAGAGGAAAAAAGGGTAATAATTCTAGATAAGTTATTAATAATAATTATGAATTTATTATTAAAAGTCACTTTTAGCCACTTAATAATTGTCAATTACAAAATATCATTCATTAACAAAATTACTTGTAAATTAAACTCCTTAGATACTAACTTAACAAAAAAAAAGGTCTTTCTTAACTTATTTTATATGTTACTCATCCCTAACTTATCCTTATTCTATTCTATATTAAAACTAATATTTTTAAAATAATAATCCTCTATGTAGTGAGTAACTTTTAAAAGCAACAAAGTAAAACTATTAACTCCAATTATACTTCTTGTCATAGTAAAAATACTAAGTTTAGAATTAAGATTTTAAAAGAAAGTAAAAACTATCTTCATCATCATCAAATACCCTCAGTCCCTTCATAGCTTTTCTCTTGGTAATCATAGGTCTCTTTCTTCATCAAGCACATTCCTTCTTTCTTCTATCTTTTTTTCCAAGAATAGGATCATATTTAAGTATTCCTAAAAGGCCTTTTATCAACTTGGTCATGCTTAGTCTATGTCTCTCATTCTTGTATGTAAAAAATCAATTCTACAGATCGGTCCCAGCTGCAAAGAACATTTTCTGGAAAGTCTGTCCATCAGTAAGTTGTTATTCTCCTTTACCCCCAGAAAAACTTCTTGTGAGAACTCAAACCAGTTGCTATAATATAGTCTCCAAAGTAGTGTCTGGTCATACTCCAAATTTCAGCCTTTCAGCTTTGTGAATGGAGGTTGAGTTATAACATCTCTTAAGCCTTTCATCTTTGTAAGATCAGCTATACTGACTCTCTCCCTCTCTTGCTGCCTATTGGAAACTAGGTCTATAAAAAATGAGATATTTTGTGTAGACATGGTTTCCAAGTCACAGGTCAGTTATTGCAAAGGTTGTGTTGAATCCTCTTTCTCCTCTGATTGCCAATAGATTATTTCAGCCACCTGCTGAATTTTAATATCTTCATTTTCATCTGACCCATCTATGAAGTTTCTTGATAGTTGTTCTATAAATGCATCAAACTTTTTCTCAGTAGATGCACTAACTTGCCTAAATTCAGCCAAAAGACTCCTAAATTAAGGTAGATCCTCAGCCTCCACTGAGTCATTTTTAATTTGAATGTCATAATCCACAATTGAAGCCATGATGACTTCAATCCAGTATTCACTGTATTCTTAAACAAAAAGGCTTGTGTTCCTAAACATTAGATAACAGAAAGTCCCATGTAAACTTTTCCAGAGATGTTAAGATTAGTACAACACTATTCAGCAAACAGACTGAGAAAGTAACTTAAAAATCTCCTCTTCATGATATCAAGCATGATAGTATTAGCGATAAGGACAAAGTCTTCTCAAAAATTAATGTAAACCATATATAGATAGGATCAAGTCTAAAGGAAAAAAATCCAACTAATAAACAAAAACAACACAGTCAAACATCAGAATAAAGGAAATGTCCTTTAAAAAGTTCAAAATCCAAATCCAAATCCAAGCACACAAAAAACATTAGTAATTAGATCCCAAAGCAGAAATAAAGGAAAAAAGAAAAAAGGAAGGATTGAGTATTTTAATTTACTTCACATATAAGCCAAATAGAGATCAGAAAAAAGAAGTACTGTTACTTTAAACATGTAACACAGGAAGGCTCTAAGTCTACTGGAAAATTTCACCTGCTGAAAATAAAGGGCTTCTTGTCTTCCATCAATTAAACTACAGAAAATCAACTTATATACATACAAGAGATCCAGATGCTGAGACTGTAGTGTCAATATAGAGGAAGGGTGAAACATGCTCACCCCATGAAGTGCTCCACTCTTCTGAAATCTCAAAACCCATTATGACTGTTTTGTTCCCAAGCGGACACTTGGCTGGTCTTGATCCTGACTCAGTCAGAAACTTCAGACTCTGTATATCAGAGAGCCCACTAGCTTGATAGGGGGAGCCCTCTATCAGGCACAATGCTTTGGGGGATCACAATCTGGCAGAGCTTGCTAGAATGCATCCTCCATTGACACAACCGGATGCTGCAACCTCTGTGGCCCTACAGGTTCCAATTTGTCTATCCTGGTTTACAAGAATTACCTGTGTGAAGTATCAATTATTTCGGGCATTCTGAAATTCAGTTTTTTGCTATATGCACTATGGACAATTCTTCAAATCCATAATTTCGTATGGCTATTATTAAACCGCAGGTTGCCCCATCATGTAGGGACGGGTGGGCGATGGGAACGATTCGCCCCTGGTGGCAATTTTTTGGGGGTGTCCCGGATCCTTGCTTGCCCCTCCTCCACACACTGTAGCCCCACTCTGTCCATTGTAGTCCCGCTTTGTGCACTATAGCCATGCCCCTGTGCCACAGCTCACCCCCACACACTGTAGCCACGCCCCCTCCTGCCCTCCATGCGCTCCAAGCTCTGCCACTGAGGTTGCCTTCATATGACATTTAAATTAAGAATTCTTTTTCATCAGACAAATATTTAACTCATGCTCTTGCTGTTTACAATTCAAAGTGGCTTATGTTGAGCAAGTGAGGTCTTCAGTGACACTGCTGTTGTTGTTGTTGTGTGCCGTCAAGTTGGTTCGGACTTATGGCAACCCTAAAGTGAAACTATCACAGGGTGTCGTTGGCAAGATTTGTTCAGAGAAGGTTTGCCTTTGCCTTTCTCTGAGGGGAGAGAATGTGACTTGCTCAAGATCAGCCAGTAGGTTTCCATGGTCAAGCAGTAGTTTGAACCCTGATATCGAGAGTCATAGTCCAATGGTCAAACCGCTATACCACACTCCCTCAGTGATATAGGCACTACAAAAAATCTATTTCCCAGACAAAAGGAGGGGACAGGACTAATGGCTTGGTGATTTGGACTTATGAGGATCATTTGGTGCCCTGCTCTTTGACCAAAGCTTATCTGAAAATGTCACTTCTAGGATTGCTTTGACTGTTTGCAGGCTCATTAAATTTCAGTATTTCTAGCAGCGCACGATATTGGATGTTGATGAGAGCGTTAGATTTGTTCTCCTGCGGTTTTCAAACAGATTTCGTTGTTAAAATACAGCCTGTATAACATTTCATCTTTGAACCTTATAACATTTAACACAATGCTTTGATTTTTTAAAAAATAATACAAATAGTAAAGATAAATCTTGGTAATGTACACTTATGCTGTATTTCCCAACACCATTAATTTGTCTATACAATTGCTAAAAATAAAGTCTCTGATTTGCTTGTACAAAAAAAAGCTGAAACTTGAGAGATGAAAGCCACTCTTTGAAATTCTTTCCTACACCACAAAGACTGAATCTGTAATTGGGGTGTAAATAATGGGTAGAAGTCCATCCTAAGCAAGCCATGGATGACACTGTACAATTTAACTATGTCCCCTGCTTATGCGCAAGAAATTGCTCAATACACAGACTGGGGGGTTGCTCCAAATACCATAATTGCCCTAAGGTAACACTGGTTTCCTAAAACAAACCCATAGGCTTGGCTTCTAAGGAGCGTAAATGGAAGTCCATGAGGAAAAATCCCTGTTTCTCTTTCTTGTAGAGCTCTCTTAGCAATTCTAAAACCAGATCTAGAGGGATGGGAATCTCCTCAGAGCCATTTTTTATAGTGCCAAAAGTTGCAGAGGTGGGGAAGAAAAAAGTTCCACAATGCTAATGGAAGTTCATTAGCACATTGCTGGATGTAGGTCACAACATCCAAATATACAATTCTCATGCTGATGATCCCATACTATGTCTGCTAAGAGCAACACCAGTGTAACACTAGTTATATGTCTACCTGGGAGGAAACCATTTTGGTCTTCATGGATAAACTCCTGAAGGTATGTTTTAAATCTATTTGCCAATATCACTGCAAATATTTTATAATCCTCATTTAACAAAGAAATAGATCTATAATTTTTCACTAATTTTGGGTCACAATCTTCCTTAGGTATTAAAATAACAGCTGCCTCCTGCTGTGTCTCTGGGATTTTATTATTTTGAAGGATATCGTATAACTCTTTGTAGAGGGGGGCTAATTCATCCACAAAAATTTTATAATAGATGGCTGTTAGGCCATCTGTTCCTGGCGCTTTTCCTCTTTTTAATCGCTTCCTTTATTTCATCTAGGGAAATCTTTTCATTTAAGATATTATTAACCCTTTCTGAAATTTTAGGAATCTTTATTATAAATATTTATACTCTTATCATTGTTAACAGGGAATGTATTTGTGTTCAGACCTAGTGACCCAGTCATACAGCTCACTGATTTTAGATTCTGGATTTAATGACCTTATGAGGGATGGGGTGCTATTTAGATAGCTGTATATTGTGTCCATTGTTTCAAAATGTGTAAGCACCTGGAGGCTCTCCAGTGAGGGGTTCTCTGAGTGTCTGCACAATCTTGTCCTGATAACACTACTGGAAGGCACATTCTCTTAGTGATTCCCCCACCAACTCTATGATGGGCTTCCTACTTGTTGTGATTAGTTGCCACTTTGGTGGCAACCCTATGAATAGAGACTTTCAGGACAGTCTGTGATCAACAGCCCTGCTCAGGTTTCTGCAAATTCAGGGCTGCCGCTTCTTTCACTGAGTCTGCTCACTTGTAATACGGTTTTCCATATTCCATACTTCATGCCACCTTTCACTTTACCAAGCATTATTGTCTTTTCTGAAGATTCATGTTGTCTCATGATATGGGCAAAGTACTATAGCCTCAGATGGTCCTACCTAGAGTAGACACATTAAAATCAATGGGATGAGTTGAGAGTTACTGCCTATGATTACCAACATGTCTGTTTGGTGTGTGATCAATTTTCTCCTGGATTCAAGCACAGAATAATTCAATTTATTTCGTTTCTGCTGCTGTAGTTGGAGCATAAACTTGGGTTATGGCTACACTGATAGGTTTTCTCTTAAGTCTTATTGATATTTTTCAATCAGACTTTGTATTTATCTCCTGAATGCTTTTGCTACATCTCTTCTCACTAGTAATGCAACTCTGCTTCTTTTAATATTTTCATTTTTTGAATAAAATATTGTAATTATTTGACTAAAATAGTCCCATTTCTGTCCACTTACCCCAATTACTACAACATTCCATTTTTTGTTTTACAACGTCTAACTTCCCCAGACGCATGCTTCTTACATTCCGCATTCCTATTATATCCACTGTTCAACTCTGGATTTCCCTTTCATTTCATCAATTATTACTCTGGACAAACAGATTTAAACTGTTGAACAAGATAGTAATAAAATGGTGAGGATCTTAATTACACGCAGATATATTACATTACATTAATTACATTACATCTCAACTTTCTTTCTTAAGTAGGTGGGAACTTAAGAAAGGTAGTCCTTATCTATACAATATGGAATTACTAATTGGTATAAAAGTAGGCTTATGACTCCAGTAGAAATTTGTGGATTTGAAATATAATCAAAGTAGTGTGCAAAATCATCAGCATTTGTACCAGGGGAAGAATAAGTGGATCTGAGGAGAAGGAAGTCATTTTACCTGCTCTCTTAGAGATCAGCAAGGAAGTTGCAGAAGAAATTATGCATTCGGATGTGGTGACTGACAGCTGAACGCCAAAGTTATCACCACATTTGGCTGGCAATTCAGGATTGTCAAATCTAAAGCTGCTTTAGTCTCTCTTTGCTATGATTCCATTATATAAGTGGAAAAATAACACATTTCCCAGTGTGAGAGAAATGGTATGGCTGTTTCAAAAAATGTTAACTAGAGCATCATATGGACAAAGCAAAATTTTAAAAGGCAACTTTTAAAAGCTAAATGTCAGTGAGCCTGAGAGAGAGAAATAGTTTACAGCACAATCCTAAGCATATCTATCAGATGTAAGCCTACTCAGAAGTAAGCGTTCAATGAATCTAGTGGGGTTCATTCCCAAATCTATGTGAACAGCAGGAGTGTTCAACATTTCAGATCCTTGGAGCCACTGAGAAACACTTTGACAGGCTCAAGAACTTTAACATCCATAAAGCCTTCATATACTCATTAACTATTAACGAAGTTAGTCTATTTTTTCTTAATTCTGATCTTGGTATACATTCAGATGAAATTTAATAGTGGTATTAATAGTGGCATTTCCAATTTCAATGAGAGAGTGATATACTCTAGGCAGGGCTGGCAACTACAGGAGGCTACCTCCTTGAGGACCTTGAGTGCCCCCATCATACTCTCACCACAAAAAAACACACTTTTTTTTCACCCATGCCCTCCATATTTTAGGCCCCCAGGGCCTTTTTAGGCTTGGTACAGGCCTTTTTTAAAACAGGAAGTAACCAGAAGGTTTTTTTAAAAACAGATTTTTTTAAAAACCCTGAGAGAGAAAAAATGGCCCTAGCGGCATCATGCAGCTTGCAAGCTGCACTTTTGCCCACTGCTGTTCTAGTGTAAGCTATTCAAAGTGGTGGTCCCTGGACTGGTGGTTGTCCCTGAACCGTTAGCTGCCAGACCCTGGACAAATTCCAGGAAAGAAAAATACAACTGTAGCCGATGGACATAATTATGGTATCAGTCTCTGGCAGATGGGGAAAAATATTTGCTGGTCCCCCACTTCAGGCAGAGAAGGTGAGAAGGACTGGGCTGGGGTATTCCTTAGCGAAGCACAGCATCACTTGAGACAGGGTGCTTTGCAGGATATCCAGTTCATCGCTTGCACAAATTTACCACAGAAGATTCTCATTGTTCATGACGGGTGAACACTGCCCCACAGTGACTGACCCTGAGAGGAGACAAACAAATCCAGCCTGCTTCCTAGGTCAAAGATCTGCAAGGCATGGGTGGAACAGAAAGTGGAGAATGAAAAACCAAGGATCTGGGCTTTGCTCTTGTAAGGTGGGCCACATGCACTCAAAAGTGGACAACACTGACTCATTTCTTTTTCTGACTTGGGTAACCTCTTCTCTCTGTCAAGAATTGTTTTTCTGTGCCTTTCTGTCTGAGTCTGCTCTGCCTCTCACTCCCCCACTCCCACTACCCATGCTGCTCACACCTCATTGCAGTATCTTGTGCCAGCAACACTCTTCTTCTGCTTTCCACACCACTTAGGCAGCTGCTTCTGCTTCCACCCCCTTTCTCACAGGCTTCTTCAGCAGTCACCTCCCATTTTTCTTTCCTGCACGCTGTCCCTGCCACTCCAGTCACTTCTCTTCTCTCCTACATGCCAGATGCTTCCCCTTGGCACACACCAGCCCCTGAAGCTTACTGAAGACAAGGACTGCCCAATCCCCTAGTGCCTCAGGGAGGATGTCCAGGACTGCAAAGTATCCAGATGCCTTTGTTGCCTCAAGAGGCACAGTGGCACTTTCAAAGACCTGCAAACGGCCACAGTTTGGCTATCTCTGGGATAGAGAGTTGGCTGGAAGGATTATAGGCTTAATTGCCAGAAGGATTCTTCCCTCTAACACAGATTCCACAAGAATTAATCAACATGTTTTCTTGGAAAACCTTCACATTCAGTTACAGAAAATTAGAATCTTCACAATGCTCACTTTATGCTCACTTAGGCCATTTCATAGAATCATAGAATCACAGAAATGTAGAGTTGGAAGAGACCACATGGGCCATCCAGTCACTACACTACAGTCTATAGCACGATGATTCCACTTTCAACCGTCTATGGAATCCTGGGGTTCTGGCCGGCCCCTCCCAAAACTGCAAACCCCAGGATTCCATAGGAGGTTGAAAGTGGAATCATCGTGCTATAAGACTGTAGTGTGGAAATGGACTTAGATGACGATTATGGTAGATATTCATCTACTACAGAGGGATGGAAATGTTATTAAAGAAAAAGCACTAGGAAAAGACAGTAACAAGAGTCAGATTAAAGAGTAGTGTGACCAAATAACTATGATTATTTTTTTAAAAAAAATGAGAAAATTAGTAAGGGTTTCTTGGATTCTAAAGGAAAGCACTCCTGATTTCTAGACAACTAACTTTTCATGTTCTCAGTGCAACACGTTTTATCTATGTGCAGCAGGTGGGCATGCTAGTCTATTTCAATCCACCCACATGTGAAGCTTACAGAAATAGCATCAAAGTAAAAGAACATACAGTACTTCTGTTAGCGCTCACACACTGTGAGCTAACTGCAGACAAAACTCAAAAATGAAGGAGTAATTTTTTTTTTTTTAAAAAAGGACAACTATTTGGGGAATAATCCTCCACTGACAAAGAGAAAAATCAGATTACTTATTTAGTCCATCCTGACTCTTAACATCCAAGAAACCATTGTAATCATTGTTGCAATTTTTAATGCACTGTGTAACAATTTACTGGTTAGATGTACAGAAAGACTTCCTGAAAACTGCAAGCTGTAACTGGCTCCTCATTCATATGAAGCCAGAAAAATCTATAATCCTGTAAAACATCCTGAAGGCTTAACATCAAAATGACCTTACAAATGTACACACTCCCAGAAAAACAGGGGGATTCTGTCATGGAGGAATTTGACATGATCCTCAACCTAAATCCTAAATTATACTCATGAACAATGTGCCATGCGTATCCACCATGACATAGTGATGAAACAGAAGGCACACCATATTCCAAACTGATGGTATATGAAGTCTTACGGCTTGCCCATAAGAACTCTTAGGATACATCTTCTATAAAAGCCTGATCTATGAATAAGAGAAATGTTCATAAATTAGGATCATACTGTAAATAAGACATATTCATTATTTATCAAATTTTTATTTGACACTTTCTCCATTATGATTCGGGAGGCACACGTGGTTATTCTCACCGATTTTTCCTTTCAAAACAGTCTGATGGGATTAATTAGGCTGAATGATAGTGATTAGACTGAAATTCTCCCAATAAGATTCATGGCTGAGCTAGGATTTTAATCAAGATTTCCCCTGGCCATGAATCAAGAATTTGAACCAAAATTACTCATCACACTATTGACTCTGAAAATTGGAGGGAGTGGGGATCAATGTCAAGGAAACAACATTTGAAACAAATTCACAATTCATTAACACAGATTAAATGTATGATTTCATGAGGACTAACTTTACAAGACATCCTCTATATCAACCTGCAAAAACAAATTAACACCTTTCCTTTTTGATAATAACTTCATTCTAATTTAAAAATAAAATGGGAGGAATTTCTAATTATGATGCATTAAAAATTAATCAGATCCCTTCTCTTTCTCTCTGTACCTTCTGGAAATGTAGGGGTCAGCCAAAAAGATCTTTCTGTGATATACTCTTGAGCAGCAATTTTCAACAGAAAGCATGGTGAAATGTTCTCATAAAGGTTGGTCCATCAAATCCTTTCCTCCAGAATTCAAACCCATGCATCTTCCATTATGAAGGTTGCTAGGACTTCACTTAGATTTTCTACTAAGGCCCTTTCCACTTCACCCTCCCAACCTGCTATACAGATGGGAGAAGAACAGGACTGTGATGACATTTATGCACAATGTTCTGTCCTTAACCCGTCCCCAGGCAGTGCAACTGCACCACAGATCACTGATGGGTTTTCCCCATCAATGACCAGTGATTGTACCACCATGGCAGACTTACCTTGTCTGCACAGGCCTTGGAAATGAAATGGCTGTGCTTCCTGCCCCAGTGCAGCCTGGGAAACTACCCAGCTGTGCTGCAGCAGGATGAGCCGTGGCCGTTGCACTTCTTGGAACATGGAGAGTGCCGGTGCAGAGGGGAGTGCTCTTGTCACACTCCCTTCCCAGCAGAGCCAATGCTGTGGCCCACAAAAGATGTCTCCACGACCAGGGAAGATACAGAAAGGGCCTGACAGTAAGTGAGGGCACAGCAGCTATTCTTCCAGAACTGGTGGTCTCTTCAGCCATGGACACAACTGTGGTGCTATTCAGTACAGCAGACAGGGAAGAAAACTGGGTAACAACACTGTTGGAGAAGTGGAGTGGGACTTGGGAGTCGCACAGTGCTGTGGAACTTTTACATAAACAAGATTATTTCTGAATGAAGATTTGCTGACATGCTTTATAAGGCTTGAGATGGAAAACTTTTTGTTTGAATGATGACAAGAATGTTCTTATAATGACAAAATAATCACATACTTTAATATTTTATTACCAACTAGTTGTGTTCTGAATATTCCAGGATGGGATAAAGAATATTATTAAAAATTATTTGAAAAATATGGTGGATGGAACATAAATGCAGTTCATCCTTTTAACAACAGGTTAATGATAAAGGAAAAAAAACATACCAGCAGGAGCTCTGAAAGGACACAATCAACTATGTTTCTATTGGCAACACCTTGATAAATTAGGAGGCACCAAGTAGCTTGGACAGTAACACTTTATTATCTCTCTTTTGTCATGGCAACCACAGTATCTTCAGATACAGTTAATTCATTGGCTCTTGCTAGAAGGCAGCTGAAGATACTGACAAACCACAGAAGTAGTTAATGCTATTATTATATCAACGTTGCAAAAAGAAATGCACAGTAGGATGTCCTTCAAATTACCTGGCACAAGAAAGGAAATTTAAAATGGCTAAGCAACCTTTTATGTGTCTACTCAGATCTATGTCCCACTGAGTTTCATGGAGCTTACTCTCAGGTATAGGAATGCACCCTTTAATGTAATACAGTTTGTTTTACCTCTGAAGAAGAAACTTTAGGCTGATGAAGCCTAAAGGATCCAACACCATGCTGTTTATGAACATCAACAGCAATATTAAAGAATACTAAAAAGATATTACAAAGCTCAGCAAACAGGCAGCATGGTGCTGACAGGATTAATTTCTGTCAAGCTTCTAAGTCCCAAACAAGGTTGAATTCTTAATTAAGTGTGCACACTCAGAATATAAGCGACAGGCTTAATTAAAAGCAGATCAATGAGCAACTGTGCTCAAAGAAAATAATGTATTAGGATGCACCACTAACA
This sequence comes from Iguana delicatissima, assembly GCA_948472985.1. NCBI lineage: Eukaryota > Metazoa > Chordata > Lepidosauria > Squamata > Iguanidae > Iguana > Iguana delicatissima. The sequence goes on along the minus strand of CAOKZL010000468.1, from coordinate 638,837 downwards.
AGCAGAGCAAGCATTAATATTTTAATTTAAAGACGTATGTCCTTGTTGCTATGTCACAGACACTCCAAAAAAGGAACTGCACAGCCAAATACATGTGGTATTTTTGCCAGCATCCTCCTAATGGAAAAGGGTGCACTGTTCTAAATATAACTGAAAATAATGCAAGTATTTCAATATGGGAGAATGAAAATCAAGTAGAAATCAAGATATTTACTTATAACATGCACACTTCTACAAGAGGTTACACGTTTTTAAAAAGTATTAAATTAAATTAAATTCTGTGATAGCTAAACGAAGCTTCCCCACATAAAGGCAATATAATGACACTCTTCCATACAATTCTGTCCAGTTTCAATGTGTTTGGGAGAAGTTCTTCATTCTGCGCCACAACATATTTACATACAAAAGATAAGCTATCTGACGGTTATTTCCAGGCTCTAAAACTCCGTCACAAGGAAGGCCAGGCTAGCTCTACTTTTTCTGTTCTTCTACTAGGAAGTAAAAATGTTTATATTCAGACAGGTGTTTGGCTTATGAGTTGTTTAACTGATGGCTACTGTTTATAGCTTTTTTCCTCATACGTTTTTATATGGCCTACTGTTATTTTTTTAATAACTGTTGTGATTTTATTTCATATTTTAATTTCATTTGCCTTGAGTGCTTCTTTTATTGGACAGTTGAGATATAAAATAACTAAAATATAGAATATAGATACAGAGTACCAGATTCTGGAAAAGTAAAAAAAACAAATTACAGTTGTCAATATCACATCTTTCTTTCACAAATCCTAGAAGCATCTTGCAGACTGTTTACTGGAGAGAAACTAACTCAGTCAATGTGTTATCATAGTTTTTTCTATTTACAGAAGATGTTATCTATGACAAACTGTGAATTCATTAACACAGGCTACTGTTTAGAATCAGATTACACACAGCAGTTTGTTAATGATAGCAACATATTCACACCTCACTCTTCAGGCATTTCCTCACATTTATTTTGCCATAACTAGGTCTTCTTGAATAGTCTTACGTAAGAGATTCCCTGCTATCTACACCCTTGAAAAAGAATAAAGTGTTATCCTCAGATTTCTCAGAAGAACATGTATTAAAGACTAGATATCAAAGCACATCTGCTACCTTCAGGGATGAGCTCTTGCAGCTTCTACTGATTCTAATTTTTTGCAAGTAGTGGAAACTGTTTCCCTTCATAGTGCTTCTAACCAGCCAGGCCCAGGCATGGAACAACTAGAGAAACAAAATGAAACGAGGACAAGGGAAAGCATTCCTGTAGTGTGGATAGAATGCTTTGCAATTACTAGAACAGTCGATCCTTCACATTCACTAGGGTTGGGGTGCAGGACCCCCATAAAAGTGGAAAAACTTCAAATATCAAAATGTATATCTGTGTCTGTGGGAAGGGGGCCAAAACAGGGTGAAGAGAGCCAGTACCCAGGGTCCAAACTAGGTCAGTGAAAGGAGAGGGAAAGGGTGGCTCTATACTCAGCATGGCGGCCCTATATTCCCTCTCTCTTGCCCATCTCCTTCCTTGGATGTGTGTGGGGGCATCTGGAGAAGGTTTGTGGTGCTAAGAAACTAGGCCGCAATCCATTCTTAGCTGATCAGCCAGCAGCTGGTGGAGAAAGAGGAGGACCAGAGGCAGGTTTTTATAGGGCTGTGTGGCCTGATCAGCCAAGATGGAAGGTTTGCCTGGAAGAGTGGCACTTGAGAGTTGAGGGGGTGTGCAGGAATTGGAGAAGCTTGCCAATAATAAAATCTGTGACAGTTAAACCCATAAATGTGGAAGGCTAGCTGTGTTTTGGAACCATGCAATTTGTCCTTGAGATCTAGCGTAGTATAGTGGTTTGAGCATTGGACTATGACCCTGGAGACCATGGTTTGATTCCCCACCTGGCCATGGAAACCTGCTGGGTGACCCTGGGTGTATCACACACATTCTCCATCCAGAAATCCCCATGGTAGGTGCACCTTAGGGCTGCCATAAGTCAGAAAGGACCAGTAGGCACACAATAAAACACAATCTTATCCTTCCATTACAGTTACATTATTTAGGGCAGTGCTATGAGGAAGAGGCTTGCTCATTTCTTCAAAAACAATCACCAAAGACTGATTTAACTTCACCCTTCCTCCAGACAGTGTAGTATGATAACATGTCTAGGTTAACAACTCCCTAAGAAATACCTATTGCCTTTCCCGGTACAAAATTAGGTGTGACTTTGCAATACTTGCATCTCTCACATAATAACAGCAGTTACGATGGAGATTAATGCTCATTAAAGTATGGGTGTAGGGAAATTGTTATTATTAAACACTATACTTTATAAAGACCACGCATTATTTCTGGCACAGGGCATATAACGTTTAGTACAAATATGTAACTCAGTGGATAAAGATATGGTGAGATACAAAAAAAAATAACATGCCTATAGAGAAGCCTTCATCTGCTTACCAAAGCTCTCAGTATAGGCATAATGCTACAATTTCGCACCAGGAAAAAATGTGTCCTATGGTGTATTTCCTTTGGCTTTGTATACTTTTTTGACAACTTTTTGAAACAGGTTTTGAATCTACTGGTAATGGATACCAACCGATGAGTCATTAATTAGGCCTTCTTTGATTAATACAACAAGTTCTGTATTTTGTGTTCTAACCACCTATATTCCAGGGGTTATTATCATTTGGTGACTTTCTTGACAGCAAAGGTCTCATCTAGGCTTGTCAATTTTTAATTAATTAGCAAATCAAGATGAACTGAAGTGAACTTTGGTGCCACACTGTGACAGGTTAAAAGGTTGACAAAACATTCTGTTATATAACAATTTAAATACAGGTTAGAAGGTGAACAAACACAGTTCATGTATCTTATCCTGTGCATCAAGCTGGATGAGTATGACCTTTGATCAGTCATTAATTGTTACCCTCCAAGTGCTTGGGAGGCCTTGTAGGATCAATTCTATTTTAGATGTCTATACCTGAGAGGGGTCTGATGTTATCTGCAACAGGAGCAAATTATCTATGACAGTTCTCTAACGCTATTTGCTATTTTAGTTATGTACCTCATCAACAACTTGATTGTGGCCCAGTAAGCACCTAGCTTCCATGTAAAAATTTACTTTGTGACTAAACAGATAATGTATTTAAAGAGTTCTGTCTTCTTACTGCTAGGAAGAGTAAAGGTAACACAATTCCTGCTCCTCAATCCCCAGTCTTCATAAACAACTTGGGTGTTTTTTTTTTCTTTAATGGATGTTTAGACGCTAAGAGATACAACAGTTCTGAAACATTCATAGCTCTTTAGAACAACAGTATCTTAGAATCAACAAATGTGGAACCCCCCTCCCCCAAAGAATTACATACCTGTCACTATATTTCTACAGTCTGTTATTCTGAAACTACTTGCCACTTTGAAATCATATTGTACACTGAATCACACTCCACATCACACAGAAGACTGGAGGACACATGCAATATGCAATTCCAGGCCGTGGCAATTCAGGGCTGCTATGCCTGATTCACTGGCAAATTTATCCTCACGTGTACTGAGACATGTTTTGCATTTTATAAACTAAACATCCAATTATTTAATTGTACAAAACTAAGCCCAAAAATTAGGTTTAGTTTTCTTTTAATTTGCAAATGGGATAGAATACTGCTCCAAATGTGTAGCACACTTGTGTAACACACTGTTGAGTTACAACACCATTATCTTTATATGTTCATACATGCACTTTTTACTAAAATCTTTCATGGTCTAAGTCATGTACTCCTCCCTGCACTGCTTTGTAAAGCTCACAATCTAAAAGTAGGACAAGGAAGAGAACAGCTGGTCAGGGCAATCAAAAACTTTAGTAAAAAGAGAAGTGTGGGGGGATGAAGCAGCTGGATGTCTGTTCCCTTCCTTAACCCCCAAAGAAGGTCAGATAAGAAGTCGTACATACACTCGTCATTCTTATGCAGGCTGTTCATAAGCAGCATTCACTGTCTTATAAAATTAGCAAAAGGGACAGTGAAATGATTTTTCTGTTGCAGACAGAAGCTAGACCACATGAATTACATGATAACGATTTTAAAAATGTGGACACCCACATTTGTGCATGCACACAAGTACACACACTGCTCAACATAGCTGCCTGCTCTTTTGGACTCTTTCAAATGTCATGGCTATGGGGATTTTGTCAGTTCTTCAAAATTATCTTAACAATACTGGCTGTGGGCCATAGCCTGATTACCTCAGGGGTAATTTGCTAGAGGCTGCATGTCAGAGGTAGGTGGAGACAACAGCTACCAGCAGATGTAGGCACCCCTTTTCTCTTTTTCCATCACCCCTTCCTTATCCTCCTCTCCATCTCCTTCTTCCTCTTCCTCTCTACAACCAGTGGCTTACTGAGCAATGGACAGATTGCTCCTACCAGAAATAATCACACACAGGAGACTCTAAAAATGCAAGGTTCCTGGAGCCACAGATTGTCCAGTGTGACACTATTTTGATAAGACGCAAGCTCATTCATGGGCTCCTATGTAAAACACTCCTGTGTTTGGTTTAAATTTCTAAAATGTTACACCAATATAGTTGAATATCAGTTGTTTTGAATTTTGGTTATAGCACGTTTGATGCTCAGTACAGCTAATTATCCAATTTCTTTTCTTCAAAAATTTGGGAGGTTAAAATACTGTACAGGCAAACTATGACACTCTCTCTATTTATAAGTGGTCTCATAAAACCCTATGTATCACAAAGCTACTAACTTCAAGAGTTGTCAAGCCTTATCATATTACTTTTAACCATTCAAACTGCTCAGTTTTTACTAAGAACTAGTTATGGCAAACAAAAACACATTTTTAGACTTAAAAAAGTCATTTTACAATTGAGAATGACTTACAAGCTGCTCAGACTTCACACCAAAAAGTTGTATGGTCTTTGCCACATTTTTTGATACTGCTAAGCTGAGGTTTGAATCCACAGCAGCTACATTCAGCTCACTAGAAATCAAAAGCAAATAATTTTTTAACAATATCATTTTAACTGAAAGAGCAGAGAAAGAACATCTTTGCATCAACCTCCTTTCTTACATACATTTATTTATTTATTTATTTATTATTTATTTATATTCCACCTTTTTTCCTAATCTGGGATCACAGCCAAAGTTAAAACAAACACAGCTTTTGTGGATTAGGGATGTTGTTGTATTTTACAGCTTTAAAATATTTCATATCATACAACAGTTGAAAACACAAATAAACTGTAAATTAAATTAAAGGCAGTTAACAACATGACCATTAAGAAGCCACAAATATAACTAATATAGCTCATCAGAAAAGGCCTTCCCCCACTAAGCCAGCAATCAGCTGTCAAAGGCCTGCTGAATTATGATCTTCGCCTGTCTATAAAAGGGTAACAAAGAGGGTGGCAGTTTAACTTTTCTATGAAGGGAGTTCCAGATTCAGTGAGCAGCGACCAAGAATGCTCTCTCCTGTGTGACCACCAAATATAATGAATTTAAGTTCTTTAATTTTGTGGATAGTAGAGTGCCATTCATGCCATTATTTTTTTCTGCGCAGAAGTAACCATGTACTGCTGGGTAAGCAACAACATCCCACACACAAGGCCCCCTCACTTTAATTCTTCCCTTCTGAATGCATACAGTGTTCCTTTAGGAACATGGAACAATTCAGATTTCATCAACTTTGCCGATCAAAGTAGGGTCTTGCTTTGTGTGCAAAGCGTGCAAATAAGTCTCATGTGACTTATTTTGAAGGGACATGTTGAAATAATTTCTACCACAGCAACACATGGCAGTGCAGCTGAATAGTATGGTGTTGCCACAGTGAGCAATGGGGAACTTACTGAACCCTAGCGTACTGAATTCATGTCCCTGTTTTTTGCTGAGATCACAGCTGAAGAAAAGCTTTGTTGCTTTGTATAATAAAATGCAAGATACAACCTCCAGTTTAATTCTGCTGCTATTTAATGAATCATTTACCAATAATAAACTTTCATTTCCAAAATTATCATTTTAGGGGACGGGGAGAAAATTAATGTTATATATTATGTACTGAAATTTATTAATTCACTTACCTTGCAATGGTTTTGATGATACTGTCAAGCTCATCCGTTGAAGGAGGATTGCGACCTCCAGGGGGAAACACAAGGTTGATGGGGTCAAAGAGTCGAGATAATGACTTTGACAAATAGGCTGCTTCATATGGTTGCAAAGAGTCCTTCAGGGCTATTTCTGGACTGAAGAATGGAGCCAATTGGTTAGGAGAAAAGATTTTTATTTCCTTTTTTTTAATACTCTAAAATAATATATTAATCCTCAGGAGGCTGAACCACATGTTGGTAGTATTCTACCAGAGCCTTATCTACTACCATTATTGCTTTCTTGGCATGCAGCCTGATCAGATTAATTTTTAGTGGCACAGTATACAACAGTACACTTCATACAAAGTTCAGAACTATAAAATGCCAGTTCTTGCAATGAGCAGAAATATTTACAAAGACCTTAACCCCAAAATGAAGACACCTGATACCTCCCCTGCCAAACTCTTTGTAGTACAATTACTATAAGCTGCAGGCACCAGGCCAACAGTCAGGAACTTGTAGTCGAAAACATGTGAAGGATGTTAGGTTGTCTTAACCAGTACATATATATGTGGAATTTAAGAGCTAATTCTTCCCTTCTGAATGCATACAGTGTTCCTTTAGGAGCATGGAATAATTCAGATTTCATCAACTTTCCCGATCAAAGTAGACTTGAAATAAACAGTGGTAAGAACAGGAAGATACTTCTTAACTTAGAATTAAGGCGGTTATATGTCATAAAGAAAGAATTCTTCAGACCATTTACTTCTCAAAGCACAGTCCTCCATCCACATTTGCGGGTCAACCTTTGCAGATTTGATTATTTGTGAGTCATGCACATACCTTCCCCTGCATTCTCCTCCTCTCATTCCCTTAAATTTTGCCAGGCACCGAGAAGGAAAGCAAATGCTTGGACAAAAGGAAAGGAAATGAGGGGAAGGGAGGCATGTGCACAACATCCTTCACCCCTCTGGAGCTTCCTCTCCCATTTGCTTGCTTCTGGCCCTGGTGCTGAGAACTTGTGTCGAGGCAAAAATCAAGGGAATAGAGGGGGAAGGCAAGTGTGTATACCTCCCTTCTCCCCTCCTGAGTCCCCCTCCCATTCTCCTGCATTCGGTCCCAGCACGCAAAAGGCAAGGAAACAGGAGAGGGGAGTCCGAGAAGGGAATGGGAGGGGGAGCATGGGGGACGTTATTCACGGTTTTTCCACTTCTGCGAGAGTTCTGCACTCTGAACCCTCATGAAAGTGGAGGGGTCACTGTAGGTTATTCCTGTATTGGTTCCAGTTTTTAACCCAGAAGTGAAAAATACTCATTATCAACACATCCACAAGAATCCTGCAACCAACTGTCAGAGATATTTTATCTTTTCCTTGTCTCTTCAAGCCTGTTTGTTTGTTAGGCTAGCAGGCAGAAGGTAACACAACACTGGAACTTCTGTGAGAATTATTCTGCAAATGTTTATTTTCCAGTGGCTTTGATTTTCCAGTGGTCTCATGCAATTTCACTTTTCCACTCTTTCCTTGGATTTGTTTACCCTCGGATTGAGATCAAAGGATGACAATGCCAGGTCAGCCACGTTCTGCTTTTAGAGAACTTGACATAGATGCAGGTTTTAAAAGACTCTGCTTTAGAAAGGCTTTCTGTGACTGAGTTTGAAAGCTCCAGCCAAAGAATACTTCAGAGAGGGCCCACTGATTCAAATACTCATGTAAAGTATCTCACAAGCCATGAAGGCAGGGGTGAAAAACATATTTAGCACTAATTTCCTCTGTTCAAACTTATGGGAACTATAGTACATCTCTGTGGGGATAGATTCAATAGGTTTGTTCAAAAGATCAATACAAAAATCATGTCTTTATGCTACAGAAAATGCCTTGTTTCAAATAACAAATTGTTCTTCATTAAAACATTGAAACAAAATACTCAACTGACGCAGGGAGCAGGGGATTTCTGGAATCTGAAACACACTGTTCTCTTATGATACATGTATACACATACATATTATAATGACAATCATTACACACATACTCATAATCTTGTTTCTTTTGCATGAATATGTCCTGTGTATCATCTTCTATCTGTTGAAGTTCAGCAAAGTGTTCTGCACTCCCATTTGTAATAAAATTTCTTTGAATGTTTTCACTGTATTGTTGAAGTCGCTTCCACAAATCATTATAGAGTCTTAATAATTTAGGGTATTCGCCTTCAAAAGCTTGCTTCAAAAACATGGAGGCTACAAGACAAATAACATAGAGACCATTAATACTGCTTGCAATACACTACACCAGCAGAGCAGCGCTTGTTATTAGAAAGAACTTTAACAAAATAAATGCATTCATGTAACTTTCTCATTTGACCCCAAGAGAACTTACACAATGCATGACTGGAACACAGAGATCCTGTGAGATTCTGTTACAACAAAATGTACTGATGTTCTGATGCTTTCCAGCCTTATACTTTTGGGATGTTCGTTGCAACTTCAGGGTATACATACTGTTGCAGGAGCCCAGAGAACACAGAGACCACAGAGCAAGAAAAAGAGTAATTTATTACGTGCGGGCTTTTGGCTGGATGTTTCCAAAAGACCAAAAGCCCCGAATTCAAGTTTCACAGCTCTTTTATAGACAAAGTTCACAGCATAGACAAAGATCACAGGCAAAGATCACAGGTATATCTCGGTCCGCCCCTCCGGGGTCACAAATACCACATGCTGTTACTAGCTAATTACCCCCGCACTCAGACCCCGGAAAGTGCTTATCTACAATCTGCAATTACCGCAGCCAGTCAATAAACAAACAACACACCGGCTACGTGACACACAAAAAACATCCTAGCTACGTGATACATTGACTCTCGTGACCTTTTTACCCTTCTTAAATCTTTCTCCGTTCCTCTGACCTAAGCCCCCAGCTTCTATTTTATTTCTAATTTATTATTTCTAATTCATACCTATATCATTTCCTCCCTTAAATGCATAATTTCTAAACAATTATAGCATTTCGTGATGTTATATCATAAAACAGCGTCAGGCTGAGCCATCAAAGCGTACAGAGCTGCTGTCTTACTGGAAGTAATTTGAAGCATATTACTTATACATTGTATAAAACAAGGAAAGTATATACACAGAAACAGGAATATTAACACTACTGGCAACAAAATTACAAACAATGCTTTTAGCCAATTCAGGTTTGGTAACCAAGATGTGGGCCACTTCCACCAGCTATCATCCCCTTCATTTATATCCTTTACTACTTCATGCAGTTTGTTAATTTGTGCTTCTATCGCGTTATCAGACAAATTGAAACAGCACAATTTCTGATGCTTTTCACATCCTACATGATGGAGAAGGAAGAGATAGTCAACGCCTGCCCGATTTTCCAATACAGCATTCCTTAGTTCCCGCTGTTCTTTGTTAAGCAAGGATAATGCTTTGGAAGTAGCGTTTATACTTTTGACTAGCGTACAGGCTAATCTAGTCCGTCCTCCAAAGCCAATCCTGTTATTCCAACCAGGGAGAATGCTAACGCTATTTTCTCCTGGTCCGACCATAAGTGTGATCGGCCGTCACAGTTTTCATCTAGAGGGGCGGCTCTAGCTCTACGGTCTCGCTTCTGAGGCCATGGAGGAAGGACTGTTACCAGACGGCTAAGGCAGCAAGGTTGAGTGTCAGACAGATAGGCTGGTATGTACGACCAGGTTCGAGACCCACAGGTCCAGAACCAGTCATGAGGTAAAAGAACATGACCTTGGTAATAAGATATATTTTGGATCTCCTTGCAAGGAATCGGAGGTCCAGGAGCAACCTTGCATTGGCTATTATTACTTCGACAATTTATCATGCGCGCGCAGGTAGCATTGGCTCCTGCTACTATAGGAGTTTGTAAAGTGAACTCAATTAGGGGTAGAGAATTTGAAGTGACCCCCCAATCTGCGCTGTGAGCATACGACATATCTAAGTGGCTAAAGATTGAACTCTGGTAGTGGGTACTATCCTGGATTTGGCTTGGCTGCCTACACGCTGGTATCAGACATGAATTAATGAGTCTATTGGCAGGAACTCCCTGTGGCAAACAGAAATGATCTACCCCGGTTATATTAGCTAGGTGTAACCAATAGTTATCAGCCAAACGTGGGGATGCTATCTCTTCAACCCCTTGAGCATTGGAAAGTATTAGGAACTCACTCACATTAAACTAATTTTTAGATCAGAAACCATACAGTAACAGCTTCTTATACACAAAGTCATTTCTCCTGTTTCTAAAAGGAATGACTACACAGCTGACACTTCAAGGATGGGTCTACACATGCTATTTATTCACAAAGCAACATGGTAAAATATTAATGAATTCAAATAAGAAAAAACATTGTTTGGCTTCAGCTTCCTATGATTAGAAAAACAATTACACACAAATTCTGAGGTTCTGTGACTAATAATGTTATAGGTTGTCACACATAAAGTTTATCTCTCTCTCTCTCTCTCTCCCCCACAGATCACTATTTTATTTTATTTATTATTATTTCTTATTTATTTATCCTGTTCTTTCTCCAAATTGCTCAGAGCAACCTAAGTGGGGAGTAAGTCACCCAGGGAGCATTGCACTGACTGACTCCGGACTTCCTTTGTCTTAGTCCAAGTCCAAGTCCAAGTCCAAGTCCAAGATTCTGTCACATCACTTTATGCCAACTCCCATGGTACTCCTTTTTTCACTAAAGACTTTTGATTCTTGAGACATTGCAAGAGTCTTTGTGGGACGCACTTCTCTTGGTTCCATCGACCTCAGAGACTAGTTCAGTGGGGATGCAAGAGCGGACTTTGAAATTACAGTAAAAGAAGTGAAAAGGATGAACAAAATACACAGGAGTGAACTAGATTACACTGGGATCACACTAGTTGCCTGGGAGCAGAGAAAGGTTCAAAATGAGCAGCTGCTATGCTGGATGAAAAGGAACTAAAACTTGCTAAGTGGTGGGAATCTTGTTCAGACATGCACAATGTGGGAGCAGGGTTCCCATTTAAAACAACAACAACACTGTAGGTCAGCTCTAGAAGTTTCAGAATGGCTCTGCACAGGTGCAGCAGAATCTGAGTCACAGAAATGAGAAAGCAGAAGCAGCAATATTCTTTGGGGGATGTTCTTATCTTGGTCCAGCCACTTTTTCAGAGGCATGTTTGGTGCTAAGGCAAGAGAGAGTGTTCTTAACGGCTGACCCAAGGCTCTGAACCCAATGGAGGCTAGGTTACCCCCTTCCTGTCAACATTCTACCTTAGTGCAAAGACAAGATTTATATATATATATCCCAACAAGGTTTTATTAGTCAAGCTACCTGACTTTAAATAGGTCTTTTAATCTGAGCAGGTACTGTTTTTTCTACCATTCTTCTTTATTATTTGTTGTTGCTTGTTTGAAAAAGTTTTTTTCAAAAAAAATCCACTTGTTCTTCATTGTTTTCAATTGCTTTACTCATTTTTCATTGTTTTCACTTGGTTTATTCCTTTTATTTTTAGCTGCCTCAAGTCACATACGTGGGCTGATTTTCCAAGAGAAAATCCTCCTCATACTTGTACATGCAAGACAAGCACCAGATAATTGCTTTGGTGCAACCCCACCCACCCCATACTGCCATTATTTGGCCACTGCAGAGAATTTCTTCACAACTGGTAGCACTACTGTATTTTTAAGACTGTGCAGAATCCAATTTCCTCAAGGTAGATTTCTGCTGTAGGAAATGGCATTTCCAAGGATATTGCAGTGTTTTACTGCTGGAAGAAAGCAATTTCTCTTCCTAGCTGTTATCACTGTGAGTACTGTGTGGACAATGGTTATATGTATGTCATGGGCACTTAGACAGTTGTGACCAGCAATACAATTTTTCCCTACCAGTATAATTTTGTAAAGGATTATTTCAATCATTAAGCAAGTGAATAGAAAAGGGCAGCATACACCAGCACAACTACTTCCTCCTTGTTGATTACCAGTCCATAGGCATTCTTTTTCTGCCTGTCTTCTAATTCTGTTTTTGAAAGTTGTGCATTTGGTCATATCAGCCCTGCAGCACATCTCTTCTCTCCAGGTTTGAAAAAGTGTTTTGTCTGTTTCATTTCCCAAATCTGACACTACCTGTCTGATCGACAAAGCACTCTGATGTCAGACATCCAAAATCCTGAGTTGAACAACTAGATATAACGCTAAGAAGGGATTGCACACAGCGGGGAGGGGGAAGGTGCTCCACATTGTTGTTTTATGGCAGACAACTACTGGAAGGAAAGGAAAGGGGGAAAAAGGCAGCTTGACTGTTCTGTGCAGCATAAAGTATGGCTGCTTGGGCTACTCACTCTGTTTCTAAGTGCAATGAAAAATACCTAAACAGGGCAATGCTCAAATGAATTACAGCAGTGAAAAATGTTCAAGCAACTTGCATAGCTACTAGTAGGGCAAGAAAACACTAGCACTCCTTTCTGAACACCATATTCTTGGATTTCTGGAACTCTGAAGATAAGATGAACATATCTTACCTCCAACTCCCACCCCAGAATGGCTTCTTGCAGTAGTGTACCATCTGTTAGCCAGTTTTTGCAGGTAGTGCACTCATCTCAGTTAGAGAAAGTATCTGTCTAATCCATTTTTGCCCCACAATTACATAGATGCCCTCCAAAAGTGTGAAAACACACGAAAACACCCTTCATAAGCATGCTAAATCCTATATTACCACCCCCATCTGCATTTCCTCTGCAGCTTCCTCTGACAGGAAATGACACTATGTCACATTCTGTCATCATTTTGAGAGGTACTGTAAAAGAAAATAAAGGTATTTGGGCTTGCTATTTGAGGAGGGGTGCAGGTAGGAAGGGATGGGGAGAAGTTGGCACCTGGCCTTCGTGCAGTTGCCCATCCCTGATCCAAACCTCTTAGGAAGAGGCTGAAAAACTATGATCACAACAGCTACAAGTGTTCTGGTTTCAACCTGGTAGAAGGTTGGATGTTTCTGAAAAGATGCAAGCCATGATTCTTCTCTGTCTGTTATCCAGGCCAATGCCCCTCAAGCTATCTGATGCAGGAGACAGGCATTCCCTTGTTGCCCATGTAACAGGGACCAGTACCATATTTCTGCTTATTGGTTAAAATTAGTCCTTTATTTCTTGGAAACTTGCTAGGGATCAACAGACCATACCAAATTTTTGAGTGGAATGGATCTAGGGCAGTGGTTCTCAACCTGTGGGTCCCCAGATGTTTCTAGACTTCAGTTCCCAGAAGCCCTGAGCATTGACCATAGTGGCTGGGGCTTCTGGGAGCTGAAGTCCACAAACACCTGGGGACCCACAGGTTGAGAACCACTGATCTAGGGCATAATGGATACAGGTACATTAGGGTGGCGGCTGTAGTTTTTACAGTTTTTACAGAAGTGTTCAGGTTACTTGCAGAAAATACAATCACCATCCATGCTGAATTAAATACTTACAGTCAGTTGCTTTCTGAAACTGAGAGGCAAGACTCTGTGTCACTGCTGTCCAAAATGTGTACAAAATGTCTGATTGACCATCCTGGAAGAAAAAGAAGACAAAAGAAACACTGAAAGTATGCCTCAAATTTATAAGTAGGAGAATTCTATTCTTGATAGTGTCCATTCTGTTACCACAAAAATATCTGAAAACTGTACTTGAAAGAATTTTCAGTGCTTACTTCCAAAAATCAAAAATTTCCCCACCAACTAATCATGAGTAAGGAATTCAATTTTTATTATCACTATTTATTTGTAGGAGGGTCCTTTCTTAATAGCAGAGAATGTTCAAAAATATGACAACACTCTTGCAGCTTGAAGTAGTACTCTACTCAACCACATCATTCTGCCACAGGTATATACTAAAATTGCATATGTATACTACATGTCTAGAGCACTTCATATGTACACTACACTTAAGTTGACGTAATTAAGAGAACTATGAAGAACAATCATTGGACAATATTCCACTTGATTCCAAATGTAGTATTGTTCTGTTATGCTATAATTCTTTTTCACTTTCTAGAACTCTTAATGTATAAGACTATCCAAACTGCTACAAGCTTACATGATTTCAATAACTGTTGAAGACTTCCGAAGGATGAAATATCTCGCAGCTGCAATTTCCAATTTTCCTTTTTTTCATAGCAAAGTAAAATTAACTACAATTTGTCTGTTTTAATCAACAGGAAGTAATTCATGACCAAGAAGAAGCACCAATAACGGAAGAACAAGGGATAATGCAGTATTGTTAGGCAAGAAATTAAAAATCAGTATGATAACTTGCGAGGCCAGATGCTAAAAGAAGGCAAGCAAAAAGAAAACAGACGGCTTAGGTGTGAGGCAGTGAGGTAAATTGCTTGTACAGTTTAACTTTTTTTTAACTCTTTCTGAAGTGTATGTTTTAAATTGTTTAAATATAGTTAATTGTTCAACTCCACTTTTATTTTGACTTTTAGAATGTTTTTCATTATTTTGTAATCATTTAACTATGTAGTTCATCATTATTTTTATCATTAAAGAGAGGGAGTAACAGTAGGTCTTACTGAAGCAGTGGCAATGGCCACAATGCAGAACATACTTGGCAATGGCACTCTGCCTTTCAAGAATTCAAAACAGCATACAATAAAACAAAAATAAGTCCTCCAAAATAAAACATTCACAATCGAAACTGGTAGACAACAAACCATCTATCACTTAGTCTTTTTATATCACCGAAGGCGGAGTGAACAAATTGGATCAGTCTAACAAACCTGTTCAGGTGTTCCTCCAATAAAATAAAATGAGGAAAAACTACCACCACAGCTAGAAAAAAAAAGCTTCAGAGGCACAGTCTCTTTCAGCAGCAGTGTCCTTCCAAGGGTTCAGGCAAATCTACCTGTGTCCTACTCAACAAGCAGAGGAGTGGCATTACTTTGGCCCCAAAGAACAAACAATTTCAAGGATTTCTTCCAGATAGTTAAACAAGAAAAAGACCCTCTTCTCAGACAGGAAGACTGTGGTACTTCCCACAATCTGTTTCTCACGGCTTTTCTGCCATACAGCCTTAAATGGACTTTCGGCTTAAGATGTTTAATAAATTATATCGTTAAACTCAAAAGCCAAGGGAGACTTACAAAGAAAGTTGAATTGCATAAACCAAGGGGAGGGGAGAAAGCCCACTTTGTAATGCTTTCTTTGAAGTCAAGCAACAGATTATCATCTTGTAGTACAATCCTCTATAGTAGACGCTAGTGACAAGATGAGTAATGGACTGCATCTGATTATCTTTTCAGCTCTGTGACAATCTTTTCATTCAAATTCCGAGCCTTAAAAGCAACACAAGGAGGGCAGAATCCACTCATGCATTTTGACTCCCAATTAGTATATTTTAAGTACATTTCATACTTATTTCAGTGCCCCTTCTTTCTCTGAGCAACCTGAGCTCTCAGCAACATCCATAAAGAAAGGTGTGACAAGGCCTGGCAGCTTCCTCCTCCTCCAGTCTGCTAAAGTGCCTTGCCACTTCATACAGCTCTGACCTTCCCTTTCAAATCATCAATGTTGCGTAAAAAGGGTATAGTCTTTCAATTGTTATTGAGAATGATTTACTGACCCATAATAGTGTATTTCTGTTTAGTTAGAACTACTGAAAAGTATTCAGCTGAGTTGGAATTTATAAAAATATATTATAATCTCTATCAAAACAACAAACAGAATAAAGTATTGGTTTTGTATATATCTCCAAGCTCAAATAGATCTTCAGAATGCATTTAAATGTTTTCTCAAATCTTTACATCAGCATAAAGGCACAGGTCTCTCTCACACAGAGCCCTCTGGCTAACATTCTGCCAAAGACTCCGTTTCCAAATCTAGCTCATTCTCTCTGACCAGATTCAAAAGTGGGTTGATTTGTCTTCTGCCCCTCTTTCTAGGCTTTCTCTGACAAAACATCCTTCTCATTCAACCCCCCCCCCACCTTGGTTGACCGAAGAACTCTCTTGATTGCTGGACTTTTAGCCCTTTCTCTTGGAAGTCTGACTCCCCAGCAAGTCAATGTACCTACTGTTTAACCCTCTTCCTCACAGCCCTCCAACCCTTCCTTTCCACAGATGGGCTGAGTTTCTCTCTGGAGTGGCTATTCTGATTGCCTGACAATCTGTTACTCGGTGGCTTCTCTAACACTTAGGATACCACTTTCCGTAAGGTCTGTCACTCATATAGGGGCACGCAGCTGCAGCGGTATACACCTTTGTCTGATTTTTTGCATTCCTTTTGTATAGTCAACCATGTCCTCTTCCTGAATAGTGTACAACTCAGATAAGATTTTGTTGCTTTTGATGTTCTCTGTTCCCCTTGGCTATACAAACAATCCCAGCTAAGATGCTTTGAGCCACTTCAAAGGCTATCCACGTTAGTTCAGAATTACTAACTTAATTATACTTGGTTATACAGTTCCACTTTTGTTTTTGAGCATTCAGTGCTACTACATTTGGGATTTTATAAACCTTCTACGTTTAAGTCTATTTTGTATGGGAAATATTAATACTCATTTATATCTCTGCACATATTCAGGTCTTTGAACAGGAATAATTTTTTTTCTAATATGATATTGCCTGATAAGGTACAGTCTATGGATAATACCAAGACTAGACCACAGACTTTTGTAGATTTTCAACCTATTACAAGCACCAAACCTACTTACTTAATATCCTATTTTTCTCCCTATATGGGATTCAACACGGTTCACATGGTTCACAGTGTAGACTGAAGCAAAATACAGCTAAAGAACAATCTTAATAGAAAAAAAAATTAAAAACTATCCTACTAAAATAGAACTATTTTAGTAGTTTAAAACAATAAAGGTACAGCACTATCCATTAAAAGACATTTGAGCATCAATCCGTTAATCGATAAAAGCTGGTGTGAATAAAAAGCTCTTCGTGTGCCAGTTGAAAGGAGAACAGAGAAGAAACAAGCTTATCCTCTCATCAAAAGGAGCTCTGCGGCCAAGGAGTGGCCACTTAGAAGGTCTTCTCACGTGCCCTCACCAAACATCTCTATAGAATGAGGATTATAGAGGCTATCTAGAAGCTATAGGGAGGAAAAAGTTGCTTTTGTTCGTTGCTTGTGTCTTGGACCTCTGTTTCATCAGGACATTGTAGGACTGAAGCCCTGAGTCAACAGGTATCTGCCACAGTTCCCTTGCCTATCTGGGTCATAACAGCAGAACCCTCATGGGTGTGGGTCTGCCACCAAAGGGGTGACAGCGAAGGAGAGATCATCCCTTTGGGGAAACCGGGAGGCCAAAGGTCTGTCCTTCTGCCCATTAGAAGCAAAGGGATACATTTCAGTTTGTACAGCCTGAGGATGCAGACAGGATCCTTGTAGAATGAGAACCACCACCTGTGTGCTAGACCCTTGTCCTTCCTGGGTTAATAAACAGGCCAGAAGGAGACTGGCAAAGTAAGTGGCAAAAGTAGTCAATGCTTCTTTACAACAAGATAGAGTTCCAACTTGCCTAAAAGAGGAAGTTGTTAGGCCTTAGTTGAAAAAGCCATTCCTGAATTATTGACCATACCATTTTTGGGCAAAGCATTAGAAATGTGTTTTGGCCTACCAGCTCCCAGGGTTCTTGAATGATACGGATTACCCAGGTCCGTTTCAATCTGTTTTTAGGCCTGGTTATGGACCAGATATTTTGCTCACCTTGACCTACAGAGGTGACTAGACAGAGGAAATGTATCACTCTTGGTACTACTAAAGCTGTCAGCAGCTTTCAGTACTATTGGCCTTGATATCCTTCTGGGCCGTCTCACTGGGATGGAAGTTGGAGACACTGTTTGACTCCACCCAGTTTGTTACTGGGTACAATTCAAGGAGTTGGTAATGACCTATAAAGCCCTGTATGGTTCAGTCCAGGCTATCTGACATACTCAGGCTCTGAATTCTGAATTCACCAGGAAAGACCCTTCTCTCAGTCCCACCACCATCATAAGCTTGGGTGGGTGGGTAGGGATGTGAGATATGGCCTTCTTGGTGTCAGCCCCTGGGCTCCGGAACACCCTTCCAAGAGTGCCCAGAGGACACTCTATTGTCCTTCCATCATCAGGCAAAGACCTTTTTATTCTGAGAAGCCTTTAAAACAAAGTTTTTAAAGAATGGGCTAAGGGGTGCTGTACTATTTTAAACTAAATGGTTTTTAATAGCTTTTTATCTTTTTGTAATTGTATTTTATTATTTTAACTGTATGTTTGAACTGTTTAAATAATGTGAATAGTTTAATTCCATTGTAATGCGCACTTTTTGTATGTTTTTTGCTGCAGTTCTTTTCTTCACTGCATTGAGTTCCAATTCTGAAAAAAGGTGAGACACATATATATACACCTGTATTTTCCAGTGTATAAGATGCAATGTATAAGACACACCCCATTTTTAAATGTTATTTTTGGGGGGGGGGAATTAGTAAAAAAAATTGCATGGTTTCCCCCACTCCCCATCCCCTCCGTTTTGCAGGGGAAGGGAAGAAAGGGAGCTCTGGGAAGGGGAGAAAGCTCCTAGGACCTTTCTTCTCGTCCCTTTCCCTTCTGTTTTGCAGGGGAAGGGAAAGGAAGGCGCTCCAGACGGGCAAAAGGAAAGCTGTGCGAACTTCCCCCCCTCTGGAACTACCTCTTTTCCCTTCCCCTGCAAAATCGAAGGGAAAGTGGGGTGGGGGAAGCCTCATGTGAGGGTTCCTTTCTCCCTCTGGAGTTCCCCCTCCCTTTCCAGTGCATTTTGCCCCAGTGCAGAGAACTCGCACCGAGGCAAAATGGAAGGGAAGGAGGGAAGCCTCCTTGGAGCCCTCCTTTGGCCCCTAGAGCTCCTCCTCTAGGGGGCTAAAGGAAGTATTTGCTAAAGGTTGGTATTTGCTGGAGTATAAAGTGCAGCAGCATATAAGATGCACCTCATTTTTAAATATTATTTTTCAGGGGGGAAAAGTGTCTTATATACCAGCAAATATGGTAATAACGATAACAACAACAATAATGGGGAGACTCATATGAGTTGTTATAATCTTTCAAATAGTCTGAACTAAATCTATATAACGATTTTAAGTCATGATCAGTATTGTGAATTGTGCCTAAAAACAGATTGGTAGCTTATGATGCTGTTGGGATAGGCGTTACATCTTCCCTGTGAATTACATGAAGTTTCGAATTACTTACAGTCACATATGCACAGGAAGACAGAGGCCATTTCCACACTAGATGTTATAGCGCTATTATTCCGCTTTCAACATCCTATGGAATCCTGGGGTTTGCAGTTTAGGTAGGGGCCTCAAAGGGACCCCCCTAAACTGCAAAGCCCAGGATTCCATAGGATGTTGAAAGCGGAATAATAGCACTATAACAATCTAGTGTGGAAATGGCCAGAGTGTTCTTCAATCTAGTGGAGAATATTCACCTCTGAAACCTTTTTAACTCTCAGCATTGATCTAAAGGTCTTCCACTAGTCTGAGAAGCAATTCTGTTTTACAGAATGAACCCAGATGCAATTGGGAAAAGGTTTTAAACATTAAAGTTACATAATCCTTCTGCATTTTAAGGTCTGATTTGGATGATTCTATACAATACATTTCAGGCTAGAAGTTCCAAATAAACCAGAAACATTGCATTTTCAGTGTGCATGATACCACATGCATTTGCAGATGCTCAGATCAACAATAGACTCCAAATTTAGCTTACGGCTGCCTAGTCACAAGATTATAAGATTATTCCTGAAGGCAAGAACTGCTGGTAGTGACAGAACTCTGAACCTACTTGTTTGCATTAAATCTATCTTGAAGCCAGTCCTCAAAAATACAACCCAGTGTACCAAAGAATCAGTGAATTCCTCAGAATGAGCCAAGCCCCAGAATATCATGTCATGTGTTCTAACAAAAAATGTCATTGCAGTTGCACTTTGCACAATCCTTTTCAAATTATTCTTCAGCTTTAGGACAGAAGAGGTAGCCTATTTTTAGATAAGATATACTTACTTACCCATTTGAAATAATCAGAAGGCTGTTTGTTTTATGCAAACACACAACACTTCAGTCTTCTGCAATTAGAATATATTTGAAAATAAAACCTTTATGGGTGAAATTTCTAACTCTTTATAGATAATTGATCTAAGGATGATGGATGACTCTCTTCACTAATGGAACAATGGGACAGGGCCAAGTGATTGACAGTGCAGACATTTCACTGTAGTTTCTTCTTCTTCCCCAAGAGAATGGCCTTCTCTCTCAGCCACCTGTACTAAACAATTTCCAAAGTTCATTTTGCCTTGTGGCTCCCCTCTGAGGTTCCAAATCTTAGAAGGCACCAAGGCACCTGAACACCTACTAAGTGTGAAATGTCATCTCCTTTTCTGCAGTATTGTTATATGCCTCTCACAGAGGAAAAGAATCAGCCTAAAGCACAGGAGGGAGCAGAGTTTAAATACATCAGATACAAACTGTTTAACTGGGGGTGGGGGCTGTGGACTTTTTCAATAGCAGCAGGAGAGGTTTAACCAAAGTAAGGTGAATTTCTCATACCTTTTTTCTTTACTGTTTTGGCAAAAGGAGGAAGACAACTAGTTACATAGCGAGGAGTTTTTGCTGCCATAGCTAGTTCTAAAGCAGAGGAAAAATCAATCGTCTTCTACCTTCTAACCAAAAAGAATGATGGAGAGCTTCTCCAGCTCTACCTAACCAATATGGGATCCTCTCTCCCCTTTACCTGCATTCAATAGGTATTCAAGTACAGTGGGACCACCAGTCACACACACACATAAGTTACTGCGCAATCTTCATAGTTTCCTGAAGGATTTGCTGAGAAATCTGTCAGACTAAAGTTGGTTGTCCAAGTCTAAACACTGTTTACCCAGAAAGCTTGTCTGACTGGGCTTAGAGAAGATTCAGAACCCCTTGAAGCTCTATTGAATAATAAGAAAGGAAGAGAAAACACTGAACAACAACTTGATGAAACTGCAGTAATAAAGCCTGCAGACCTGCACTCTGTTGAAGCTGATTGACATGACTGATTAATGGTCAATACAATGTGAAATCATTCTGCAGAAACCTCCCCACTCCCACACACATTCTAGGAGTTTTGTGGAGTTGCTAAGCTGAGCAAGCTTTGCATCCCTAGCCAAATCAAGGCAGAATCTTATGCAATTTACTGCTATATAATGCCCCCGGTTACTTACATCAAAATAAGGCTTTTAGAATGTGTTTAAAAATTAATGGATGGCAAGTATGGCTATTACACAGCATGCTGAAGGTTGGCTAATACTCAGCATGCTGAAAAAATCTCCATAATCATAGGCAATAAACTTATTACAGTACATGCTATTGGGCATTTTGCTCTACATGTGAGTTTCCCAGAGATGTTGTGAATGAAGGAGCTGGGAAAACCTGGTTGATGCCCAGACAATCACAGCTCAGGAAATGCTGTGAAGGGGGCCTTCTCTGACAGAAGGCAGAGAGGGGGGAAATAATATAGAGAGAGGGAAAAGATTTCAGAGAGATAGGACAAAGCTGTAAGAGAGAAAGGACAGTCAGCCAGGGTGAAGAACTGAATAGGATTTTGGGATTAAACAGTTCAGGAATTAATGTGTTATCTAAATGTGTCTTAATGAACTTCTACTTCTCTATCCTTTTTTTACTACTGTGTCTGGCTGTTTCTATTACATTTGACAGAGAGTCTGGTCATGCTTACCACAGCAAACCCACAGAACAACAGAATCACTGGTCCCAGTAAGGATCATCTCGAGGCTTAAGTACTCCATTCAGGGAGGGATCTTAAGGGGAAAAGGGGCAAGGTGAGTGACAGGAGCCCAAGAGTTCGAAGTGCAGGGCCAACCTGGAGAGGGGATCCAGCACAAACGTCTATCAAGTTAGCACTGCAGACAGTATGCTAGATCAACCCTCTAGTCTGGCATGGCAAGGTTGTATTTAAGACAGTGGTGGGGAACATATAACCTGCTATTGGACTGCAACTCTCATTAGCTCTAACTAGCAGAACCAATAGTGAGTAATGATGGCGAGTACAGTTGAATAATATTTGAAAGGCCACATATTTCCCATGAGAAATAGCCCAAGTTCAGAATCCATAAAGCAATGGCTGTATAGCTGCTTGCTGTCCATGGCTATTGAGTATCTCCTAACTAAGAAAGTAAAAAATTCCCAGTCTTGATTTTGTTGTATTTCTCCCAATTCCCCCTGCATTCCTATCCCATCCTTTGTTCTTATCAAGTTACAAGGTCTTCTTCTTCCTTCCCATATGGACATTTGTGGGAATTTTATGTACACACTTAGAATCGGTGTCGGAACGCTCTCAGGGCCTTGTGGATCGCCAACAGTTCGAGAGAGCTGATGTGGAGGAACAACTCGTCGTCCATCCACTGGCCTCGGACCCGGAGATCCCCGGTGTGCGCTCCCCAGCTGAAGAGCGAGGCATCCGTCGTTATCGTGACCGACGGCCTGGGTTCGTGGAACGGAATGCCTGACAGGAGGTTCCTGTACGACTGCCACCACAGGAGCGATCGGCGTACCTGTTGGGGCAGACGGTATCGGCGGCGCTGGTCATCCCAGAGTGGATCGAAGGCCCTGACGAACCAGTGCTGGAGCGGCCGGGCGCGTAACCTGGAGAGGTAGGTTACGGCGGTGGTCGAGGCCATGTAGCCGAGGAGTTGTTGGATCCTCCTCGCTGACACCATGGAGGCCTCGAAGGCAGCGGATGCCACCCGACGAAGCGTCCGCGCCCTCTCGTCTGGAAGGAAGGCCCTCACCGATACCGAGTGGAGGGTCGCCCCGATGAAGTCAAGAACCCGAGTGGGCTCGAGATGGGACTTCTTGGGGTTGACCCTGAGTCCGAGCCGAGTGAGAAGGGACAAAGTCCGATGAATGTCCCTGTACAGTTTCTGTCTGCAGGACGCCACCAATAGCCAATCGTCCAGGTAAGGGTAGATGGAGACGCCCTTCGTCCGCAGGAAGGACACGACCAGAGCCATGCACTTGGTGAACACCCGCGGTGCGGTGGAAAGTCCGAACGGCAGCACCCGGTACTGGTAGCTGGTGCCGTCGATCGCGAACCAAAGGTATCTCCTGTGCTGCAGGCAGATTGAGATGTGGAAATAGGCGTCTTTGAGGTCTATGGACGCAAACCAGTCCTCTCAGCGGAGGAAGGGGAGGATCGACGGCAGCGTGACCATCTTGAACCTCTTGGGGCGGATGTATTCGTTCACCCCTCGGAGGTCTAGGATGGGCCGCAGGGATCCATCCGCCTTCAGCACCGTGAAGTACCTCGAGTAGAAGCCGGTGGTCTTGGCTGAAGGCGGGAGCCTCTCGATCGCTCCCTTCTTGAGGAGGGACTGGACCTCTTCCAGTAGAGCCGAGCTGGCCGGAGTGGAATAGTAGACACCCCGTGGCGGAATAGCCTGGAACTCGATGGCGTACCCCAGGCAGACGATGGTAAGTACCCAGGAGTCCGCAGTGATCTCCTGCCAGCAGTCGAGGTGCCTGGCCAGGCTTGGGTGGTGGAACAGTTCTACTGGAAGGGCGAAGGATGGCACGGGTGGAGTCCTGCGAAGGCCGTCAAAACCGGGACTTCGCTCCGGAGGACGACTTCTTGGATGACGAAGATGGGCGTCGTCTGGGAAGCCTCCTCAAAGCCGAAGAGGTCGACGGCCTCGATGCGGTCGACCGCGGGGACCGCGGCTGGTACGCCGATGAAGAGGAGGACCTTCTCCACGTAGGCCTCAGCTGGAAAGAGCGGCGAGACTGGGCAGGCTGATTGATGCCCATCTTCTTCGCTGTCAGCTGGGCCTTGACGAGGTGATCCATAGCCTCGTCGGTGGAGGTGTGGAAGAGCCCTTCGCCGTCGAATGGTAGATCTTCAATCCGCCGACGGCTGTCCTCCTGAAGCCCAGAGGACCGGAGCCACGCGTGGCGTCGGAGAGCTACGGCACCGACCATCACTCTCAAGGTAGCCTCCACGGCGTGCCTCGAGGTGGTGATCTGCTGTGTAGCCACCGCAACGGCCTCGCCAAAGATCTGTGTGGCTGAGGCACGTGACTCCTCCGGCAAGTCAGCAAGGAGTGGAGTGAGTCAGTCAAAGAGGTTCCCATGGTAGGCCACGAGGCATGCCATCGTGTTCACCGTCCTGGCCACCAGGGACGATGCCAAATAGAACCTTCGGCCGAAGGCATCGAGCTTCCGTCCTTCACAGTCCGGAGGGGTGGTATGCGCTCGGTTGCCCCCTTTCGTCTGAGCCGACTCGACCACAATAGAGTTCGGTACAGGATGATTGAAGAGGAACTCCGCGTTCTCCTTCTGTGTCCTGTACAGATGCTCTAGCCTATGTGGGATAGGCTGTGCTGACGCCGGCTTTGCCCACGGCTGCTTCATCGCTTCCACCAGGGTTGGCAGGAACGGTAGTGGTGCGGTCGATGGTGGGCGAGCTTCCAAATACTGGAAGGCCGGGTCCTGGGCTTGTGGAGCAGGTTCGATCACCTTCAGGCCAAGGGCTGTGGCCATCCGGAGGAGGATCGCCGAAAACTGGCAGACGTCCTCCGGTGCAGACTCCGGGCCTGGCTCCCCGAACCCCAGCGGGGGGGATTCATGAAAAGAAGGGGTGGACTCAGCAGAGTCAGAGTCAGAGTCATAAGAGTCGCCGGATGGTGATGGCGACATCTCACCCTCCTTCTCCTCGGCCGGCCTATGGGCCGGGGGTGCCAGGGTGACAGCTGGAGCTGCAGGCTGCGTCGGTACCGATACGACCGATGTCGTGACCGGTATCGGAGTCACCTGCAGGGGCACGACCGCAAGCCTAGGTCGGTGTGCCGCCTGCGTGGTAGAAGTCGCAGCTACCGCCGGTTGGGCCACGGTAGGCTGTGGCGTTGGGCGGGTAGCTGTGGCTGTCGTCCGCGGTGGTGGAGAAACAGCCCTGTAGCGGGGTGAGGGCTCTGGGGACCGATGGCGACTCGGCGAACGACGCAGCGGTGACCTCTCATAGCGAGGATAGTGAGCCTCCCGTGGTGGCAAGAGAGACCGGCGACGAGGTGACCAGTATCTTGGATCTGGATGGTACCGGTCCCTGTAAGACGGCGAATACGAATAGTATGAGCCGGCTGGCTCGTGCCACACCTGCTCCTGGGCGTACCTCCCAAGGTAGGCAGGAGAGTAGGCGCTCTCGCCCGAGTGACGCCTCTCCAGGTGCATCTCCTGATATCGCGGGGATGGAGGCCTGGCCCGCTGCTCCGGTGAGCTGGACTGGTCGCGTCGAGAGGCTGGGCGCTGCCTGACCACAGCCTCCTCCCGGCGTTCTGCCGAGGGTGGACAGCGACTCGGCGGAGTGATCTCCGCGATCAGCTCGGGCAGTTGAGGAGGCGAGGCCTGCACGACCTGCTCCTCGTCCGACACCTCGAGGACTTCCTCTTCCTCCGGAGGCTCCTCTTCCACAGGGAGGTCTATCAGTTGAGGTTCCTCGGCGGGCTGGGTGGGTGGTGGAGTCGGGGGTCGCACCACCGTCGGTGAAGAGCGCCGCTTCTCCTTCCTTTTCTTCTTCTTCTTCTCCCCCAGGCCCTCGGCGGCAGGGTGTTTCTTCTGGGCCGCGGTCAACGGCCTGGAGGAGGAGGTTGAGGCCTGCGAGCCCGCAGGGTCCTCACGTGCCTGAGTTGCCGAGATCTTTGGTATCCTCGGCAACTTCATTATCGGTACCGAGCCCGGTACCGATACCGACGAGGTCGAGGGCACGGCAGCCGCCGCTGCTGCCGAAGAAGAAGAAGAGGACGGGCGTTTCTCGGCCATCGTCTCGGGTCTCTGGACACGAAGAGACTCCTCCCAACAGTGGGATTTAAGCCTTGCCGCCCTGTTGCGGAGAGTCTGATGTGTAAACTCTCTGCAAATGGGGCAGGCCTGAACGTTGTGCCCCTCACCCAAACAAATCAGGCACTTAGAATGTCGGTCAGAGAGGGCGACCTTCCTTCCACAGGAGGCACAGTGTTTGAAGAGAGCCGACATAAACCGGGCGCAAGGCAGGAAAGAAGAAACAAAAGTCCGAGAACGCCAAACACAGTCCGAGATCCGAAATCGAAGTCAAAGCCAGAAAAGGGTCAAAACCGATCGAGAAAGTACCAAGCCAAGTCCGAAATCTGTGAGGGGTAGTCAAAAGCCAAATCTGAAGTCGAAAAACACCAAAAGCAGAATTGAAAAGCAAGCCAACAAGCAGAACCTTCTGTACGCTGAGGCGGACAAGAAAGAACTGAGGAGAGACCGTTAGTCGGCGGGAGGAGCATGCGCAGCACCGGCGTGGGGGAGGGGTTCCCGCCAAAGCTAACGAGCTCTAGAATTTTCCAAACGCTACCGCGCAGGCGCAAAAGCTCCTAATGTATGAGGCACAGAGACCACGAAGAAGAACATAGAATCATAGAAATGTAGAGTTGGAAGAGACCACATGGGCCATCCAGTCCAACCCCCTGCCATGCAGGAACACCCTCAAAGCACTCCTTACAGATGGCCATCCAGCCTCTGCTTAAAAGCCTCCAAAGGAGGAGACTCCACTACACTCTGAGGCAGCATGTTCCACTGCCGGACAGCCCTGGCTGTCAGGAAGTTCTTCCTGAGGTTCAGGTGGAATCTCCTTTCCTGCAGCTTGAATCCATTGCTCCCTGTCCTGGTCTCTGGAGCAGCAGAAAACAAGCCCACTCCCTCCTCTACACGGCATCCCTTCAATGCCTTCCTGTAACATAATTATACACTTTTCCTGATGTATGCAATTTAGATAGTTTTCTCCTACACTAATGAAAGCATGTTTGTGTGCATTTTTCAACTGCATGCAGACTTAGCCATTCACATTCTTTTAAATGTACATGACTTCATGTACATGAAGCATATCACCAAGCTCACAAATGAATTTTGGAAATAAAATGTGCTTTGTTTTATGACAAGTCTTGGGAGATGTGAAATGGATAATTTCAGCAAGGATTTTGAAACAACTAAAATGCTACCCAATGCTACTTTTTATTGTTTTGTTGTGTGCTTTCAAGTAATTTTTGACTTATGATGACCCTCAAAGATACATCTCTAAATAGATGGCTTTGGAAATATTTGGAAACTTCAGCAGGTCCAAAATGCTACAGCTAGATTTCTGATCAGGGTTGGTTACAGGAAGCATGCTACTCCCAGTCCATTGCCAGACATAGTTTAAAACACTGGCCTATAAAGCCTTGTACAGCTTAGGTAAAGACTATCTGAAAGCCCATATCTCCACATACGGGCCTGTGTAAATCTTATGAGCCTTATAGGGAGGGTTCTCTCTTCATCCTGCTGCCTTCACAAGCTTGTCTGGCGAGGACAGAGGAGATAGCCATCTCAGTAGCTACTCCTGGAATATGGAACTCCCTCCGGCAGAAAGCTTGAATGGTCCCCTCTTGATTCTCTTTTCTCTAGCAGGCAAAGACTGTCCTATTTAAACAGACCTTGTTACCATACATTTTACCCCCATCCTGCAGGACAGCAGGATTGATGGGAAATATTATTTTTATGTAAATTGAATATATTTATGGCTGGAAAATACATGATTGAAGCAATGCTGTTTTTGAGAGCTGTTACCAGGTGAGACCACCTGAGACATGGCCAGGCCATGAAGTTCAAAGAGAATTAGGCAGAAGGACCCTGGCATAAGGATTCAAACTAATCTCTCTTTTGATCTCAGATTTTTACATTTCCAAAACAAGCCTGATAAGGCAATCACAGACCATCCCTTTTGATTTTAAGCAGAGACTTTTCCTACATGCACCCCCACCAATCCAAACCTCAAGGGGTTATCATGATTCCCATAAATTCTGTTATTCTAGTGTCAAAGCAATCTCCTATTCTGAAACCCTTTGCTCAGTGAGTCCCATGAAAAAGTTTTTTAAGCTTTGCCAGAGCACCCCTTCAAAGTGTGGGAAAGCGTATTTAAACCCTGACTTTTGCCCCAACAATTTGTAACATTTTGGATTGTCATTATTGCTGTTAGTCCGTGTTCCTCTCAGAAGCTATCTGAGTCTCTTTGCTTCACTCTTTTTCTTCAGGACTGGTAAATATCATCCTCTTCCATCCCTAAATTTCTCTCTATCCAACCTTTCATGCCTTATTTTCTGATAGCTTTGTATGATTCTTGAGAATGTCTGATTTCTTGTGTGTGTGTGCATGCGTGCGTGCTTGTTATTTCCAATAAAGCATTTTATTTTTAAATTGGAGTTTCTCTCTGCATTAGTACTCATTTACGTAGGTGAAAAGAACACACCGTTTCCCTCCTTTCACTGGCTTCCCTTGTGCTATACTTTCCACAGATTCCAAAGAGAAGTTGGTATTGTGGCTGGATCCTAACCCCCATCTCTTAGGGCAACAACCTTCATCCTTTAACCGATCAAGGTAGAAGGATGTACAATAGGTTGTATATACTGTTGTATATAAGTAATAGTTAATGCATTTTTATTCATTTTTCAAATTAATGTTTTAATTGGATTGATAATGCCTTTTAACTTTATACCTTATACTGTTTTAGCTATTTCATTTTAACTTACATTATAAGTTACTTTGGGTGGATATTGGGATAAAAGCAAGCTATAAATCAGACAGACAGACAAACCCATAACATCTATATCTGTATGGAGGAGATGATGAGAATGAAAGTGAAAAAGATCCTAGATTGCTCTCCCTGGTCTTCATTTATAAAATCAACAGGGAGATATTGTCAAACTGTATTGATCAATCTGCAGACAATAAGTCAAACTTGTAATCTACCATTGTATTGGAAACTAGGAACTGTGAACAAAAGTTCAAGAAGATCTGCTGTAAGTTATGTTTATGCTATGTAGGGATGTTTTTGGGAAATATTGATAAGGTGGGATAAAAATGTATTAAATAAATTCATCTCAGACACCTATCCTGGAATGTGACTCATAGGATAAATAAGACAGCTTGTCAGCATTATCACGAATGCCACTTAACTCTCCAAAAGGACAGCTAAGAGTTGCCTTCACATCCTGAACAACACTCACCTACTAAAAAACTTTATTATGCAACAAAAAATATTTCCCAGCTATGAATTATAAATATAACTTTTTTAATTAAAAAGAGGTATTCCTGGGCATTATCTCACTAACAGGAAATTTGATACCAAAAGTAGAAATAACACAGAAAGAATAGGGATAGGTTCACGTAGCATAAAAAAGAAGCACAGTTCAACATGTTTCAGGAAACTTTTTATCCAAAATTAACAATATGCAGATGTGAAATGAAACAACAAAGTCAGGTAAGCCTTGAATTAACAAACCCCTTTTGAACCTTCCAGAGATCACTTGAAGGCTTCTTCCAAAAGGGGTGACTTTTTATTCCACCAGACTTCACTTTTCTTACGATTTCTACTGTGATGGCCAAAAGCAGCCACCCCGCTGAGTATGGATGTTGAGGTAGGCTTATCTGCTTTCCCTTTTGCCCTCTGTTTTGCTATTCATGCATGCTCATTGAGGAATTCTGGGGGCAGCTGCTGTTTACCTTGCCTGTTGTAGGCTGGTGCATGCAGCTAGAGGAGGAATAGCTAGAGCAGAATCCCATTTTTCCTTAGGTCAAACTTTGTTGCATTGTTCACTGTGGACATGCTGCTGCTGCAACTCTATACTGAAAGTCTGTGTTTCTCCAGCTCTACTTCACCATCCTCCCAGTACTGAAGCTGCTTTAAAAAAAACCAAAAACCTTCTAGCTAGCACAGGACAAGGGAAAAAGGGGGTGGGAGGTATATAAAGACTTTGTCAAAAGGAACTTCTTTGTCAGAGGCTTTGTTAACTGAGTTATACCTGCATTAAATAACTGCTTATGTGAGGAAAAACAGTGCTATTTATATACGAAAATAAAAAGACCCACTATGACACAGATTCCAGTCATTCTTCTGCAACACAGCCTCTATTCCACGTGATATTGTTTTTTTGCATGTTAGTAAGTCGATTAAAATGTGAGGAAAAAACCCATCCAACTGTCAGATTCCTTTGAAATGGAACGCTATACAGAGAACATCACTATGCAGGCATTTGCTGCAGGTTCCCAAAACAAAGCTCTGAATAGTAATGAGGACTACATTCTTTGCTAATCAAGAGCCCAAAAGACAGATCTGAGAAAAGTATGCTGAAGACAGAAACTCTTTGAAGTAGCCCTTAACTGTTTTAAATAAAAACATACAATTGTAAAAAAAAAGAAAATGTAAGGTTTCTGTACTGCAGATCCTTATGGGACTGAACTAAGGAAGATCCATATGCACTATTTCTATAGCAACCTAACTGCCAAATGTTAAGACTATGAACAAAAGGTATCCTTTTCAGTAGAAAAAAATCAGTACAGAAATATATAGGTTCTCAAGCCCCTTGGTATCTCTCTGTGGTGTTCTGAATTGGATTTTTTGAACAGTAAATACTTTAATATTTCTGATATAGTCTAAACATAATACTGGTATTATACAAAGACACTGATCAGTTGACGTTCACAAGTAAGGCCATCTGGCTTTCCAAGGTAGTGTAAAATTTAAAGTTGGCATTTCTTACATAACAACAAAGAAAACACTTTTAAAAAGTATTGCTTCTCAAAGTGAAAGAAAAATGCTAAGAACCTCACATATGTGCTTATTTTTATCCATGCACATCTGATTCAAGAAAGAAATTATTTTTCTTTGGCATCAATGTGTAAAACATATCCTATATGACAAAATTACTAATCCTTGAAATACCCAGCAACAGACAGCAATTAATATAAAAAATAAGCAAAATTGCTATTTGGGAAGATATTGAGCTGTATTTTAGAAATCAGTTGTTGATTCTGTAAAGCAGTGGTTCTCAACCTGTGGGTCCCCAGATGTTTGTGAACTTCAGCTCCCAGAAGCCCCAGCCACTATGGTCAATGCTCAGGGCTTCTGGGAGCTGAAGTCCAAAAACTTCTGGGGACTCACAGGTTGAGAACCACTGCTGTAAAGGAACCATGTAATGGTACAGATGTTTGACCAGATTTCTAGCAATGGTGGCTGTGGTTGGACATGGTGCTCAACTACTTTTTTAGTGTTACAAATGAGCCTAGGAGAGCCTGAGGCTTACACACTCTGAGTACCCATCCAGCACTGCTAGGTGGACTATGGAAGCTTCCATATTCCTTCTTCTGGCCACACAGACAGGATTGGAGTGGAGCAAGCGTGTAAACTTAAGGCATCATTTAGGCTATTATATGGTTTAACATAATGTCTAAATGCGGCTTGTACCTGAATCTTGACAGATAACAGCCAAAAAAGTGGTATTCCTCCAGTCATACTGCCATAACTGACAAGATGAGCTTGACTATAGAATTTTTGCTGCAGTCACATCCATGAAACAATGAGAACTTTTGACTCTAACAATAGCTTTCTATATCACATAGCAAATCTCTTCTGAAACCAAGGAGAGTTCCAAAAGCAGTTTGTGATATGGCATGAGAGTTAGCTGTTCATAAGAGAAAAATTCAAAGGCCATTACCAGGCGGCCCCAAGCTTTAGGATACATCTCAAGTACTGTCTGAACCAGCCCTGTATTTCTTTCTTTGCAGGGTAATAATGCAACACGTCAGTTGTGCTTATGTTGACACATACTTGGTGACAGAGAGAGGAACAGTTTTACATGATGTGAGTGAAGTGGCAAGGGAAGAATATGGAGAAAATGGCCCTGAGCAAAAACGGATCAATGTTGCTCCCACTACAGATGGAAAGAGACTGAGGGGGAGCATCTTTGGCAGATTAGGCATATGTGGCTATGGGGAGGGGTTCCTGCCACGCTGATCAGGTCTGGAATGTTCTGGTCATGGACTGTACACACGCACAAAACCTATTTCTGTGAGGCACAAGAACCACAAAGAACCATCATAAATTACTGGTTTAAAGTTGGCTTGTGTCGTCTAGCTAATAGTTAAG
The DNA here is from genome assembly GCA_948472985.1 of Iguana delicatissima. Classification (NCBI taxonomy): domain Eukaryota; kingdom Metazoa; phylum Chordata; class Lepidosauria; order Squamata; family Iguanidae; genus Iguana; species Iguana delicatissima. Next base: position 606,787 of record CAOKZL010000468.1, on the reverse strand, counting down.
ATTACCTGAAGATTACCAGGTTTGGATAACTGTGCAAACAATGGTTAAATCAAAAGTAAAAGTTTTTAAACGTCTCACGGGGAAGCATTCAAAGCTCACTCTCTTAACACTAAACTATTGTTTAGCTACTGCTACATCTGAATCAGCCAATAAAGGAATAATATAAGATCGTGTTGTTGTTGTTGTTTTCAATCAAGCATTCCATTCTTAAAGGCCTCATGCTCTGTAAATGTTTACTAGGATGAGACTTGCATTGCCAAGTCACCAAGGAGACAGATGGATATCTAAAGTGAACCTGCAGCTGTTGTGGAAGATGACTACAATGATAATGTTGACTTCACTAAGAGTAATTAGCAAACAATGTAAAATGCAGGGTGCATGTTCCTGTCTGCTCTGTGAATGGGCAAACTGCCCTTTAAAATGGGCAACTTTTACTATATTTTACTGTTAACTGAACTTAATAATATGGGCACAGAGAATCTAACGTCATTGCCCAGACAGTTTATATAAATTGGAAAACAACAACCCAGAATTACACACAAAACGGTTTGCTTTTTGATTAATATTAGAATTTCCATGTTCTAGTGGTAAAATTATCAGCATATTTATAACTGCTGGCAGTAGCTTCAACTGTTCTTGTACTTCCATATGGCTATCCTAATTGCTCAACAGACACTGAGGGTACACAGGCGTTTCTGCATTACAGTTGCTTGTTAGGCAGTAACAAAAGTCCTGCTTTGCAGCTTGTGACAGAGAACTAGCGAACAACTTAAAAAACACGCTCAACAATAGGAGAAGGACATCTTTCACGGACACCATGGCAATGTCATTGATCTACTTACAGTGAACTCACCACATGTGTATGGGCACTATGTTAAGGAGCATACAAACATCAATTTGGGTTAAAAATGACACTGCTCTATAGTGTACATGCAAAAAATAAGCACTCGGAGGATAGGGATTGCTCAAAAAAGCCAAAGATTCTCCTTTAAGAAGAGCAACTACCAAGCAATGCCTTCAGTTGACTGACACAGACATGTACAAATTCTGAACATTCTCAAGAAGGCTACAAGATCACACCGGTTGCTGGAGAATTCAAAGAGATAAGGTAATTTTTGAAAAGGGAGGATGAGCTTTTATTTTTATGCACAGTAATCCTTGAAGAGGCATTATTTTAACAGAGCCCACATGAAGATATGATTCCACCTAAAAGACCACCTCCCTCCTGCACTGCTATCTCATATCCCTTTACTTGGAGAAAGCAAGGACTGAACTTGGAACCTTCTATAATTAAAATATGTGCTACACCACTGAAATAGCACACCTCCTTCTCTGCAAAAACTATTCTACAGTGACACGAGCAGAGGCACTCTTCATGCCTATTCTTCAACTTTGGATTTTCATCCTGTAAGCTATTTCAAAGGTTATATCTTCTGAAGGCAGTATAAGACTGATTGAATTGATACAGGGTAGGAGGGATGGAAATAATATTGATAATTATTCATACTCAAGTTGAAAAATAGGTTTCGTGATAGTCAGGAACACACACACACACACACACACACATACAGAGAGAGAGAGAGAGGGAGAGAGAGAGAATGATAGATCAGCAAGAATTTTGCAGTTTTTTCCTGGTATTCGATGTCTCACAATGTTGAGGAGGCAGAAAAAAACACAATTTTGTGTATTCTGTTTCTGCGCAGAATATTGCAGAGGAATATTTCCTTTCTCATTGAGCAGAATGAAAACTACCATAACATTTGTCCTCGCATGCAACGATGGAATAGTCAAGGATTTACATTTAACTGGTAGCCAGACAGGAAGACAGTCGGATTAAATCATAAGATGACAGGCTCTAAACTTATCCACATGCTCTCACTGGAAAGAGTCTGTCAGGAAAAGATTCCTTTCAAAGAATTTTTCTTAGCAAACCCTCTTTTTAAAAAAATAATTCTGTTTTTTACCATGCTTTCCATCAGTTTATCCAAGACAGAACACATCTTGTATTTCTTAGCACTTATCAGTAGAATTATCATTAGTATGACTTATTCCAAGACTTTGGAATGGCACATGGGCTACACATCAAGACAAAGTATCTGGTTTAATTTTAACATTGCAAACAATGCACATGTGCAGTCTCCTCTCCGTGTAAACAGTTTAAAACATGGGTATCAATAAGCCAGCACAGGGAACTGGGATGTTTTTCTTTCTGCTCTGCATAAATTCAGAAGTTAAACATGAGGAGAACGGGCTTTCCCTCTCACATTGTGACACGCAAATAGGTGTTGCAGGACTGTTCTTAGTCCCTGAGAATACTATTAATCAGCTTCTTCTAAAGAAAAATATAAAGCAAAACAACTGAACAGATGATAATAGGTCTTCATATCATAGCTACAGTAGACAAAGAACATCGGTAATTGTTTTTCTAAAAGAAAATGGTCTAAACTGACTAGATTATGCTACGTGATATATGAAAACACATTATCTGTGGAATACATAATAATAATTAGTCAATTCATTTCAGTTACAGGGAAAGGCAACAATTATTATTTACAAAAATCTATAATGATGTTTTATTATTCTTTCAAATAAACAAACAAAAAGTGCAATAAGCACGACTTGGATCCCAAAGGCTGCAGTATGTGACTGGAAAGGGCTTGAGCACATGTCCAAGGGTCTGCAGATTCCAAGTCTGAAATCCATGGCTGGATCCAAGGCAGCCCAAGGCTGTAATTGCTTACATTTCTAGAAAGCTGTTCAGGAGGGTTTCCCATCTCCAGGATGGCTCCTAGCACAATGAGAGGCAATCTCACCTTACTTTCAATCCAAACCAAGAGGGAAGAAGGCCCAACTTGAATGTGACATCAGATAAGAAACAATTTACCCCATATTTTGTTGAAACTGGGTCATCTCACATATATTAGCACTGTTAACACCATAAATCTACAGCCCAAGTGTTGGTATGCTAACATTTCAAGACAGCAGCTGGGAACCTAGTCTGAAGGTGGCATGTGCTATGTCAAACGGTGAATTGTTCTTTCACACCAGGTAGATGTTCCAATCAGTTCTCTGTTCACAATCAATAACTAACCATCAACATACTTGTGTTATGCTAATACCTTTCACCATTATGTTATTACTTTCATTATACAATGGATATACTGAATTTTTTAAACAGATCAGTCTCCCCTTCTGTAATAAGAACTTCTAGCTGCATTTTGCTACAGGGAAGGGGAGAAAGCATTACCTTTGCTAATTCATCAATGAAGCACGCATGGGTGACAGGATCTCTTTTCTTGGACAATACTTTCTGCAGATGTTGCACCTGTAGGGAAAAGGGAGAATGTTCTTCTGACTTATTGACACATTTTACAGTAATCTTGAGATAAGAGTCAAGCCAGAAAGGATATTTAAACAACCAAATACCTGTCCACAAGAAGCACAGATTTGATCCATCAGTTTTTCCAAATTAGTCCACAGAGCTGCTCTAAAGGCTGCAGTATTTCCTGGTGTTGGCATGGCTGCTCGTCCAGGACCACCTAAAGGTATTTAAAGAATAATATATTTTTTTAACACTCATATCTACACTATGATCATCCAGGAATTATCAGGCTTGCTCAACTTACTCTGAGAATGTCTTAAAGTGCGTAAGTTCTTACAGCATGCTCTCACCTACAATTACTTTTAGACTTCTAACTTATACCATTTGAATATATTTAAACAGAAGTTTCTAAAGCAAATTGTGGGCAACTTGTGGTCCTCTAGATATTGTTGGACTGCGACCAAAAACTGCCTGAGTCAGCACAGCCAGTGTTGAGGGATCATGGGACTTACCATCCAAAGCTTTTTTATATATATATTTTCCATTTTACTGTAAAACTAGTACACAGTAGGAGGAGAAGCAAAGAAGCCTCAGCTCAGCATGATAAAGTGGCCAAAATGTGGGATCTGCAGCAACGAGACCTGGGTTTAAACCCTCAGGCAGCAGTGAAACTCACTGAACAGTCTTGGGCAAGTCATTACCCTCACTGGATAAGTATTGCGTGAATAAAGAATGTGAAGGCACTAACCGACGTTCCCCCTTCCACTAACTCCTCACTACTTTGCCAAGCTATCATTCCTATTCTGCAGGAGAAATACAGAAAGAGCTATTAGGTTCTAAATAGTACAGATAACATAATAGTGTGGCAGAAGCCTCCAGCCTTTGGCTCTGGTGTGTAGAAAGCAGGGGAGTTAGGCAATGGGGCCAGCAAGCACACCCTGCTGTACTCCACACAGTGAAAGGACAAGAACTAATGAATGATGACCAATATTTCATTCTCCCAGAGACACTCTGAAGACAAAACAGGGTAACTTCCATATATATATTACCTTGAGTAACTTGAAGGAAGGTTGGGGACACCAATGAGGTGAAGACTCCCCTTTCAGACCTTTAGGGAAGATGTCAAACTCTTGTCAGCATATTCTAAGAACTTAAGCACTGCCATTTTCAATAAGAGTTAAGCAAGTTTGATAATTCCTGGAGTGCATCCAAAATGTTAGAAGAATGGTGTCCTCAAATCTATCAATAATTCAATCTTATATTGCATTTATATTGCATTTAAATACCTTCACAGAAAGGGTTCCAAATCCCTACAGTACGGAACCAAATGAAGGAATTCTTTTCCTTTACCCTCATGAAAATTTTATATGATTTTAAGAGGGGGCAAGATTATAAGCCTTTTTGAAAGGCTGTAAAGGCCTACGTAATGCATTGTTAGAATGAAATGCACAAGTCAAAACAGAAGCTCAAAAAGATGTTGCATTTTTAAAAATCTGTACTGCTAAACAGTGGAAATTATTTTTGAGTAAATATTAGAGATTATGCTACACCAGCTGTTAACATGATTTGAAACCTAAACAGAAAGTGAGAATCATGCTTGAAATACTAAGTACAACCCAAAGGGGCTCAGAATGACTTGGAAATGGGCCAATCTATTTACCTCAATGTGACTTTTTTGCTTTATAGTTTGCAGTATTGTCACATAAAAAGAAAACAGCTTAGCAAACGGTAAAGTGTGATGAAGACTAATAAGAACATGCAGAACTATGCTATACTGTATCCTGTTTATGGGGATCTTGTCAAATTACCAGGCACAGTTCTTGTAATACAGACCTTCATACCACAATGCTTTCCTGCAAAAAATCACAGTACCTCTAACCACTGTTTGTGAGGGCTGAGTCAAAACTTTAATATCCAAGGCATTACTGATGTTCTCCTCCAAGGATGTGCAGTATCCATCCACAACATTAGTGATTGTGACTTTCAAAGTTCCAAGATTATAGAAAACTTGAAGAGCAGTGCCAACTTGAGTAGGATTCTAGACAAGGCAACAAAAGAAAACAGAAAATGGTGAAAGTGTCAGTAAGTATGAATCGCAAAGCAACTTGGTTCTCAAGTAGACAGATTTCATACAGCATTAGACAGATAATGGCTGCTGTCTAAAACCATGATGGTTGTATACTACTCCAATTATCAATTGCTAGAGAACACAAGCAGGAAGGCACTATTCAACTCACGGGATTTTAACATCTGAAACTATAATGACGGGTTGCCTACCTGTAACCATAGTTCAAGTGGTTATTTGTGAACTCACACAAATGGGGTTTACTACACTTGTGCAATTTATCATTTAGAACCTTTTACAGCTGTTATGTAAGTGTTTTGGTGGTAGCTTCTTCTCCCTGGCCTATGGGACCAGCTTGATTTCTGCTCAAACACTCAGTTCCCTGGATGCTGAAGCAGCAACCAAGGACAAAGGAGAGCACGACACACAGAGGAGAAGTGGGTGAGTCTTGTGTAACTTTGGTTACAAGTGAGCAACTCCTTCTTCTTCCTCTTCTTCTTCATAGTCTCTGTGACACACAAATGGGAGACTAGCAAGCTACTTACCACAGGAGATGGGAGTGTCATGCAACACAATAAAACAGTATGGCTCTCCAAAGGCAGTGTCAGCCCTGGACCTGGCATCCAACCTATAATGACTAATAGAAGTCAGGGGCTGAGACCAAGTAGCTGCCCTGCAAATGTCCTTGAGAGATACGCCTTTCAGAAAGGCCACTGAAGTAGCCATATCCCTAATAGCATTGATGTGGAGATTGCTCTCTTCATCTGTCCAGTGACCCCTGTAGAGAACCTTCTAGGTGAGTTTTCCATCCTTCCATGGAAGCATCTGCTATCACCAATATGGTGGATTGACAAGGAAGGAATGGTATGCCAGCATGTTCTTGGGATCAAGCCACTATTCCAGAGATGGGTGGATGGCCCTTGGTATGGTGAGATGCTGGGGGAGTTGAAGAGTGGATCAAAGCAAGAGAGGAATCAAGCCTGCAGGATGTATCTGTGACAAACCCTTATTTCTCACTTGATTGGTTTTGCAGTTCCAGCCCAATAAGTCACCCTGACACTATCACTTAGCTGTTATTCCACCCTTTAAACACCACCTTTTTGTAAAAGGGATAGGGCCTTAACGGTTCCCTCAGAACCAAATAGTTTTTTATGGCAGCATGTTGTTCTTTATTATCAGTGACCTTAGACAACTCAGGCCAAGTCAGTGGTTATAAAGCAAACTGCATCTTTCATCGCAATAACATTAGAAATAAAGTATCTTGCTCATATAAAGTACAGTGTTGTTACGTTAACCAGTCAAGCTTCTGATAGTCTATGCCAGTAATTCCCACACAACCCAGCCTCCCTCTCTTGACAAGATCTCACTGAAGGCTCTCTTTCAACCAGAATTTCTGCCTT